>JAXIVJ010000175.1:194209-359788 GCA_036785665.1 Chirona hameri
CTATCTCGTATTTATTTTTTAATTCAAAATTTTGAGAAATTAATTTTTTTTTAACAAAATTTGAAGAAAAAAATCCGAATTATCCAAAACCCGGAATATATGTGATCGAGACGTGTTCGGTGAATATGTGTACCAAATTTGAAGTCGATATCTTCAAAAATGACTGACTTATTACCTATAAATGACAAAAATCGACCACCTCTCACAGCATTACTATGCATTACTATACATTATTACTATGCAAAAAATGCATTTCCGTTTTTGCTTTTTACTTCTATTTATATGGACAAAACAATGTTCTAAGGTCATTTTTCGCGTTCTAGACGAAAAACAAACACAAACATGTGTTACAACGCCTAATGACCGTAATCTGCAGTTTGACCTCGTGACCTCGGATGACCTTGATCTGACCCAGGGTCATAAATAGCTCAGGATGGTACTTAGAAGTGTCAGACAAACGAATCATACCGATTTATCAACAGCTTATGCGTTTAATATCGCAATTTTGCGCGTCAATTCAATCCATCGAGACCTTTTGACACGGTCAAACATTTTGTACTTGACCTGACCTGTGACGTCATCGGTGACCCCGAGGTCAACAATATTAGGTTTCCTTCGATAAATGTCCCAGGTCTGTGGAATGTCGTTTGAATTTTTACAATCGGTCCAGCAGTTCCGGAGATCCGAAGGGGGCAAAAAAAATCCCCCCCCCCGCCAGAAGTCGCGTTATGGAATATACCCCAGTAATTCGCGGGTTAATGGAATCAATTTTCCCATTTTCCAAATTTGTATAAGCAATTGCGAAAGTTGTGTCATGCCGCGAAGCGGCGCGAAATTTTCCGGTTTTTGACTGGATAGCTGGATTTGTACTGCTGCAAAGACAATGTTTACGATTTTACGATAAATTGGGAAGGCGCGGGAGGGATACTTGTATTGAATGCTTCTCCCATATGCCTGTGTGTGTGGGGGGGGGGGGGGCATTTTCCTTTGATGTCCCCCCCTGGATCCGCCAGTGGTCTGACCTTTAGCCGCAAAGAAGTAAATAAAGAAAGAACAGCATGTGTTATTAATTTACCAGAACGTTGAAAGTGGCAATTAAACACCGTCATGTAGCAAAAGAAAAGTATGAATGTAAACAAATGGAATAATGGCACGGCGCGGCAAAACACGGAAGAAATAACGCAAGAAAATCAAATCATAATGTAAACAAACACCAGTAACACAACCTGTGATTGAACTTTCACAAAACGGAAGACGAACAAAAAAGGATCTCAGGATATCTTTAAGACACTTCTGAGTTATGTAACAAAATACAACTATTTATTTCGGTTTCACATGTTTACGATCATCTACAGTCAAGGGCGGATTCAGGATATTTTAGGAGGGGTGGCCGCAGCCCAATTTAGGGGCGCCTTCCAAAAATATAGGGGCGTCTTCCAAAGAAAGGGCGCCGTCACTGACCCAAAGGGCGCCGTCACTGGCCGGAAGGGCGCCGTCAATGGCCGAAAGGGCGCCGTCAATGGCCGAAAGGGCGCCGTCACAGGCCGAAAGGGCGCCGTCACAGGCCGGAAGGGCGCCTCGAGTCAAAAGGACCAGGTCATGACCTGTATGACCTGATACTCGGTAAGTTACTTTCATCAGGGCGTCCAAGCGGTCCATAGGGACGCTGCGTGCTCACGGGCTGTCCATCGCCGGGTGCCGCCAGGCGCCCGGCGACAGACAGCCCGTGGGGCGCCCTTCTTGCGGGGGGGGGGGCGACCGCTGCGGCCACCCCCTGGATCCGCCCCTGTCTACAGTCACCAGGGGCGCAAACAGACCTTCAGAGGGGAGGGGGGTAAGTCAGTCATGGTGGCCTGGGAAAGAGGCCTGGGAAAGAGGCCTCCCCCAAAAATATATATTCCCCTGGATATATATTCCCCTGGAACTCTACGGATTTCGGCCACTTTATTTTGTGAGGCCCCTTTAAAACATATAAACTTTTGATTAGCTGGATTGGACCAGGACCCTCAGCATGGGGACGCCTATTGTCCGGTTTAGATGGCGTCTGCTCTGCTCCAGGGGGGGGGGGGGGCATTTGCTAATGGGCAATGGGCATTTGTCCAATTTAGAGGGCGCCTGTTTTACACCGTGGGGGCGGCATTTGCTTATTGTCCGGTAGAGCGCCTGTTCTGCTCCATGGGGTCGGAATTTGCTTCTAGTGGCGCCTACCCTGTTCCTAAGTCGCCATTTACTTCTAGGAGTGCTAATTGTCCGATTACTGGGAGTGCCTGTCAGTGGTGTGCGCAGAAATTCACAAAGCAGTGTTCGCCACGGGTCCACTAACCCCAGCCCGGCCCGGCCCAGGCCCATGAACACCAAGCCCAGGCCCGCACCAGGCCCGGTCAAATTCATAATATTGAGGCCCAGGCTCGGTCCGGCCCGTTCAGATTAAGCATATAATTATTTTTACAAAATTTGCAATCATCTTAGCATATTTACTTGTATACTATAAATGTGAAACAATGAACCAACTATGCTAACCCAAAAAAAAAGCCACAGCCACAGCAACAGTGTGTTGCTGTGTAAGTGAACTGCAGGTTAAAATATTTTTAAGCTGACCTGAACTTGAGCGCATTACTTCAAAGTTATCAGCCCAGGCCCGTCCAGAGCCCGGCGATTTCCTTAAAGTTGAGGCCCGGCCCAGGCCCGGCCCATGACTCATAGGGCCAGCCCGGCCCGTGGCGAACTGTCACAAAGGACCAGGTCATAGCCTTGAGGCCTGAGGAGTGAGGGGTGCCACCCGAACGACAGGGGCGCCATCATTAGTGGCGACAATTTTGCAGGGGGGGGGGGCGCCTCTCCTCCCGCACCGTGCGGAAAGAGAGGTGCCTCCCCGTCACTAGCCGGAGGGGCGCTGCCACTGGCCAGGAGCGCGTCACGGGCGGGAGGGGCGGCCACTAGTCGGAGGGGCGCCGTCACTCGCCGGAGGGGCGCCGTCACTGACCGGAGGGGCTCCGTCACTATCTGGAATGGCGCCGTCACTGGTCGGAGGGTGCCGTCACTGACCGGAGGGGGCGCCGTTACTAGCCGAAGGGGCGCCATAACTGGCCGGAGGGGCGCCGTCACGGTCCGGATAGGGGCAGTCACTAGTCGGAGGGACGCCGTCATTCGCCGGAGGGGGCGCGGTCACTGGCGGGACAGGCGGCGTCATTGTTCGGAGGGGCGCCGTCACTCGCCGGAGGGGCGCGGTTACTGACCGGAGGGGCGCCATCAACGGCCAGAGGGGCGCCGTCACTGGTCGGATGGGCGCCGTCACTCACCGGAGGGGCGCCTTCACTGGCCGGAGGGGCGCCGTCACTAGCCGGAGGAGCACCGACCGTCACTGGCCGGAGGGGCACCGTCACTGAACAGAGGGGGCACCGTCACTAGCCGGAGGGGCGCCGTCACTGGCCGAAGGGGCGCCGTCACTGGCCGTAGGGGCGCCGTCACTGGTCGGGGGGTGCCGTCACTGGTCGGAGGGGCGCCGTCGCTGGCCAGAGGGGCGCCTTCACTGGCCGGAGGGGCGCCGTCACTGGTTGGAGGGGCGCCGTCACTGATCGGAGGGGCGCCTTTACTGGCCAGAGGGGCGCCGTCACTGGTCGGAGGGGCGCCGTCACTAGCCGGAGGGGCGCCGTCACTGGCCGGAAGGGCGTCATCACTAGCAGGACGGGCGCCGTCACTTGTCGGAGGGGCGCCGTCACTCGACATTCAAATTCAAATGAATAAAAAAATTGCCATTGATGATCAGGAGTTATTTAAGCACAATCGAATTCCTCGCAACAAGACAAGTTTTAATATATATAACATCGCCACATAGGCCGCAATTGGAAACCTAACCTTGAACCTTGACATTAACCTTGGGTGAAGGGTACCAAATGATAGAAAGAGGTCATACTGCATATCACTCAACGCGTCCTGACGAAAACAACAAAATGGTGTCCATTTTACCTTTTTATCTTTATTCAGTCAAAAATTATTGGGGAATAACATCTGTCACAAAAAGAACATAAAATGACAAAACTTAGCATATTTAAAGACAAATAACCATCAATTTTATTTTTCCTGTTTGAACGACACTGCTTTACGCTTAACAAGAATAAATTCAAAATAGGAAATACATTTGGCTTGGGTATCCCAAAAATATTTATTTGTTTTTACTAACTTTGAAATTTAAGGTCAAGGTCATCAAATGTCAGAAAGAGGTCATGCTGCAGAGCATTCAACTCGTCTCGATGATAACAGCAAAATGACGTTTACCGTACCATTCTAGTTTTATTCAATCAAAAGTTAATAGCGAATAGCATATTTTTAAAATATAAAATAGGATATAAAATGACAAAATTTGAGATATTTGGAGGCAAATATCCCTCAATTTTATTTTCGCACTTAATTAACACGTCCCTACACGTAAGAAAAGCATAGCGAAAAATTAGAAACACGTTTGAGAAAAGGTATCCAAAAAGTTGTACAATTTCCAAAACGTGGTAAATTTGTGAATTTTCGAAAATGAAAAAATAAACATCACCATGTTATAAAACAGCTCATTGCCAATCTAATGACATTTCATACATATATATTGTTTTATAAATTATCTGCCATATAAGCTGACAAAGATTGACCTGCACCGTGACCTTATACAAATGCCCTAGTCAATATCTCCTGAACCACTGCTTGCATTGCAATACAGCTTTCACATCTCACTTTAGCGCCCCAAGTTACCCCATATACCAATTTTTGCCATAATCAATGACATTACGGTGTCATTTCGGACTTTGTTTTGGTCACAAAAAGAAGAGCATTGGGATTTTTCAACTGAGCCTAATTAACCTTAACCTAATTAACTAGTAGACGTATTCCACACAACATAGGTACCTATGTAAGGAAATTCACTCAAGCGCTCCTCTGCCATCCAGCAGGCAGCAGGAGACCAAAGGCTGCGACCAAGGCCATATATAGGCGGTAGAGTCATCCGGCGATTCTACGTGATCATGACGTCAGAGCGTGACGTCATTTGGATCCATCGGCCTCCTCCACCATTGCAGTTAATGCTATTTCGGGAAAAATAAATACCCTCTAACTCGAAAAGTAAAAAGGTTCCGAAAAAGAAAAAGACAGCGTTGGAAAGCTCAAAACAAGGCAAATCGAAATCTTGTGGATCATTTTAGGCTCAGGTAAATATTAAGGTCACTAGAGGTCATCAAAAGTCAGGGTCTTGTTCACGGTCCCCTTGCGGTTCGGCGGTCACCAGCTGAGGCTCTAAGCCCCGCCCCTTCGATAAACTTTTAATTTGACATAAACCACGTATGGGTATAAATCGACGCGTTCTGACGAGGCGAACACGATGACATCAAAATCATTGATGTATCGATATTTGTTAAAAAGGTATTAGCGAAAAACAGTTCAACCGACCGCAGACGACATGCGCCAGAATTGACTACTGGGGTGACGTCATAAGTAGAAGTAGACACGTTACAGGGATAGGGATGACACCCCTCTGGATGCGACGCGCACTGCGTGTAAAAGTATAACTTACGTTGGTTGTGAATAACTCCAAAATAGCGTCAGACACGCCACTTTCCCTATCCCTGCTGCTATCAAAATGCTACCAAATTGAGAAAACACGAATGAGGAAAAAAATACATATTACTTTCGCAAGAGCAGGGGAGCAGGGGAGGGGTATATGGACAGATCACTCGCTTGGGAATCGGGCAGAGGATGCTTGTATGAGCGCATGAGAGGGTTAGGCAGAAGGTGTTTGTATGAGCGTGGGGAAAGGCCGGGCAGAAATGTTTGTGGGGCAGAGAGGGCGGAAACGATAAGGTGCGATTGGCCGGCAATTCGGCTTAAAGGGAATAGGTCACCTTGAAAATTGTCTTGAAGTTCACCCATTAGGTGCATCTTGAGCTCAAAACTATGAATATGACTTTGGTTTGGACAACTGATGGATATATGTGGAGAAAGAAGTAAGTTTCTCTTTCTATTTCACGAGAAATCGTACGATAGCAGCTGGCGTTCTGGCTCCGCCCCTCTCCGCCTGACGCCAAGTACAGTCTCTGACAAGGGGCCGCCGCGCCGCCCGGGCGGCTGAGCGGATATTAACGAAGCGTTGTGACCAGAGACTACGTGCCAGAGAGTCTACCTGTCTCCGGCGGCGCGGCGGCGGGCGTTCATTCCCCGATCGTGGCCCGGAACAGCGGGATTGAAATCGGGCCCACTAGTCCTGTGTCGAAATTACTTAACGTAGAGAGGTAATGCTTTCACCACAAACCACTTTTAGATCTGCTCTACAAATCTGCTATCTCAGTCCAAAACCCCATGTTAAAGGTGTACTATTCCTTTTAATGGATCGAGAAGCGGGCCAGCGGCAGGGAGATAAATGGGATTGTAATCGTTAGCGGGACGGTGTGTGTGTGTGTGTGTGTGTGTGTGTGTGTGTGTGTGTGTCTGTGTGTCTGTGTGTCTGTGTGTCTGTGTGTCTGTGTGTCTGTGTGTCTGTGTCTGTGTGTCTGTGTGTCTGTGTGTCTGTGTGTCTGTGTGTCTGTGTGTCTGTGTGTCTGTGTGTCTGTGTGTCTGTGTGTCTGTGTGTCTGTGTGTCTGTGTGTCTGTCTGTGTGTCTGTGTGTCTGTGTGTCTGTGTGTCTGTGTGTCTGTGTGTCTGTGTGTCTGTGTGTCTGTGTGTCTGTGTGTCTGTGTGTGTGTGTCTGTGTGTCTGTGTGTCGGTGTGTCGGTGTGTCGGTGTGTCGGTGTGTCTGTGTGTCTGTGTGTCTGTGTGTCTGTGTGTCTGTGTGTCTGTGTGTCTGTGTGTCTGTGTGTCTGTGTGTCTGTGTGTCTGTGTGTCTGTGTGTCTGTGTGTCTGTGTGTGGGTGTGTGGGTGTGTGGGTGTGTGGGTGTGTGGGTGTGTGGGTGTGTGGGTGTGTGGGTGTGTTGAGTGTGAGTGTGAGTGTGAGTGTGAGTGTGAGTGTGAGTGTGTGTGTGTGTGTGTGTGTGTGTGTGTGTGTGTGTGTGTGTGTGTGTGTGTGTGTGTGTGTGTGTGTGTGTGTGTGTGTGTGTGTGTGTGTGGAGGTGTGCTTGCGACGTTTAAAGACTGTATTGATATCAAAAACAGTAGAGTGGCTCGGGCCTCACGCTGCACATACCGCCGTCCGCCCCGCTCAGCTCCCGACTCCCGGCCGCCGGCTCCCGTATTGAGAAAACAGACACTGCTGCTGTAGCGCACGTGCGCTGCACGCCGGAGGCACCTGCGGTCCGCTGAACCACACCTCCCCCTGATCATGAGGATCACTCGCGCCCTACACAACAATCTCGCCGCGGAGGCCGGCGGCGGCGCTGACTCCGACGAGGAGCCACGGCGGGGGAATCTGACACCGTGCTGTCGCACTGTGGCGCATCACACAAGTCCGACTGATCAGCAGTCGGATGGGGCACAGGAACAGACTCCATCACGTACAGCGGGTCATCACTGTCATCGTCAGGTGCAGGACTCTGAGGTGGCTGCTCACTGTTCCTGCGTCGCAGGTCCCTAACGTGGCGCGGCATGCCGTCCACTTCCACGACCTGCGGGGAGACCACGGCCGTGACGGTACCCCGCCCAGACGGCTCCGTACACCGCGTCCCGCGGCGCCTCACCCACACCGCGTCACCGACTGCGTGCACGCCCAGCTCCGCCGCAGTGAGCTCCATCGCCCCGGCCTCGGCGCACTCCACCGTCCCAGATGGAGCGGCTGCCAGCCGCACACAGTCACGTGGCTCATAGCGATGCACTCCGCAGAACGGTGCGCTGCCGGCCCCTTCGCCATCGCGCGGCGTCACATTATATAAGTGCACTGCCTCGGCGATGGCACACCGTTTCCGAGCGGCGATAACTTTCACCGTTCGGTGACTCCGCTCGATCACTCCGTTTCCGCTCGGCGCATGCGCCGCCCGGAACCTCACCGTCACCCCCCAGCGAGCGGTGAGGACGGCGAACGGTCGGCCGCGGAAGACCGGATCGTTGTCACATAGGAGCTCCACCGGGGCCCCCCGCTCATAAAATATTTCCTCAAGCCGCTGGACGATGCTCGAGCTATCCTGTCGACGCAGTGACCGCCACACAGCGAACCGCGACGGTCCACAGTCAATCACGCTGAGGTACGACTGACCCTCGTGGTGTGTAACGTCAATGGCTAGTCTCCACCATGTTTGTGGCACCGCTAGTGACCCGTGCCGCCACTTGACTGGGGCCGGGTCGATCGCTCGGCACACATCGCAATTCGCCACCACAGCGCGCACTTGCGCTCGGGTCACATGACCGATACACCGGCGAGCAAAGTACAGCGTCCTTCGAACACCCGGGTGACCGGCTCGCTTGTGTACTTCGGCAATGCTCTCCGCACCGACGGCGGCTGCACTCACAGCTGGCGGCTCACAGACGGCGGCCGCACTCACAGTTGGCGGCACACCGATGGCGGCTGCACTCACAGCTGGCGGCTCACAGACGGCGGCCGCACTCACAGTTGGCGGCACACCGAGGGCGGCTACACTCACAGCTGGCAGCAAACAGGCGGCGGCCGCGCTCACAGCCGGCGGCTTATCGCGAAGCCACTCCTTGGGCACGCGCGTCAGCGCGTCGGAGCGGTTCTCCGCCGATCGCACGAGCGCCACAGACAAGTTGAGCTGCAGCTCGCTGACCAGCTGACGGATGATCTCGACGCGACGCCGGATTAACAGCTCGCCGTGCGCCTTGGTACGGAGGCGCGCGCGACCACTGATCGCGTCATCAATCCAGCGGGACACCGTCACCGAGTCCGTGCGGAGGTCAATTGTCCGCGCACCCCAGGCGACGGCCAGGCTTACACCTCGGATGGCCGCATCCAGCTCGGCCATGTTGATATGCATGGCCTCATCGCGCCTGAGCCAGCACGCATCCTCGATGACGTCACCGCCTGACGTCTCCAGGACAACCCCCGTGGCCAGCGAGCTCGCGTCAGTCCAGACGACTACACCATCGCCCTCCACGCACCATACGCCTCGAGCTGGATCGTCACTGACTAGGCGACTCGCAACGCTGTCCATCTGCGCACGCAGCGCCGCCTCCTCGGTGACGTCATCCCAACCCTGCGTCAGCTCGTTCACGCGCCGCTTGATCCATGCCACCGCGGGCCGGAGCCATCCGCACACGGGCAAATGGGCCACCAGTCGCCCACACCACGCGAACACGGTTCGGCGAGTCACACGCGCTGGCGGCGCGTCCACAGCGTTGTCCCGCACCCACCGCAACTCTCCGTCATCTGCCTGGACTCGCAGGCCCAGGAGCCGGGCTCCGCTGGCCGCTCGCTCCGGCGGCTTGCACGCCAGACCGTACTTGGCGAAGTGTTGCACTACACTCTCGGCACTGGCGACATCCTCGTTGACAAGCAAGTCGTCCACATACGCCAGCACCGCCCGCTCTATCGCTGGGTCCTGTGACAACACAGCACGGACGACCGCCTTCATAACCAGCGGAGCCACGTTCAGCCCGAATCCCAGCCTGGTCAGACAGTAACGCTGACCGCGCACCACCACTGTCTGAAAAGGCCACAGCTGCTGCTCCACACGTAGCTGAAGGTAGGCCTTCTTCAGATCTACGACGGCGACGCGCGATCCGTGCTTCCGCCACTTGCGCAACTGGTCTG
The DNA here is from genome assembly GCA_036785665.1 of Chirona hameri. Classification (NCBI taxonomy): domain Eukaryota; kingdom Metazoa; phylum Arthropoda; class Thecostraca; order Balanomorpha; family Balanidae; genus Chirona; species Chirona hameri. The sequence continues at coordinate 203,877 of JAXIVJ010000175.1, forward strand.
CGCACACGTCGGAGTCCGCGGTGTGAGCAGTGACGTGGCTGTTGAGCTCACGATAGTCGAGCACTGGTCTCACTTTGGCCTTGTTTCTCTGCTGCACCGCCATCAACGGCACCAGTCCGCGTGGCGGCCCGTGCTGCGCCTCGTCGTAGGGCACCAGCCAACCGCTGGCGATCCACTCGTCCAGCTCCTCGTCAAACTCTTGACGCGCGGCTGGCGGCACGGCGTACTGCTCGACCCTGTTGCCGAGACACTCGGGCCCCCCACCGTCCGCCCACTTCCACGCCACTGTCCATGCTCGTTCCGCCGCGTCAAACCGCGCTCTAAAGTCAGCCGCATCCACCTCGAGCGGCGGGCACACCGCAGCACCACAGAAGCGTACATCAGTCGGTGACTGCACGCTGACGCCTCCCAGGGTGGAGATGCCGGAAATGCCGAGTACCATCTCGACCCCCATCGGCCGCTCATCCACCACCAGCACATCAAGTGTGGCCCGCCGGCCGGCCGGCGTCTCCACACTGACGCTGCCGACACCGCTGCACCGGAACGGTTCTCCACTGATCGTGGTCACCACGATCTGCCGCTGGCGCCAGCGCTCACAACATGGCGCGTACACAATCGTGTCCGTGCAGCCGGTGTCCACTAGCGCGCGACACTGCCGACCGTCCACTCGCAGTTCGACCACGGGCAGGGCGCCGCTCAGTGCTGCACCGGAGACGACGCCGGCGCTGGCGCGCCATCTCCTGCACCGTTTCCCGACTGCTGGGGACAGGAGACGGAGATGTGGCCCAGCTCTCCACAGTTCCAGCAGCGTCGTGGCCACCGTGATCCCCGTGTCGGCTGGTCTCGTGACGGATGACTCGGTGGCGGCTGGCCGCGATGCGCCCCGTCACGCGGTGGCGCCTGGGCTCGCCTCCCCGCGGCCACTGCCGTAACACGCTCGTCACTGAGCACGGCGCGGGCGCGTGACAGGACGCTGGCCAAGTCCAGTCTCTCGGCTCTGGACCCAGCACGGATGGTCTGTCGCACCGACTCCGGCAGCCCAGCGATGAACGCGCAGACGAGTGCTCGCTCCGGGATACCGCCAAATAGCACTGCGAGACGCCGAAGGTCGGCCAAGAATACATCGGCGGACTCGCCCACCCTGAGGTGGCGGCTAGTGAAGGCCTCGTACGCCGCGTGCTGGTCTAGGGCGAACGCGTCGTACAGCGCGTCGCGCGTGGCCTCCAGAGAGCTGCGACTGGCGACCGGCATCTGCGACCACACTGCAAATGCGCCGCCAGTAAGGCGCAGCGGAAGCACCGTCTCTGCGGCGACACCACGGAGCGCACACAGCATCTTGGCCCGCTCAAACCACTCAACGACGTCTGCCGACCCGTCGTATTCGGCAATCAGCCGAGCGTCAAAAGCGGGACGCTGTGCGGCGGCCATTACCACTCCAGGACTGGCGATCGCCTCCATTGCTCCAGGGCTGGCGGCGGCCTCCACTGCTCCAGGGCTCACGACAGCCTCCACTGCTCCAGGGCTCACGACAGCCTCCACTGCTCCAGGGCTCACGACAGCCTCCACTGCTCCAGGGCTCGCAACGGTCTCCATTAAGGCCGAAATAGCTTGTGCTTGCGACGTTTAAAGACTGTATTGATATCAAAAACAGTAGAGTGGCTCGGGCCTCACGCTGCACATACCGCCGTCCGCCCCGCTCAGCTCCCGACTCCCGGCCGCCGGCTCCCGTATTGAGAAAACAGACACTGCTGCTGTAGCGCACGTGCGCTGCACGCCGGAGGCACCTGCGGTCCGCTGAACCACAGGAGGGGCGGCACTTGGCACTAGGCGGTCGCCATACAGTCGATACTGGTAAATACAACAAAAAAAATGGGTGTTAACTACCGGGCCTGTCGAGGAGAATGGACAAACGAAAAGAGTGAGCTACGAAGCTGTAAAGAAGGCGGAGTCCGCATGTCGAGTGGTGGTGGTGGTGGTGGTGGTGGGGGGGGGGGGGGGGGGCAGGTGGATGGCTCAGATCACGGCAATAACGGGGTCCGGGTCCAGGACAGCGGCGGCCATGATATCGGGAACAAGATTACGTCACGAGCCATCCCGGAATCTGGCGACGGCACAGTCTCGGACCACGAAATCTGGCCACGAATCGCATGCAGTAAGCGCCGCTTCTAGCAACTGTGGAGCGGATTTGTAACTGACTCCGAGTTGATTCATGAATCGACTCATGAGTCTGACATGTTTGGGGGATGAGTCATGAAATGAGTCAATTCAAATCGTTTGCAACAGCGAGTGAGATTGCGAGTGCGAATGCCAGTGCGAGAGCGAGAGAAAGAGAGAACGAGAGAACGAGAGAACGAGAGAACGAGAGAACGAGAGAACGAGAGAACGAGAGAACGAGAGAACGAGAGAACGAGAGAGCGAGACGGAGACAGAGACACGAGACACGAGACACGAGACACGAGACACGAGACACGAGACAGAGACAGAGACACGAGACACGAGACAGAGACAGAGACAGAGACAGAGACAGAGACATAGACAGAGACAGAGACAGAGAGGCCCCTGAACAGACTCGATGGGCCTCTGGGAAAACTATAATGGCCCCTGGGCAGGTTCAAGAGGCCCCAAAACAGACTAAAATGAGCCCCTGGCCAGCCTCGAGAGGCCCCTGAACATACTCAATGGGCCCCTGGACATGCTCGAGAGGTCACTAGGCAGGTTTGTTGGGCCGTGGGTGGGCTTAATTGGCCCCTGGACAAGTGGACATGCTTTAGATGCCCCTGGGCAGGTTTTTGGGGCCCCTGAGTGGACTCAATGGGCCCCAGGGCATGCTTGAAAGGTCCCGGGGCATGTTTGTGCAACCTTAACCCGCGCCGTGCCGGTGCTCGGCGCCAACTTCGCCGTGCCGGGGGGGTTAGACACTCCGGGGGGGGGGGGGGTCCAACTCGAAAACTAAAAGGGAAAGACGCAGAAAAGCGTGTTCGAAAGCTCTCGAGAAGCAAATTCGAAAGTACTTAATATATTTTTTTCCTTAAGCCAATATTGAGGTCACCAGAGGTCATCAAAGGTCAAATTTTCCTGTTTTAGGACATTGCTCCAGAAATTCCCATATATCTCAGAAACGATGATAGTTAGAAAGAAACGGAAAAAAGCAAACGTCAGCCAGTGAAATTTGTAATGGCTAAAGTGTCCTCAGATTTGATCTCAGGTCAATATTTGAGGCTCCAGAGGTAAAAAAGAATGCAGTTTTTTTGCTAAATCGTTTTTTTTGCTATTAACTTGTTACTTAATAAAGATAACGGAAAACTCTTTACGCCATTGTGTTTATCTTGTCAAGGCGCTTTGAATGATATATATGGTGACCTTGTTAAGTCAACTTAACAATTTGACCTAAGGTCAAGGTCATGTGGTGACCCAAGTAGGTCATGTTGCATATGGAAAGATGTACCTCGACGAGACAAACACATTGGTGTCGGTTTCACTTCTCTATCGTTATTATGTCGAGAGTTATTGACATACAACTGTTGGTGACCTCGGATGACCTCGGCTGACCCTGTAGGGGTCAGTGAACAAAAATGGCACCTAGGTCATCAAGAATGGCCTATAATAACATGATCCAGAAAGAATTAGACTGATATCTTGCGTATCTTTGGAATAGGAAGAATTTTAATATTTCCCCATTGACTTATAATGGGGAGGTCACGAAATTTACCCGACCTTAGGTCGCTGATATAAAAAAAATTCAAGATAAAAAATTGTAGATACATACGACCTTATAAAATCCTGTAAGTATAAAACTGATCATCTAAAAACTGTGACTGTGGTACGACCACAAGTTTTTTTGGAGGTGGGGTCACGTGACCTGGTCTGGTGACCTGACCTGAGATGACCCGATGTATTTTTTTAAAACATAATGTGCGCAATTGATGCCCGAACAGCTGTGTCAAAAAACGGCGGCGCTGCACGTCGCCGTTTTTTTCGCTATCCTCGAAAAACCTGAGGGGGGTGTCTAAACACTCATCATTTACATCATTCCCCCGGCACGGCGCGTGAAATAGTTGACCTTGGAAAATTTTTACCCAACACGATTTGATTATATTTTTAATACAATTTCTTTTTATATTGTCAAAAATGGCCTTATATAGCGCCGATTCAGGACAGAAGGTCGTACATTTTTATTGTTTATCAAAACTATATGCATACTCTCTGAGTCAGAGTCCTGACGTCACGCGAATGTAAAAAATGGTTCAGCCAATCAGATTCGAAAGTAGTCGCGTAAAGATAGACTCGCATTGGCGATGTGCCAACCGGCGCCGGCGATTCGCTTGCTAGCACCAGCTGCAAACTGATTGGCTGATGGTATAGCCTCTGCCCGGGCTAGAACCAGTACAACATTCTTTCGCCAGCACCGCATTCCTTCGCCACAAACTCAAATATATTCGGCTGGAGAGTCTTTTCAGTCAAGAAAACTTGCAGATAGGGGTTTCCCAACACGGGCTACAAAACTGCTATCTCAGTTTAAAACTAATGTTGAAGGTGAACTATTTCCTTTAAGTGGGCTCAATGGGACCCTGGACATGCTCGAGAGGCCCCTGGACAGTTTTTGGGCCCTCAGTGGGCTCTATGGGCCCCTGAACATGCCCAAAAGGCCCCCTGGGCCGGTTTGAAAAGCCCTTCAGTGTCTCTGAGGGCTCTTGACATGCACCAGAGTGACCCTTGCCTGGTTTGAGGGCTCCTCTGTGACCTTTTGAAAGCCATTTAGGTAATGCAAATGGTATCTGGGCCAATCTCGGCGGGGCCCCCTGTGACTCGTAAGGGGGATTGCCCCCTTGCGTCCCCCCTGGCTGCGCCTCTGGGTCCACAAGATCTAGGTAGATTCAAACAGTGGTTTACCAGTTTAGTTAAAAGCATGCTTCAGTGACGCGTTTATCTACTTTACAGACCGTACATGTGTATTTTTAAAAACCTACAAATTTTGCTCCCACTGCGAGGCCAAAATTGTGTCACTAGCGGGGGGCCAGCCAGCGGTCACTGTGGGGCATTTGGCCCCCAGTTAACATGTTAGCAGAGGCCCTGTGCCCTGAGCTACATTTTGGTTAAACAAAAAATCCAAATCGAGCAGTAATTTCTGGCTCTTTTTCGGTTCTTCGTCCTTTGACCTTGATTTTTAACTTGAAGGACACGTGATATAGAAAAACAAACATCAGATTCGTGTTTCTCGTGGTCTAATTGATCACATATGTCATTTTGAGAGAAATCGGAGGTCGGCGCTAAATAAGTCGCTAACTTCACGGACTCTTGGCAATCTTGGTGCTGACGGTGCCGCCCCTCCCCTGGGTGGTCACTGGTCATACCTAATCGCAATACATGTTGTAGGCCAGAGCCCGAGCAAATCTAAACCGTGGATAAAGTAATGTAATATGAAGAACTAAAATGCAACGGAAGGCAATATGGTATGAAAGGGTGTTCTTTTATCCTTTCTCTTTTGTTCTGTTAACGTGCATTCGTATATAGTTGCATGGCTTCTGGATTATCGTTGACCATTGACATGTTCTACTTTGTTGTCGATAGGGCATAATAGCGTTACTCTGATTGTGGAAGGTTGTATTGCAAAACTTTCTGAACCGTCCTGACAAGGTGAATAACCTGTCTGACCCATCCTGACACGGTGCATGCCCAGATCCGCCCAGACACTGTGAAGCACCATGCCCCGTCCTTAGGGACCCTCGCAGAACCGCTGACCGTTCAGTGACAGTGCTACCGTTCCGACCGTTCAGTGACCGCTGACCGTTCAGTGACAGTGTTACCGTTCCGACCGTTCAGTGACTGCTGACCGTTCAGTGACAGTGTTACTGTTCCTACCGTTCAGTGACCGCTGACCGTTCAGTGACAGTGTTATCCATTGGACGCAGCCGACCGTTCACTGCTAGCATTCCCCGGACCCGTGATTGGATGGCGACCATCGCACGACTCGGAGCATTCCCCGGACCTGTGCTTGGATGGCGACCACCGCTCGACTCGGAGCATTCCCCGGACCTGTGCTTGGATGGCGACCACCGCTCGACTCGGAGCATTCCCCGGACCCGTGATTGGATGGCGACCATCGCACGACTCGGAGCATTCCCCGGACCTGTGCTTGGATGGCGACCATCGCACGACTCGGAGCATTCCCCGGACCTGTGCTTGGATGGCGACCACCGCTCGACTCGGAGCATTCCCCGGACCTGTGATTGGTCCGTGACCACCACTCGACTCGGAGCATTCCCCGGACCCGTGATTGGATCGTGACCACCACACGACTCAGAGCATTCCCCGGACCTGTGATTGGATGGCGACCACCGCACGACTCGGAGCATTCCCCGGACCTGTGATTGGTCCGTGACCACCGCACGACTCGGAGCTTTCCCCGGACCTGTGATTGGTCCGTGACCACCACACGACTCGAAATCATTCCCCGGACCCGTGATTGGATCGTGACCACCACTCGACTCGGAGCATTCCCCGGACCCGTGATTGGATCGTGACCACCACACGACTCAGAGCATTCCCCGGACCTGTGATTGGATGGCGACCACCGTACGACTCGGAGCATTCCCCGGACCTGTGATTGGTCCGTGACCACCGCACGACTCGGAGCATTCCCCGGACCTGTGATTGGATGGCGACCACCGCTCGACTCGGAGCATTCCCCGGACCTGTGATTGGTCCGTGACCACCACTCGACTCGGAGCATTCCCCGGACCTGTGATTGGTCCGTGACCACCAAACGACTCGGAGCATTCCCCGGACCTGTGATTGGATGGCGACCACCGCACCACTCGGAGCATTCCCCGGACCTGTGATTGGATGGCGACCACCACTCGACTCGGAGCATTCCCCGGACCTGTGATTGGTCCGTGACCACCGCTCGACTCGGAGCATTCCCCGGACCCGTGATTGGATCGTGACCACCACACGACTCGGAGCATTCCCCGGACCTGTGATTTTGTATTTGTATTTGTATTTCGTTTAAAGAACACTCCACAGCAGCAGTGGCTTTTCAGGCTCCGAGTCATATGCAGGGTTCCAGAGTCAAAAATGAAAGCTAGCTTAGATTACACAAACATACACATCTGCGTACACACGCACGCGCACACACACTCAGTTACACATCTGCCGTTTCAATGTTCGTTGAAAACGCTGCCCGCTGAGAGTAACCAGATCGGATGACAGCTGGTTGTGCCTATACCCTGGGTTGTGCAGCGCCGGCGCTCTCGAGCAGAAGCGCCGTCTCCCGGCCTCGGTTCTGGACCGAGGAACGTGGAGCAGACCGTCCTGCCTGGTTGTACATACGTTGCCGTACGTCCGAGTTCAAACGGAGGACGGCTGCTAGGGAGTCGGGTTCTCCACTCTGGAGCACCTTGTGGGTCAGGCAGAGTGTTGAATAGTCCGCAAGCTGCTGGGCTTCCAGCCAGCCCAGTCTCTCTCGCAGGTCCGTAACATGGTCCAATTTTTTTCCTACCAAAGATAACTTTGGCAGCGAAGTTCAAGACTTTCTGTATTTTAGCTATGTTCTTTTTTGAGCCGTTACCATAAACTGATATGCAGTAACGGACCCGCGAGAGAACCAGGACTGTTACAAGTGAGGTGATGACACCCTGAGGCACCACGTGACGAACGTGTGACAGACCCAGAAGTGTTCCAGTGCAGCGACGGCTGACGGCACCCACGTGGCTGTCCCATGTCAGGTTTTTGTCGAAAATTATGCCCAGATTTTTTACCTCGTTTCAAGGGACGAGGTTTGTGTCACGAAAGGTGACTTCAAAATTTTGAAGGTTGCGCAAATTTTTTCGGTTTCCGAAAACAATGAGTTGTGTTTTGTTCGCGTTGACCTTGAGGGCGTTCGCGCAGAACCATTGGGCCAAAGATGCCAGCGAGTTTTCCATGCTGGAGATGAGCGCTGGGAGTTCGCTCTTTTTGCCAGAGACCAGCACCTGGGTGTCGTCAGCGTACTGCAGCACCTTGGCGTCGGCGGCGTGCTTGGATCGTGACCACCGCACGACTCGGATTATTCCCCGGACCCGTGCTTGGATGGCGACCATCGCACGACTCAGGGCATTCCCCGGACCTGTGCTTGGATGGCGACCATCGCACGACTCAGGGCATTCCCCAGACCTGTGCTTGGATGGCGACCATCGCACGACTCAGGGCATTCCCCGGACCTGTGCTTGGATGGCGACCATCGCACGACTCAGGGCATTCCCCGGACCTGTGCTTGGATGGCGACCATCGCACGACTCAGGGCATTCCCCGGACCCGTGCTTGGATGGCGACCATCGCACGACTCAGGGCATTCCCCGGACCTGTGCTTGGATGGCGACCACCGCACGACTCAGGGCATTCCCCGGACCTGTGATTGGATGGCGACCATCGCACGACTCAGGGCATTCCCCGGACCTGTGCTTGGATGGCGACCATCGCACGACTCAGGGCATTCCCCGGACCTGTGCTTGGATGGCGACCATCGCACGACTCAGGGCATTCCCCGGACCTGTGCTTGGATGGCGACCATCGCACGACTCAGGGCATTCCCCGGACCTGTGCTTGGATGGCGACCATCGCACGACTCAGGGCATTCCCCGGACCTGTGCTTGGATGACGACCATCGCACGACTCAGGGCAATCCCCGGACCTGTGCTTGGATGGCGACCATCGCACGACTCAGGGCATTCCCCGGACCTGTGCTTGGATGGCGACCATCGCACGACTCAGGGCATTCCCCGGACCCGTGCTTGGATGGCGACCATCGCACGACTCAGGGCATTCCCCGGACCTGTGCTTGGATGGCGACCACCGCACGACTCAGGGCATTCCCCGGACCTGTGATTGGATGGCGACCATCGCACGACTCAGGGCATTCCCCGGACCCGTGCTTGGATGGCGACCATCGCACGACTCAGGGCATTCCCCGGACCTGTGATTGGATGGCGACCACCGCTCGACTCGGAGTATTCCCCGGACCTGTGATTGGTCCGTGACCACCGCTCGACTCGGCTGACGGACAATGACGACCGGTCGGCAGCTCAGCCGGAGATCAGCTGTTGATGCTGAGCCGATCGGTGTGAAGGTGAACGTCACGGGTCGGCGCAGGATGGTGGCGGCGTCTCTACGCGGAACTACAGCCGGTCATGGCTCCTCATCGCGAAACCTTAAGTGTTAGCTACGAGTGTGCATTCAAGTGAAGGCTGAGATCAGACTTCAGACGTCAGTAACGTCAGTGACAAATCAAATTGGCTCCGTTCCGTTAGCAAAAGTTGTTATTGACAGGGGGAGGGGAGTGTCGGGTCGTCGCTGAGTCGCAATTTATCTAGTATAAACTGGTTTGCTCAGGGAAGGGGGGGGGGGGGGGGCATTCGTTACTCGTTAGCGAAAAATTGTGTACCGAGGGAAGGAGGGGGGGGGGGGGGGGGGTCTCCGTCGCAGAATAGCATTTTATCTAGTGAAAACTGGTTTGCTCAGGGGGTGGGGGAGGCATGTCCCCAGTGCCCCCCCCCCTTGGCTACGTCCAGGCACGTAGCCAGGATTTCGTCTAGGGGGGGGGGGGAGGCGCCTCGAAAGGGCCCCTTCCCGAGCGTTGAAAGGACTCCTTCCCAAGCGTTGAAAGCCCCCCCCCCCAACAAAAACAAAATCGGATGAAAAGGCACGTTACAAGGATGGAAAATGCAGTATGACAGGTATGGCATGCAGGGCCATACCAGAGCTGGAGTTAGCAAACTGCCATATCAACTTTGGAACCAGCGACACCAATTTGGAATCGGCTATATCAACTTGGAATATTTTTAAGCTCAAGACCTGTAACTCTTAAACAAATTGCGCCGCGGAGCAGCGCGAAAATTTTGAGTCTTATGCCCTGGATATGCTTTCTCATCAATGCCTCGCATTGCGTATGGTGCGGACCTCTAAAACTGCTATATTGTGCGTTTAAAAGTGCGGTAAAAAGTGCTAAAGTGAACTATTTTTCCAAATTATATAGGAAAGTAGCAACATAACACATAAATGCGCCGAGAAACGGGGCGATTTTTTTCCTAACCCGCATATAATTGAATTTGTAGTTAAATTGCGCCGCGGAGCGGCGCGAAAACTTTGAGTTTTATTCCCTGTACAACTGTTTTCTTAGTTCTTACTGTTGAAAGGCCCAAGGTCCCTTCAGATCGTCTAGGGGCCCCTCTGCCATTTTCAACGCCCTTCCGACCTGTTCAGTGTTCAGGGACTCATCTGGGATCCGCGAAGCGAAAAGACATGATGTAGAGTGGGTGATATATATATATATATATATATATATATATATATATATATATATATATATATATATATATATATATATATATATATATATATATATATATATATATATATATATATATATATATATATATATATATATATATATATATATATATATATATATATATATATATATATATATATATATATATATATATATCTATCTATATATATATATATATATAATACAAAGAGGGCTTACTCTACAGGAGATATTAAAATCGGAGCTTTCGGGTATATTGTAGCACCCTGACGAAGGGTGTTACAATATACCCGAAAGCTCCGCTTTTAATATTTGTATTGTGGAGTAAGTCCTCTTTGTATTTAATCTTCACCTGGGATCTCTACGTGCTTTGACCCTTCCGGTCTCACCAGGGACTCCTCTGACCTTCCAAGAAGCCCCTTTTGTGTGTCAAGGGGCCCATTCGTCCTGTTCAGAGGTCCTTCCGACCTGGCCAGGGACTGTACTGTCTGCTTTGTCGCCCTGCTGACATGCTCAGGGGCAGGGGCAGTGGATTTTCATACTGTTTATTAAGGCATTCCGCAATATACTTGCGGCTATTACTGCCTCTCGTCACTAATATAAAACTAGAGGAATGTGGTCGAAACATACAACGCACACGCACACAGACACACACACGCACAACGTCACACAGCAAAAGTCACACAATTACAAGCACACGTTAGTCAAAACAAAATATAAACTTGCATCGAGACATACGGATTAAACCTGCGCCGACCGGCCATCGCTGAGGTACCGCCTCAGACGACGACCGAACAGGTGCGGAGGGAGCTGCGACAGATCGGTTGGAAGGGCGTTGTACGACGCCGGTCCCCTGCTCTTAAACCGCCTCATCCCCATTTCGGTGCGGGACCGCGGTACATACAACAGGTTGTCCTGCCGCGTGACAACGTCCAGGTCACGGCCGCGAGCCTCGGCCACAGTGGTGAGATCGGCCGCCAAGACTTCCGGCTCACCGTTACAACGCACCTTGTGCACGAGACACATCGTGTGGTATGACGTGAGCTGCTCAGCGTTGAGCCACCCCAGTCGCTCCAGCAAATCAGACACATGCAGGGGCGTGGTTTCCTATCTCTTTGTGAGTGCCTGGGCACCCACAAAGTTGAATTGGGCACCCACAATACCCTCTGGGCACCCACAATAAGAAATCAACTGTATGTAAAATATATACTAAGTTTTCATTCAATTTTTAATGAAAAAATACCCTGAGCAACCAGAACAATTGGTTACAGACCAATATTCCACCTTTCATTGAATAATATTCATGACTTGATGTATAATCTAATATCATAACTTATTTTAAGGCAGATTATCATAAAAATGGGTCACAGTCAACACATAGACAAAATATTTAGCTCTTGCCAATTATCATTCATTGAAATTAAATGTTCGCAAAGCATGTTATGGTATCAAATAGTACTACTACTGGTAGATACTAGTAACAAGCCTTTATAGTGGTTTGATACTGGCTCAACAATCAAGCTTGGAAACTCAGCACAAATTATATAACACATTTCAATTTCCTAGAAACAAATATTAAAATGTCCTAACAAGCCTATTCCTGACCGCTCAACAACACCAGCAGTCAGCACCAGTAGCTTTATGTATACATTTCACTGGCTTTATCACAATTTCCACTGATAAAAATAAGGGTGCGCTCTTGCATAAATGCATCATAATAAAACAATTTCATTCAAATAATTCATATACATGTCTGAAAATGCAGAATAGTAGCCAAATCTAACTTGACTTGATAGCATGTTTTAAAGACAAAGCCAGTATTGCATTTGAGGACATAAAACAAAACGCAAAATGAGGCTTATGACCAATCACACACATGGACAACCACAAATATGATTTAAAACTTATTTAGCCATGTCAAAACAATATTTGTTTCTTAAGGCTTTGAACACCAACAAATAAACAAACTTAACTCAAACCTCAGACGAAGCTTCTAGGTATCTAGACAAGAATATGACGTCATAGGTATAACAGTCCAAATGGTCATGGATTAGTGCTGCGTGTTTAAAATAAAGACAATCAACAAATCTAAGAGATAACAGGAATGTTCACCCATTATTTTAAGCACTTGTTTTACACATATGAAATCAAATTACTGGAAAGGATCGATTGCATTGCCTTAAACCGCGATATTTGATAGGTACCTGCTAGCCGCTAGGAGGTAGGCAAATATAGTGCCTTCACCAATGAAGTTTTAGTACTCTGACGTCATCAGTATTTATTCATTGGAAGATGATTTGGTTCAAGCAAATTGTGTATTGAGAAATTTATCAAATTTGCAAATGTCGGTACTGCGCCATTTAACCTCCAAATTAAGTTTAACCAATATTAATAGTTTTAACAATGAAGAATGATAAATATTGCATATTCTTCGTAGAATTGAAAATACATTATTTTTTTATATTTTATTCTGAACAACACACTAAAATTCAAAGGCAAATGTTTATGAGTAATGCAAATATTGCTGCAATCAATGGTTAATATGGTTTATTAATAATCTAGATCACAGGCGTATGCTGCGCGGTGGCGGTAAGTCAAATGCGATAGAATAGACTCCGTTACTGAGTGTTTGTTCGGTTTTATCGGTGATCAAGTGACCGTATCGATTAAAAATGAAAATACAGAGGCAGACTAATATAGGCTGCTTCTTCAATAAAAGGTAAAGTCAATGATATTTGTCTTTGTCTTGGGTATGATCAATTGTATATGATGTATCCAGGAGTGTACGAACCAGTGGCGGCGGATTGTATTTTCGGATGGGAGGGCAAATCAATCTCCAGGGGCCCCCGGAGCGTCAGGGACGTCAGCCTGAGGGCCGCTTCACCATCTGGACTGAGGCCGAGGGCCCCCTCAAACTGGACGATCAAACCTCCTTGAGTGGTGAGGGGCAGCTTCTCCCCTTGCCCCCCCCCCCCCTCTTCCGCCGCCCCTGGTACGAACACAGTCGGAGAAGTCGGCCCGAGGGTGCACTCGGTCGCCAATTTACATCTCCCCGCTCATGCTCAATAACAGGCGAAGGGGCCCTCAGTTCTTCAAATGGTCCCTGACGCTTCGGGGGGCCCTGGAGATTGCTTTGCCCTTTGCCCTCAGTCAGCCTTAGGGGGGGGGGGGGGGGGGGGGGGGCTCAGTCGGCCTCAGATGGCCCTCAGCCGGCCTGTGGGGATCTCCATCCGCGGAGCCAGGATTTCGGTGAAAGGAGGGGGGCGCAACATACACAAAGTTGCGCCCTGCGGTCGCGCTTGGCGGGCCATACATGGGTGCGACCCGGTTCAGGGGGGGGGGGGGCTAGAACCCCCCTAGATCCGCGCCTGCTATCAGTCAGCCTAAGGGGCCCACAGTCAACCTGAGGGGGCTCTCGGTCGGCCTGAGGGGACACTCACTCGGCTTGAGTGGGCCCTCAGTCAGCCTTAGGGGGGGCCTCAGCCAGCCCGGGGCCCTCAGTCGGCCTGAGGGGGCCCTCAGTCGGCCTGAGGAGCCCTCGGTCGGCATGAGGTGGACCTCAGTCGGTCTGAGGGGCCTTGGTTGTCCTAGGTTAGCCCTCGGATGGCCTGAGGGGCCTTCAGTTAGTCTGAGGTGCCTTCGGTATGAGGGGCCCTTAGCGGACTTGTAACGGCTCATTAGTTTTAGTCGACTCAAGTCTGACTAAACAAAATAATGACCCTTAGCTGATGATGACCCTAAACAAATAATACCCCCCCCCCCCCCCCCGGTCGCCGACTCAATTACAACCCCAACGAAAAACAAAAAGTTCCGCCTCTGGCTGTTAGTGTTTGTTTGAAGACATGCGAGAAGTGAGCACGGATAAGTGTATCCATATAATGTTACAATTGCAGCAAAGATGATGCACACCACGAAAAGGGTCAATTATCATGACCAAATATCTAATAATTGTTTACCGCCGCCCCCCCCCCCCGCCCGCTCAACAACTTTTCGCTGACGCCCCCCGCTCAATAACGTTTTTGTAGCCAGTAGGGGGACCTCAACTATTTGGGCACCCACAATCAATTTGATAAAACCACACCCCTGGGCACATGATCATACTTTTTGCGGCCGAAAACTACTTTAGCTGAATAGTTAAGTATTGTTTTAATGCGAGAGAGGTTCTGTTTGGTGCCATTGCCGTACACCGAGATACAGTATCTGATTTGCGAGACGACCAGGGCGTTGACAAGCGCGATAATTACGGCTGGGGTAGGTTGCCCCGCAGATGTGCCAGACCACTAAAAACTCCAAAGCAGCGTTTAGTAATAGTTGAAACGTGAGCCGTCCGATTCAGAGAACGATCAAAGGTGAGGTCGAGGTTTTTGGCTTCCGAAATGGGGCGGAATCATGGTCGCGGAATGTTACTTTGATGTCGGGTAAAGTGCGCAGATTTTGTGGGCTGCCCAAGAGCATCAGTTGGGTCTTAGCGGCGTTAACTTTAAGTCCGTTTGCTCGGAACCAAATGTCAAGAGAGGCCAGAACGTTTTCCATGCGTGCGACGACTGTTTGAATTTCAGACTTTTTGCCGCTGACCATAATTTGTGTCGTCGGCGTATTGGACTACTGCGTCTTCGACAAACTGACTGATGTCGTTAGCAAACACGCAGTAGAGAAGAGGTCCTAAAGCTGAGCCTGCGAAAATACCGATGTTGTTGGGCAGCGAGTGGGATTTTTTTTTACACCACCCAGATTGTCAGTGAGGCTGACACTCTGGGTGTGGTTTCTCAGGTATGCCGAGAACCAAGATGTGTCGATTCCGTGAGCCTGTAATTTAGTAAGGAGCTTTGAGTGGTCGATCACATCGAAACACTTGGTCAAGTCCAGCAGGCAGAGAAGGGAGACTTCTCCATGGTCGAAGGCGGATAGGATATGGTCGGATATGGAAGTCAGCGCGGTTTCCGTGGAGTGACGGGGGCGAAAACCGTGCTGGTTAGGAGAAAGGAGGTGGTTTTCGGACAGGTAAGTGTGAAGCTGCTGGTGGACAGCTCTCTCTCTCTACAATTTTGGCAATGACGGGGACGATGGAGATAGGACGGAAGTTGGATGGGTCAGTGGGATCACCGGATTTAAGGATAGGGTGTACAAGGGAGTGTTTCCAGGATTGCGGGACGTCGGATTGGGTAATGCTGGAATTGACCAAATGCAATATTGCGGGGCGCAGGGTACCCAAAATCCTCCCCCCCTCAGTTGAAAATCCTGGGGAGGAAGGGAGAAGGGTCATTTTTGCCCCCAGATTGAACAGGCAAAAATATAGGGGGGGGGGGGGAATTACCCCTATGCCCCAGGATTTTCGACTGGTGGGCACTTTGGGTACCCTGCCTCCCCGCAATCCGCCGCCCATGCTCAAGGGGTCCTCCGACCTGCCCTGGGGCCCCTCCGTGCTGACTAGGGGCCCATTCGGCATGTTCAGGGGCCCTCCTGACCCACCTAGGGGCCCTTTCGGTCTGGTCAGGGGCCCCTCTGACCAGTACAGGAGCTTTTTTAACTTCCCAGGGCCCTCTGGTCTGTCCAGGGCCCTCAAATCTGCTCAGGGGCCTTTATGACCTGGAAAGGGACTGCGCTGGCCGCTTTGTCGCCCTGCCGACATGCTCAGGGGCCTCTCGACCTGATAGGGCCCCCTCTGTATTGGCTAGGGGCCCATTCGACGTGTTCAGGGGGCCCATTCGACGTACTCAGGGGGCACTCTGACCCGCTCAGGGACCCTTTCGGTCTGGCCAGGGGCCCCTCTGACATGCACAGGGCTCTTTTGAACGTCCAAGGGCCCTCTGATCTTTGAGAGAGGGCCCTGGTAGCCCTAAAGGGCTACCAGGGTAATACCAGGGTATTTCGGGTAATACACATATATTCCAACGAGGCGATACCTGTTTATAAGGAACATTGTAGATTCCCCCTTGTGTACGCAATGTAACAGCATGGATACCTTGGAGCACTTTTTACACCAATGCCATGCAGTGAAACACATATGGAATTTGTTGTTCGCAAAACTGAACACCACCGAATTAAATACCACGAAACATGTTGTTTTTGGAGCAATGGGTAAGAAACATGCAATGAATATGATAATCCTCTGTACTAAACAATACATAGTACAATGTAAGCTTTCGTCTAACACCACAAATGTTACCTTCGCCGGGGTAAAAAGTTACCTAAATCATCATGTTGATATAGAGCGCCGAATTGCAGCATCAAATAATAAGCTAGACAACTTTTCTAAGAAATGGTTAAATATGTTAGATGGGGAGGGGAGACTGAAGTTGTGAGAGCCTGTCGACCCGCGCCGCCGCCGTAGCCAGAATGCGCCGAATTGTGTGCAATATTGAACTGTAATGCGCCGAATTGTATGCATACCGGATTCCATGTATGTACAGTGATGAGTGATCGACCGTGTGGTTTGATTATGATTGGTGTAAATAAATAGCGGGGAGCTCACGCTTCCCGTGACAAAAAAAGAAGAAAAACCCTAAAGGGCCTCTGAAGTCCTCTAAACTCTCTAAAGACCACGCTTCGCGTGGTAAAGAGCCCATGATACCGCGCTTCGCGCGGTCTCGTCGGCCCTTTTCGGCGCGCCTCCTGGCCTCCAGGGGGGCCAGGAGGGCCCTGCCCCCCCTTGGCTACGTGCCTGGCTACGTCCCTGTCCATTGTAACAACTAATAATTTTCCTTTCACCAGCTTGTTATACGGAATGCAGCAAGAAAAAACATTGCAAGCTTCCTGGCGCAAGTTCGGATGGTTTTCGATAGATGGTAAAATAACGAGAAATGGGCAAAATCACCTTCCAGTAAATCGCTAGCTAAATTTACGAGAGATACAATAGCGAGTAGCGTGCGTGAAAAGACAAATCCTCTTTCACGATCCGTCAGACATGTCCGTGAAGTTAACGACTTATTTAGCGACTTATTTAGCGACGACCTCCAATTTCTATAAAATGACATATGTGATCAATTAGACCACGAGGAACACGAATCTGATTTCTATAGCACGTGTCATTCAAGGTAAAACTCAAGGTTAAAGGACAGGGAACTGAAAAAGTGCCAGAAGTTACCGCTCGATGAAAAAAAAATGTAGCTCAGGGCAAGCACATCGAACACCAAATTCATCAAGGTTAAAAAAACAAATTCATCAAGGGCACATCGAAAACCAAATTCATCAAGGTCCAAATTCAAGATCAAAATCAAGGTCAACGGACGGGGGAACTGAAGAAGTGCCAGAAGTTACCGCTCGATTTTGATTTTTTAAAAAAACCAAAATGTAGCTCAGGGCAAGGGCACATCGAAAACCCAATTAACCAAGGTCCAACTTTAAGGTCAAAATCAAGGTCAAAGGACGGGGAACTGAAAAAGTGCCAGAAGTTACCGCTCGATTTAGATTAAAAACAAAAACAAAATGTAGCTCAGGGCAAGCACATCGAAAACCAAATTCATCAATATGAATTTGGAAGATGAATCTTGATGAATTTGGTTTTCGATGTGCGAGCTACATTTTGGTTTACAAAAATCGAAATCGAGCGGTAACTTCTGGCACTTGTTCAGTTCCCCGTCCTTCGACCCTGATTTTGATCTTGAAGGACACGTGCTATAGAAAAAGAAACATCAGATTCGTGTTTCTCGTGGTCTAATTGATCACACATGTCATTTGTATAGCAATCGGAGGTCGTCGCTAAATAAGTCGCTAAATAAGTCGCTAACTTCACGGACATACACTTCAGGCGACGTTGGTTGTGCCGTTTTCAGCCTTCTGGTCCTGATTTCCAGTATTATCCTCTGCATGAGCAGCAAATGTAGTTAATTATGCTAATCAATGCGGCCACGCCCTGTTTATGCATTAACCCTCGCCCTACGGGATATTTTTTCACCTTCGCCCTACGGGGGTCCTAAAACGACCCCACATGTTAACTTCCAAAACAAGCAACATAGAGCAACGCGGTAAGAACCAACATGTTGCCTGTCATGTTTGGAATCTAACGGTATGCAATTTTTAGGTTTCGGGTCAACGAGTGACCTTCCAGGTCAAGTGAATGACCTCGATCGACCACGTCCAGAACAGCGATTTTGCTGTCAGAAAACCTCAAAATGAGAAATTGATAAATGTAGATAAAAAAGCATGTTCCTAGACCAGCTTGGTCTCAGAAATACAGAAAAGGTAATTATTTATTCGTATCTGGTCAAAAAAGTCAAAAAAAGTTATACAAAAATGACGTCATTAATTTCTTACACTTAGGGAGCCATCACTCAGTCAAAAATAGAGATATGTCTTTGAAATTTGGTTTGAGTATTTTCCATACCCAGTTCTCTCACATATATTCCGTTTTTTTAACATCTTAGAAAATTTTGATATTGTGGTGATTTCCCCCCCCCCCAAAAAAAAAACACTTTTTGATCATTTTGGGGGTCAAAACCCCAAATTTCGAAAATCCGAGATTGCCATTATAAAGAAAATGACATTTATATTTTTGCTTAATTGTGTTTGCAATTTGCTTCAAAACTCTGTTTTCTACGATTTTTCAAACATTTATCGTTTTTCCACCAACATGACGTCATCAAAACATCATTATTTCCCAAATTTCTCAACTAATTTCAAAGGAATTTTTACAGCATACGTATAATTGTTGTATACCAAGCTACTAAAAATGTCAGAAAGATGCGCCGCATGTCTAAAAAGTTATGCAAGACAAACCTCAGGGGGAGGTCGTTTTAGGACCCCCGTAGGGCGAGGGTTAAAACCCTCCGCGCCAACCAATAACTTGTCATGGTGATATTTAATTAATTATTTCCTCTACTGTCCTACCAACGTAGCGTGTCCTGATCCACTCAGTTATGTATGACTAAATTACACATTATATCCGCAAACTTGTTGAAGCGCTGGCAATCCGCAGCAGATCCACATCATACCCACAGCAGATCCACATCAGATCCACAGCAGGTTTGATAGTTGTGGGCCTCCTCGGCCTATTCATTGATCAATGCTCAGGAGTCGGATTGCGTTCAGATACATTATATAATATAACCGACAGGCGACAACCGTATATATAGCTTCGTCGTCTCCGAATAAAATGCCCATTATCCGCCGGGGAGCAGCTGCTGTCAAAGGGATGAGAGCCCTCTCATCGGCTGGTTGAAGTGACCCCCCCCCCATCCGTTGACCTCTGATCTCCCCCTGTCCCCTGGCTTCCAGCACGTCCACTCAAACCAGTGTCACGACCACAACAGCTCGTGTACCGCCGTACCGGTGTCCTCACATGTACCTCTGTACCTGTCCTCAACGTGTACCTCTGTACCTGTCCTCCACGTGTACCTCTGTACCTGTCCTCAATGTGTACCTCTGTACCTGTCCTCAACGTATACCTATGTACCTGTCCTCAACGTGTACGTCTGTACCTGTCCCCAACGTGTACCTCTGTACCTGTCTTCAACGTGTACCTCTGTACCTGTCCTCAACGTGTACCTCTGTACCTGTCCTCAACGTGTACCTCTGTACCTGTCCTCAACGTGTACCTCTGTACCTGTCCTCACATGTACCTCTGTACCTGTCCTCAACGTGTACCTCTGTACCTGTCCTCAACGTGTACCTCTGTACCTGTCCTCAGCGTGTACCTCTGTACCTGTCCTCCACGTGTACCTCTGTAACTGTCCTTAACGTGTACCTCTGTACCTGTCCTCCACGTATACCTATGTACCTGTCCTCAACGTGTACCTCTGTACCTGTCCTCAACGTATACCTATGTACCTGTCCTCAACGTATACCTCTGTACCTGTCCTCAACGTATATCTCTGTACCTGTCCTCCACATGTACCTCTGTACCTGTCCTCAAAGTATACCTCTGTACCTGTCTTCAACGTATACCTATGTACCTGTCCTCAACGTGTACGTATGTACCTGTCCTCAACATGTACCTCTGTACCTGTCCTCAACGTGTACCTCTGTACCTGTCCTCAACGTACACCTATGTACCTGTCCTCAACGTGTACGTCTGTACCGATGCCTCCACACGTGTACCGCTGTACCGATACCTCCCCACGTGTACCTCTGTACCGGTACCTTCCCACGTGTACCTCTGTACCGATACCTCCCCACGTGTACCTCTGTACCGATGCATCCCCACGTGTACCGCTGTACCGATATCTCCCAACGTGTACCTCTGTACCGGTACCTCCCCACGTGTACCTCTGTACCGATGCCTCCCCACGTCTACCGCTGTACCGATACCTCCCAACGTGCACCTCTGTACCGGTACCTCCCCACGTGTACCTCTGTACCGGTACCTCCCCACGTGTACCTCTGTACCGGTACCTCCCCACGTGTACCTCTGTATCGGTACCTCCCAACGTGTACCTCTGTACCGGTACCTCCCCATGTGTACCTCTGTACCGGTACCTCACCACGTGTACTTCTGTAGTCTGTACCGCAGCCTCCCCATGTGTGCAGTCTCTCTGGAAAGTATATACTATATAAACACTGTACACTGTACAGTCTCTCTTGGCCGTGGATAGATACTTTCAAGAGAGACTGTCCAGTGTACAGTCTCTCTTGAAAGAGACTGTACACTGTCTCTTCTATCCACGGCCAAGAGATCCAAGAGCACTGGCGGATCCAGCATTCCAATATGGGGATGGGGGGCTAATTTCACTGGGGGCCTTCCGGGCCCCAGGAGCCTCCATATGACCTAAAGGGTACCCCCATTTTTTCCTTTTGCGGACTTAGGTTAAATTTTTCGCTATGCTATTCTTACGTGTAAGGACGTGTCAATTAAGTGCAAAAATAAAATTGATGGATATTTACCTCCAAATATCTCAAATTTTGTCATTGTACATGCTACTTTATATAAAAATAAGTTATTCGCTAATAACTTTTGACTGAATAAAGCCAGGGCACGGTAAACGTCATTTTGCTGCTATCATCAAGAAGCGTTGCATGCTGTGCAGCATGACCTCTTTCTGGAATTTGATGACCTTGACCTAAGGTCAAGGTCACGGCGCAAGGTCACCTTTCCAAATTTGACCTACACGGCGATGTTATATATCTTTGAACTTGTCTTGAAGATAGGAGCTCATTGGTATTAAAATAATTGCGCGATCGTTGATGATTATAAAGCAAACTGAGGCATTTTCGGGCTTTCTTTACACCGAGAAGGAAGTTATGAAGTTACTATTCGACATTCAAATTAAAATGAATTCAAAAGTTGACATTGACGATCAGACGTTATTTAAGCACAATCGAATTCCTCGCAACAAGACAAGTTTTAAGATATATAGCATCGCCACATAGGCCACAATTGGAAACCTAACCTTGAACCTTGTCATTGACCTTAGGTGAAGGTCACCAAATGTTAGAAAGAGGTCATACTGCATATCATTCAACGCGTCTTGACGAAAATAACAAAATGGTGTCCATTTTCCTTTTTTATCTTTGTTCAGTCAAAAGTAATTGGGGAATAACTTCTTTCACAAAAATAACATATAAATTAACACAATTTAGCATATTTGATGCCAAATAACCATCAATTGTATTTTTTCTGCTTAAACGTCACTTCTTTACACTTCACAAAAATAAAGTCAAAAATAGGAAATACATTTGGATTGGGTACCCAAAAAAGATTCAAAATTTCAACAAAAAATCCTAACTTTGAAATTTAAGGTCAAGGTCATCAAATGTCAGAAAGAGGTCATGCTACAAAGCATTAAATTCGTCTTGATGAGAACAGCAAAATGACGTTTACCGTACCATTCTAGTTTTATTCAGTCAAAAGTTATTAGCGAATAACATATTTTTGTTATATAAAATAGCATGTAAAATTACAAAATTTGAGATAGTTGGATGCAAATATCCCTCAATTTTATTTGTGCACTTAATTGACACATCCTTACACGTAAGAATGGCATAGCGAAAAATTAGAAACACGTTTGAGAAAAGGTATCCAAAAAATCAATAACACCATGTTATAAAACAGCTCATTGCCATTCTAATGACATATACTAAATATATATTGCTTCATAAATTCACTGTCATGTGGGCTGACAGGTTGACCTGCACCGTGACCTTATTAAAATGCCCGAGGCAATATCTCCGGAACCACTGCTTACATTGCATCACATTTTTCACAGCTCGCTTTAGCGCCCCAGGTTACCCCATATATCAATTTTGGTCAAAATCGGTGACATGACGGTGTAATTTTGCACTTTGTTTTTGTCGATTTGTTGTGGAATGCCACAGCTACATTTTTTTATTTTTTTTTACTGAACCTAATTACCCTACTTAATACTAGTAGACGTATTCCACACAGCATAGGTACCTATGCAAGGAAATTCACTCACGCGCTCCTCTGCCATCCAGCAAGCAGCAGGAGTCCAAGGGCTGCGACGCTGCGTGTAAAATTATAGCTTACGAAGGTGGGTTTATACAGCCTTCCGAAGGTGTGAATCACTCCAAAATAGCGTCAGACGCGCCACTTTCCCTATCCCTACTTCTACCAAAATGCTACCAAATAGAGGAAACACGAACGAGGCAAAAAAACAAAACATTTCTTTCGCAAGAAGTTTTTTTTTCGTAGGCAGTAGGTACCCATTTTCATCGCCAGTTTCAGCGGATTTTTTGTTTGTTTTGAGGGGGGGGGGGGGTAATTTCTATTGCCGCCCCTGTCGAGTTTGGGATGGGGAGGCTTTTACCCCTGCCGCCCCCCTGAATCCGCCAGTGTCCAAGAGAGACTTTACGGTGCATAGATACTTTCAAGAGAGACTGTACCTTTGTACCGATACCTCCCCACGTGTACCTCTGTACCGGTACCTCCCCACGTGTACGTCTGTACCGAATCCTCCCCACGTGTACGTGGGGAGGTACCGGTACCTCCCCACGTGTACATCTGTACCGGTACCTCCCCACGTGTACCTCTGGACCGATGCCTCCCCACGTGTACGTGGGGAGGTACCGGTACCTCCCAACGTGTACCTCGGTACCGGTACCTCCCAACGTGTACCGACAGGGCGGCGGCCGGCGGCCGGGGGCAGCTCAGTATTGATTTGTCGCAGGCTGGCCCTCCCTCCCCCTGCCCCCCCCTCCCCTGACTGCAGCGGAGGCGCCCAGCGGCCCCAGCGGCGCCGGCCGGCCCAGTCGGTCCCCGGCCGCGCTCGAGGAGAGACCCCAGCGCTGCTTGGTGCCGCAGCTGATCTGTCAACAACCGTCACCGCCGCCGCCGAGGGAGCATCCTCTACAGCCGAGGACAGTGCGACCGGTCCGCTCTGCGCTGCGCTCGCCTGGTGTGCGTGCACGGTTGAACCGTTCCGTTCTGCGTTTGTTGAGTCCCGGATTAACGCTGATTGACTGATTGTGATCGACCGCTGCTGTTTCGGCAGTGGTGAGGCGCCGCGCCTCTTCGAACCTCGCCGAGTATCCAGCCGTCCCTCCACGGCGGCCCGGCCGGTGTGATCATAATCGTCCGGGGAGCCAGCGGCAGTGCACGCGGTCTGCCTGGCAGCAAGCACCGGACACCCGGCGCGCCTCCTGCGACCGGCGGCACCAGCAGCGGCCGAGCGCCCGAGCGCCACCCGAGACGCCGCCCAGGCTGAGGCCAGCTATTTATAGGTGAGTAGCTGCTGCACGCCGCCGCAGATCGGCCAGTGCCATACGCCGGGGCTCAGGAGGTGTACGGCGCCAGGGGGGGGGGGGGAGCCGGGAGCCCTGAGGTAGCCATTACCGCGACCCCCGCCCGCTCTGATCCGGCCCATTGTTCAAATCTTGGCCCCCGACTGTTTCCGGGATTTATTTTCGTCCCGGGTGAACTCCGTCTTGTAGGCAACCTCTCTGGTACAAGGGTGGGCAGGATTATTTGTGCCGTAAGTCGGCCGCTGAGGAGCCAGTTATTTCATACCAGGTCTGGTATGCTGCTGACTGTTGACTGTTTATACTAAGTTCAAGTTACATGACCGTTGACATTTCGGCCCCGCATCCGCGGTATGCAAGGCACTGGATTGCCAAAGAAGCTAACCCCCAATCACCATTCACCACGCCTGGCGTAGCTCGTGCCCCTCATTTTCAGTTGAATCTGTATTTTATTGTCACATCACAATAGGGCACCACGATAAATTACCCGCCGATAGAGGCGCTGATGATCAACTGCTACCAAGCGGGCCGGCGTCTGTGCGTCAGAGCATAGGGCGCATTGTTTACGGCGGAGTTTTGAAGGGGTTCGAGTGGTACAGATGTGTTCAAACTTATACGAAATGTTGGTGTCTATGAGTTTATTCGAAACTTGAAAGCATTTCTCGCTGAGGTCAATCGCTTGACCTCGGGAGGTCATAGAGTGCCTGCGAGGTCAAGTCTCGGGACACCGCATAACTTTTTTCCTAAACGACTTACCGAAGTTTTTTTCAACGGTTGAATATTCCCACCAGTCTATAGATGGTGCACAAAGAGCGACAAAATCCCTTCAGGTAATCGTTTGACATGGCAAACGATATGGTCATGGCATAAGTTAACGTTATGACACACGGCAGAATGGCGCGGTACCGCATAAGTTGTCCCCAAAGTCACTTAAAGAACCCATTCTACCACCATAGCCTTCCCTTTAACCCACGGTGCACAACTCAAGACTTGACCCCACCGGGTCACCGTTTGACCTCAGGTCACCTGGAAAGGCGCTATTATCCATTTTACGAGCCTTCCAAATACGTATTCATTCATTACCGATCGCATGTGTTCAAACTTATATCAAATGTTGATGTCTATGAGTATATGCGAAACCTAAAAACATTTCTCGCTGAGGTCAATCGCTTGACCTCGAGAGGTCATACATAGAGTGCCTGCGAGGTCAAGTCTCGGGTACCGCATAACTTTTTTTCTTCTAAATGACTTACCGAAGTTTTTCAACGGCTAAATATTCCCACCAGCCTTAAGATGGTGCACAAAGAGCGACCTAATCCCATCAGGTCATCGTTTGACCTCAGGTCATGGCATAAGCTAACGTTATGGCAAACGGGAGACTGGCGCGGTACCACATTAGTTTTTCCCAAAATCCCTTAGAGAACCCATTCCACCACCATCGCCTTCCCTTTAACCCACCGAAGGTAAGTTTGAACACAATCGGTCGGTAAACAACGAATGCGTATTTTTGGACGGCTCGTTAAATCGATATTAGCGCCTTTCCAGGTGACCCGACTCTGAGGTCAAACGGTGACCTGGATAGGTAAAGTCTTGCGTTGTGCACCTTCGGTGGGATACAGGGAAGGCGATGGTAGTAGAATGGGTTCTCTAAGTGATTTTGGGAAAACAAACTATGCGGTACCCCGTCATTCTCCCATAGGCCATAATGGTAACTTATATTGCGCCCTGACGTCAACCGGTGACCAGGGGCGGTCAGATCACTCCTTGTGCACCGTCTATAGGCTGGTGGTAATATTTAGCCGTTGAAACGACTTCAATAAGTACTTTAAGGACAAAGTTATGCGGTACCCGAGATTTGACCTCGCGGGCACTCTTTGACCTCCCGAGGTCAAACAATTGACCTCCGCGAGACATGCTTTCAGGTTTCGAATATACTCATATACACTAATATTTCGTATAAATTTGAACACATCTGTACCATTCTAACTCCTTCAAAACTCCGCCGTAAACAATGCGCCCTACACTCTAGACGCACAGCCGCCGGTCCGCTTGGTAGCAGTTGATCATCAGCGCCATCTACAATAGCTTCAATTGTGGTGCCCCATTGTAATTGCGCATCTTTCATGCGAAAATTATTTCAGAATTTTAGAATAAAGTTATTTTTGTAGCTTTTAGGCATTTGATGGTACAGGACCGAGTTTTGCAGTTTCCGAACTTCTGTATAATCTCCGGAATCATGTCACTTCAGGCAAACCCCAGCCTTGTTCGGGTCACAGCAGAGCTGGACACGTGTTGGGACTGGACTCCCGGCGGCTGAGGCTGTGCAATGTCAGAGCTCAGAGGGCTCCGGGAATCTCACAGGGAGAACTGCCAGCTGATACTGGGCTGACGTGTTTAGAGTGGACTCCCGGCGGCTGAGGCTGTGAACTGTCAGCTCAGAGGGCTCCCGGAATCTCACAGGGAGAACTGTCAGTTGATACTGGGCTGACTTGTTTAGAGTGGACTCTCGGCGGCTGAGGCTGTGAAATGTCGGAGCTCAGAGGGCTCCGGGAATCTCACAGAGAGAACTGTCAGCTGATACTGGGCTGACGTGTTTAGAGTGGACTCTCGGCGGCTGAGGCTGTGAACTGTCAGCTCAGAGGGCTCCCGGAATCTCACAGGGAGAACTGTCGGTTGATACTGGGCTGACTTGTTTAGAGTGGACTCTCGGCGGCTGAGGCTGTGAAATGTCAGAGCTCAGAGGGCTCCGGGAATCTCACAGGGAGAACTGTCAGCTGATACTGGGCTGACGTGTTTAGAGTGGACTCCCGGCGGCTGAGGCTGTGAAATGTCAGAGCTCAGAGAGCTCCTCTGAGATTCCCGGAGCTGCGATCTGATCAGTGCTCGTTCGAGTTGAAGGGGCGGGTCCCGCGATAGAGCCGGCTGGTTGGCCGACGGCTCGCTGGTATCCGCGCCGTCGCCGCGGTATTGTATGACCGTGTTGCCGCCTGGGGTCGTCACGTATCAACTGAGGGTTGCTTCCGGAAATAGTTCCTCTTACGGCGGCACCAGTGTGTGATTTCTGATGAGATGACATTCGAAGTGATGGATTTCTCGTGGCATTCCACGCAAAAGTAACTCTGTTGACATTTTCCGCGACTGAGACGACGACACGTCAATGAAGACAGCAATGTATTCGTATTCAAATACGTATTCAAAGTTACTCTGATTTTGTCCAAATTTGCACACGATCAGAGGTATAGCCAGGGGGTCCAAATGGTGCTCATGCACCCGGGAGATTTTGCCGGGCCCCCTATGCCCGGCTGCAACCACACGGCCTGGCGGCCGTCATTTTATGTTGATGTAGAATACCATGAGAGAAGCGGATCCAAAGCCCTCTCACACAATACCAGGACCCTCCTAGTCTGCCAGAGAGCCCTATGATAAGGAGGAAGAACCCTTTCGAGGGCCCTCTCAGGCCTGGAATGGGCCCTCTCCAAGGGCGTATCCAAAGGGGTACCCTGGACACCCGCGGGTACCCCGTTGAGCTGAAGGGCCCATCTTATTTTTGTCTAAGGGGCCCTTAGCTGGCCAGACGTACCCTCGGTCGACAGACAACAGACAGTCGGTGTCTACAGCATATTCGAAACTTAAAAGCATTTCTCGCTGAGGTCAATCGTTTGACCTCGGGAGGTCATAGAGTGCCTGCGAGGTCAAATCTCGGGTACCGTATAACTTTTTCCTAAAGTACTTACCGAAGTTTTTTCAAAGGCAAAATATGCCCATCAGCAAGCAGCCTATAGATGGTGCACACAGAGCGACCTAACTCCTTCAGGTCATCGTTTGACCTCGGGTCACGGCATAAGTTAATGTTATGACACACGGCAGAAGGGCGCGGTACCGCATACGTTATTCCCAAAATCACTTGGAGAACCCATTCCATCACCATCGCCTTCCCTTTAACCCACCGAAGGTGCACAACTCAAGACTTGACCCCTCCAGGCCACCGTTTGACCTCGGGTCACCTGGAAAGGCGCTAATATCCATTCAATAAGTCAAGTCTTGTCATTTGTCAAGTATTGAATTGAGCACCTTCGGTGGGTTAAAGGGAAGGCGATGGTGGTGGAATGGGTTCTCAACGTGATTTTTGGGAAAACTTATACGGTACCGCGCCCTTCTGCCGTGTGCCATAACGTTAATTTATGCTGTGATCTGAGGTCGAACGATGACTTGAAGGGGTTAGGTCGCTCTTTGTGCACCATCTATAGGCTGGTGGGAATATTTTGCCGTTGGGAAACGTCGGTAAGTACTTTAGGAAAAAGTTATGCGGTACCCGAGATTTGACCTCGCAGGCACTCTATGATGACCTCTCGAGGTTAAACGATTGATTTCAGTGAGAAATGCTTTCAAGTTTCGAATATACTCAGACACCAACATTTGGTATAAGTTTGAACACAATCGATTGGTAAACAACGAATACGAATTTGGACGGCTCGTTAAATGGATATTAGCGCCTTTCCAGGTGACCTGAGGTCAAACGGTGACCCGGACGGGTCAGGTCTTGAGTTGTACACCTTCCGTGAGTTAAAGGGAAGGCGATGGTGGTGGAATGGGTTCTCCTAAGATTTTTTTTGGGAAACTTATGCGGTACCACGCCCTTCTGCCGTGTGTCATAGCGTTAACTTATGCCATGACCTGAGGTCAAACGATGACCTGAGGTCAAACGATGACATTAAGGGGTTAGGTCGCTCTTTGTGCACAATCTATGTTTTTTTGGTGTGTATTAAGCTATTGAGCTGATTCCCCTAAGTCGTTTAGGAAAAAGTTATGCGGTACCCCGTCATTGTCTAAAAAGCCGCAATTAAAAAAGTGAACGTGACCTGAGGTCAAACGGTGACATTTTCCGATAAAATGTTTTCTTGTGCACCATCTATGTGCTAATGCGAAAATTGTGGCACTGGAATGACTCGTCTACTTCAATTATCGTAGGAGTTATGCGGTACAGCGATTTTGGGCCAAAACCATTTTTGTCACGTGTTTTTGTGACCTAAGGTCACACGGTAGCAGAGTAAGGTCATCGGTGTTTTATGCATAAACTATGGTCACTTACGGATGGTTTTGTGCTCAATTGCATATATAAGTGCGTTTTCTGAGATTGTATAGAGTATCGCGCAAATAGTTCACCCATTGAAAAAAGAGACATTTTTGACCTGAGGTCAAACAGTGACCCAGTCTGGTCCAATCTCGGTTTATGCATGATCCACACCCTGTTCCGAGTATTTTTTAATATGTGAATTTTTATCTAAGTCAATTAGGTGACAAGTTATGGGTACCGCGTATTTTGCCTGTTTGACCTATTGTGACCTCTGTAGGTCAAACCGTTTGCTATATTCGCGTATAACTTCATAGGCTGTGTACTGACGCCATTGGAATTATCGTGTGCACATTTTGTCAAAATCGGAGTAACTTTGAATACGTATTTGAATAGGAATACGTTGCTGTCTGCATGGACGTGGCGACGACAGGGACCGACAGACCGACGACAGTGACCGACAGACCGACAGACCGACAGACCGACGGCAGTGACCGACAGACCGACGACAGGGACCGACAGACCGACGACAGTCGACAGGGACCGATAGACCGACATACCGACGACAGGGACCGACAGACCGACAGACCGACGACAGGGAGCGACAGACCCACAGACCGACGACAGAGACCGACAGACCGACGGCAGGGACCGACAGACCGACGACAGTCGACAGTGACGACAGACCGACGACATTCGACAGTGACCGACAGACCGGCGACAGTCGACAGGGACCGACAGACAGACGACAGACGACAGTCGACAGGGACCGACAGACCGACAGACCGACGACAGGGACCGACATACCGACGACAGTCGACAGTGACCGACAGACCGACAGACCGACGACAGGGACCGACAGACCGACGACAGTCGACAGGGACCGACATACCGACATACCGACAGACCGACGACAGGGACCGACAGACCGACGACAGTCGACAGTGACCGACAGACCGACATACCGACGACAGGGGCCGACATACCGACGACAGGGACCGACATACCGACGACAGTCGACAGGGACCGACAGACCGACGACAGTCGACAGTGACCGACAGACCGACGACAGTCGACAGTGACCGACAGACCGACGACAGGGACCGACAGACCGACGACAGTCGACAGTGACCGACAGACCGACGACAGGGACCGACAGACCGACGACAGTCGACAGTGACCGACAGACCGTATCCGAAGGGAACGAAGGAAGGTGAAGCGTTTTAAAAATGACTGCCGTTTTCACACGCCGTGTTATTGCTATAGCGCAATTTTACTCCACAGTCCACCTCCAGTGTTTTTTTCTCTCAGTAAATCCCGAACGTCCGATATTTTTACTTTCGAGCATAAGTTGTTGTGAGTACGTTTAACGTACATCACGATAATGCAGCATCCGCGACGGCAAACACAAAATCACGGTTGAAGGACGATTGCCGGTCAAATTCCGCGAACATCGCGCCTCCATCGGCGTGTGTAGACCACTCCACTCGTGCTATAATTGTCGTCGGACGTCGTTGACAGATATGACAGATATACACTCGTGCTATCACCAGTGTCACAGCCGGTGGAACGTGTCAGTCGTTTCTCTCCGGCTGACAACAGCTGCGACACGCGCGCATTTGACATCGGGGGCTGAACATCTAGCTAGTGTTCGAGAAAACGGGCTAGGAGCAAAACAGGCGGAAACTTTGAGGCTCAACTTGTTGATCATTTTTTGTTGTTGTTAAACATGAATAGCATTTTCCAAGGAAAACTTCAAAATTAGGATATACAAATGCGCTATATGCGTAACAGGAGACCTCCTGTTATCTGTCTCCTGTTATCTGTGACATATATTATTTATAAATTATATATTTGAAACAGGTTAAAGGGAAATAATGACATTTTGATTTATTTATCTGCATTATTGTATTACACGTTTATGGTATCAAATTGATTGCATCTCAATTTAAAAGTGAAATAGTAACTTTTTATATTTCGAAAATTAAATGTTGGGACATTAGTAATGTGTACTTACATATGGTGACGAACAGTATGATCCATCACTATCTCTGGTTTGAATACTGATTTGTAAACAAGTTATAGGGCCAGCAATGAAGTAAGTGCGCCAAGAAGCGTGACAACGTCCCTGATTGGTCAATGAAACAAATCGCCGACACTAAATAGGTCGCCGTCGATGTGCATCGATGAGCTTCCGATTTAATTAATAGCAAGTTTTTGTTTATTGTGTGTGTGTGTGTGTGTGTGTGTGTGTGTGTGTGTGTGTGTGTGTGTGTGTGTGTGTGTGTGTGTGTGTGTGTGTGTGTGTGTGTGTGTGTGTGTGTGTGTGTGTGTGTGTGTGTGTGTGTGTGCGTGTGCGTGTGCGTGTGCGTGTGCGTGTGCGTGTGCGTGTGCGTGTGCGTGTGCGTGTGCGTGTGCGTGTGCGTGTGCGTGTGCGTGTGCGTGTGCGTGTGCGTGTGCGTGTGCGTGTGCGTGTGCGTGTGCGTGTGCGTGTGCGTGTGCGTGTGCGTGTGCGTGTGCGTGTGCGTGTGCGTGTGCGTGTGCGTGTGCGTGTGCGTGTGCGTGTGCGTGTGCGTGTGCGTGTGCGTGTGCGTGTGCGTGTGCGTGTGCGTGTGCGTGTGCGTGTGCGTGTGCGTGTGCGTGTGCGTGTGCGTGTGCGTGTGCGTGTGCGTGTGCGTGTGCGTGTGCGTGTGCGTGTGCGTGTGCGTGTGCGTGTGCGTGTGCGTGTGCGTGTGCGTGTGCGTGTGCGTGTGCGTGTGCGTGTGCGTGTGCGTGTGCGTGTGCGTGTGCGTGTGCGTGTGCGTGTGCGTGTGCGTGTGCGTGTGCGTGTGCGTGTGCGTGTGCGTGTGCGTGTGCGTGTGCGTGTGCGTGTGCGTGTGCGTGTGCGTGTGCGTGTGCGTGTGCGTGTGCGTGTGCGTGTGCGTGTGCGTGTGCGTGTGCGTGTGCGTGTGCGTGTGCGTGTGCGTGTGCGTGTGCGTGTGCGTGTGCGTGTGCGTGTGCGTGTGCGTGTGCGTGTGCGTGTGCGTGTGCGTGTGCGTGTGCGTGTGCGTGTGCGTGTGCGTGTGCGTGTGCGTGTGCGTGTGCGTGTGCGTGTGCGTGTGCGTGTGCGTGTGCGTGTGCGTGTGCGTGTGCGTGTGCGTGTGCGTGTGCGTGTGCGTGTGCGTGTGCGTGTGCGTGTGCGTGTGCGTGTGCGTGTGCGTGTGCGTGTGCGTGTGCGTGTGCGTGTGCGTGTGCGTGTGCGTGTGCGTGTGCGTGTGCGTGTGCGTGTGCGTGTGCGTGTGCGTGTGCGTGTGCGTGTGCGTGCGCGTGCGCGTGCGCGTGCGCGTGCGCGTGCGCGTGCGCGTGCGCGTGCGCGTGCGCGTGCGCGTGCGCGTGCGCGTGCGCGTGCGCGTGCGCGTGCGTGTGCGTGTGCGTGTGCGTGGGTGGGTGGGTGGGTGGGTGGGTGTCTCTGTCTCTGTGTGGGGGGAATGTATTCCTTTTCATGATAATATAAAGCATAGTGTTATATACAGCCAGATACAAAACTATAATTGAAGCAATTTGCAAAAATTGAGTCGCAACCACTAACTAGGCTGCCGTTATATGCTTCAGTTAACTGCTAATTTGGTTACCTTTTTATTCAATGGCTGTTAATTGTAGAGGATCGTCGGGCACATCACGACAAGCAGAACGCAAAATATATTTTCCACTCCATTGCGTAAAAAAGCAATATGGGAAAAGCCCGCAGTTTGATGAGGACCAAAAGTACTTGCAAGTACCGGTCGTTAAAAGTGTGGAACGCTTATCAATTTTAACTTGAAATATCTTTCGGTAGGAGAGTTTTTATGCAAAATGTGATGAATTTACAATATATTTTGGTCTCGTCTGTCAATTTCAAGTAATAACTCCATTTTTGTGTGAAAAGGTCCTGATTTCCCTTTAACATTCATCATCGTCTTCTAATGGATGTTCTCTGTGTTCAGTAACACGACACTCGTACATCACAACCTAACCGCTGTGGCTGTCACACCGGCAGCAGCCTGATACCCCGACAATGAGCAGTCGTGGCTGGCCCGCTGTTTGATGACGGCCGTGCAGACTCGTAACATAGCGTATCGAGTCGTATTACGTGACCCCGCCCCTGGCCGATCAATCAAGGCCGGCTGCCGGTCGTGAAATATGCAACACAGCATTACACGTCACGACGTCAGTCACGACGTCATTACATGGCACGACGTCATTACACGGCACGTCAGTCACGTCATTATACGGCACGACGTCAGTCACGACGTCATTACATGGCACGACGTCATTACACGACGTCATTACACGGCACGTCAGTCACGACGTCATTACACGTCACGACGTCAGTCACGACGTCATTACACGGCACGACGTCATTACACGACGTCATTACACGGCACGTCAGTCACGACGTCATTACACGTCACGACGTCAGTCACGACGTCATTACATGGCACGACGTCATTACACGACGTCATTACACGGCACGTCAGTCACGACGTCATTATACGGCACGACGTCAGTCACGACGTCATTACACGGCACGACGTCAGTCACGACTTCATTACACGGCACGCCGTCAGTTACGACGTCATTACACGGCACGTCAGTCACGACGTCATTACATGGCACGACGTCATTACACGGCACGTCAGTCACGACGTCATTACACGGCACGTCAGTCACGACGTCATTATACGGCACGACGTCAGTCACGACGTCATTACATGGCACGACGTCATTACACGACGTCATTACACGGCACGTCAGTCACGACGTCATTATACGGCACGACGTCAGTCACGACGTCATTACACGGCACGTCAGTCACGACGTCATTACATGGCACGACGTCATTACACGACGTCATTACACGGCACGTCAGTCACGTCATTATACGGCACGACGTCAGTCACGACGTCATTATACGGCACGACGTCAGTCACGACGTCATTACATGGCACGACGTCATTACACGACGTCATTACACGGTACGTCAGTCACGACGTCATTATACGGCACGACGTCAGTCGCGACGTCATTACACGGCACGACGTCAGTCACGACTTCATTACACGGCGCGACGTCAGTCACGACGTCATTACACGGCACGACGTCAGTCACGACGTCATTACACGGCACGACGTCAGTCACGACGTCATTACACGGCACGACGTCAGTCACGACGTCATTACACGGTACGGCGTCATTACACGGCACGACGTCAGTCACGACTTCATTACACGGCACGACGTCAGTCACGGCGTCATTACACGGTACTACGTCAGTAATGACGTGATTACACGGTACGACGTCAGTCACGACGTCATTACACGGTACGGCGTCATTACACGGCACGACGTCAGTCACGACGTCATTACACGCCACGACGTCAGTCACGACGTCATTACACGGTACGACGTCAGTAATGACGTGATTACACGGCACGACGTCAGTCACGACGTCATTACACGGCACGTCAGTCACACCTTCATTACACGGCACGACGTCATTACACGACACGACGTCATTACACGGCACGACGTCAGTCACGACGTCATTACACGACACGACGTCAGTCACAACGTCATTACACGGCACGACGTCAGTCACGACGTCATTACATTGCATGACGTCAGTCACGACGTCATTACACAACACAACGTCAGGCACGACGTCATTACACGTCACGACGTCAGTTACTTCATTACACGTCACGTCAGTCACTACGTCATTACACGGCATGACGTCAGTCACGGCGTCAGTCCAGGATCCTATAATTGCTTTGGAGCTGGGGTGCGGAGTGGAAAACTCTGACCAAAAATAAGTATAAAGAGTGGCAAATTAAACCAAAACGCATATGTACCAGGCTTTATCACCCAATTACCTGCTCACCAAAATTAGTTATTACCTATGCCAATGCTTACCTGTCTTTCCATCCACAGGCTGTCCCTATCATACATCAGTATCAGGTTTCCAATTATCCAATACATTGTAAAATAAGGAGTGGAAAATTCACAGTAAAACTCAGGAAAAAGAGTGGACAAATAGTATTCATAGGGTGTCATTTTCCACCCAAATTTTCCAATGCTAGGACACTGCGTCAGTCGCGACGTCATTACACGGCACGACGTCAGTCACGACGTCATTACACGGCACGACGTCAGTCGGGCTCTGCGGCAGACGGGTCCGGCATAGTGTCCTGAGTTATGGAATAGTGTCCTGAGTTATGGAATAGTGTTCAGAGTTCCGACATAGTGACGTGAGTTCCTGCATAGTGAGTGCCGTGAGCTCCTGCATAGTGAGTGCCGTGAGTTCCTGCATAGTGCCCCGAGTTCCTGCATAATGAGTGCCCCGAGTTCCTGCATAGTGCCCCGAGTTCCTGCATAATGAGTGCCGTGAGTTCCTGCATAGTGCCCCGAGTTCCTGCATAATGAGTGCCCCGAGTTCCTGCATAGTGCCCCGAGTTCCTGCATAGTGCCCTGACTTCCGGCACAGTGTCCTGGGTTCCGGCACCGTGTCCTGGGTTCCGGCACAGTGTCCTGGGTTCCGGCACCGTGTCCTGGGTTCCGGCACCGTGTCCTGGGTTCCGGCACAGTGTCCTGGGTTCCGGCACCGTGTCCTGGGTTCCGGCACCGTGTCCTGGGTTCCTGCATAGTGTCCTGGGTTCCGGCACCGTGTCCTGGGTTCCGGCACCGTGTCCTGGGTTCCGGCACCGTGTCCTGGGTTCCGGCACAGTGTCCTGGGTTCCTGCATAGTGTCCTGGGTTCCGGCACCGTGTCCTGGGTTCCGGCACAGTGTCCTGGGTTCCGGCACAGTGTCCTGGGTTCCGGCACAGTGTCCTGGGTTCCGGCATAGTGCCCCGAGTTCCTGCATAGTGCCCCGAGTTCCTGCATAGTGCCCCGAGTTCCTGCACAGTGTCCTGGGTTCCTGCATAGTGTCCTGGGTTCCTGCATAGTGTCCTGGGTTCCGGCACAGTGTCCTGGGTTCCGGAATAGTGCCCCGAGTTTCGTTATGGTGTTTTGAGTTCCGGCGCTTGACGTGGGCGGGCCACGACTGGCCTGAGAGACGGGGGCAGGCAGTAATGCCTCGTGACTGCGGCCGGTAGCACCCCGGCCCCTCTCAGTAGTCCGTGCCGGTCCGTGCCGTCCGTACCCCCAGCACCCCCAGCACCCCGGTCCCGCACGTATCTGCCAGTCCCGACTGCGGTCGGTACTAGTGGTGTCAATCGCTTACCAACATTTTGGTAACCGAAACAAGGCGACGTGCCACGTCTCGCGACCTTTCTCACGTCTCGCCACGTGCATGCCACGTCTCAAGCCACGAGTAGGCCGGCGCGGTGGTGAGCGGAAACAAATTTGTGACCGATGTGGTAATCGGTCGGTCAGGCTTATACATTTTTGGACACTTCGGTCAGCCTAATCTTAAATAGTTCACTTTTTTGTCACACTTTTATGCATTCTAATTTCTATCCAGCAAATTTGCTCCAAATTCAATCAATTATTGTAAATACTAAATAGAACACATAATTATAATATCAAGATTGAAGATATAGCTCACAGTAAGTGAGGTCCTTACAAATAAGTATTTTATACAATATACATATTGCATACACCATCTTAAGAAGCAAGCACAACTGGTAACCAAACCACTAACTAATCACAATAATGCAATGTAACGCACACGGCACAAAGTACATTCATGATTCATAATGTGACTTTCAAGAAATAAATTATCCTTATTCCTTGTGCTTTGGTGGGGTGGGGCAGCCCCCACCAGTAACAGTTGGCAGCACTCGGGAGTTTGGGCGTTAAAGGGATTATACGGGTTTCCGTCCTGAAAGTAAATGCACTCTTTTGCAGTTGTATGAGCTTTAAACACGTTTAAGACATAACAGGGACCTCAATGCTCATTTAGTCCATTATTTCAGCAATGATCAGCGTTAAAACTTGGGCGTTTTTCGAGACTAGTATCAGATAACGAGTACTTGATCGGCAGTTTTGAATTGCATAATAATTTTGTGATCCAGTGTAGGACTTGCAGATAATTCAAAATTATAAAATTGATCTTATGATAAAAGTGGTGGACAGTACTTTTATCTTAAGATCAATTTTTGAGTTTTGAATTATCTGCAAGTCCTACATTGGATCACAAAATTATTATGCAATTCAAAACTGACGAGACTTTGTATTACTACACACTGTTCGTTGAAGTTTTGTGTTTTTGTGGTTTTCTTATCTCTGGCCTTAAAGGGACATTGCCACCTTTCTGAAAGTTGTCAAATATACGCCGGTTGTACCCGAAAATAGGAAGTAAGTGCTGCTGAAAACGATGGTGATATGTTTTTTCTCGAAAACGACACTTAACTTGATAAAAAATTAAGTTGTTTAAATTTGGTATGATGACGTCATATTGAGCTCTAGAGAGCTATATAGAAATCCTTTACGCTGCCAAAGTATGGCACATTTTTTCGAGACAATTCTGGCGCTTTGAATACAAAACAAACCAACCATTGAAACGTATGCGTCTTCGTACACCACCGTCAAACTAGGAGGAGATTTATTCGAAATGTAGTTTGATATTTGAGGCATCTCGATTTCGCTGAAAATTGATACACTGACCATATCCGATACGCTGATCACGAATCCAATGTTTTTGATCTGGGATTGTTTCGTACCTTACGAAATACGGACGGCCATACATACATACGAACAGGGACGTAGGAACTATGTTCAAGTTGGGAGGGGGGGGGGGGGGGGGGGGTCCGGAGGCATTCTGAAGTCGATTCTTTCCTTGCAACGCCCATAGGCGTAATGGTAAAATCCAAAATGTTTTGGGGGGGGGGGGGGGGGGGGCTGCCCCCTGTTCCTACGCCTATGCATACGTAGGTCCGCCGGGTATCTCGATTTCGCTGAAAATTGGTCCACAAACCATATCCGATGCGCTGATCACGAATCCAATGTTTTTGGTCTTGGATTTTCGTATCTTACGAAATACGGACGGTCATACATACGAAGGTCCGCCGTGTATCTCGATTTCGCTGAAAATTTGTGTACAGAGTACAGACCATACAGCATACTTAGGACACTGATCACGAAATCTTCCGTTTGATATTTCGATTTCTATTCTTGATGATTTTATTTCGCAGACAGTGTAATGCTTTCTACATTTATTTTCGTATCGCAGTGCAGGAAACAGTTAACAGTATCATACACGACATTGTTCCCACCCTTGACTAGCCAGATGCAACAACCTGATCAACTATTATCAAACCGAAATGTGCTTCCTTCACGAATAATGCGACAAAATGCATCCTTTGGTTACCAAAACCACACGACAGTGTCCCTATTCAGCCTTTACCGAGCAAAATAAAAAAGGTACCGTACAATACAGCCATCCAGATTATTTAAATGAGGACGATCTGCTTCAGGCAAAAACGCAGGTGAAGGGAAGGGAAATAGGCCGGCCGGAAGCGGGCGGCCACCTTGTTGCGCTCTGTCAGCTGGCCAGCTCTGCCTGCCTCCTCCGAGGGACGCTTGGCCGCTGAGCTCGGCTCCGACTCGGACTGGGGCAGACGCTTCTTCACTGCCTGTGGGTAGATGGGCGGTCAGCTCATGGGGGGGGGGGGGGGGGGGGCTCGGGTCATGGCACGACCACACCAACATACAGTACAACAACCAGCGTACAACAACCAGGGTCAGACACAGCAGCAGGTCACAGGGGTCAGACACAGCAGCAGGTCACACGGGTCAGACACAGCAACAGGTCACACGGGTCAGACACAGCAGGTCACGCATGTCAGACACAGCGGCACGTCACATGGGTCAGACACAGCAGCAGGTTGCACGGGTCAGACACAGCGGCAGGTCACACTGGTCAGACACAGCAGCAGGTCACACTGGGTAAAACGCAGTGGCAGGTCACACAGGGTCAGACACAGTGGTAGGTCACGCAGGGTCAGACAGTGGCAGGTCACACAGTGTCAGACAGTGGCAGGTCACACAGGGTCAGACACAGTGGTAGGTCACACAGGGTCAGACACAGTGACAGGTCACACAGGGTCAGACACAGTGGCAGGTCACACAGGGTGAGACACAGTGGCAGGTCACACGGGGTAAGACGCAATGGCAAGTCACAGGGTCAGACACAGTGTCAGGTCACACAGGGTTAGACACAGTGGCAGATCACACAGGGTCAGATACAGTGGCAGGTCACACAGGGTAAGACGCAATGGCAGGTCACACAGGTTCAGACACAGTGGTAGGTCACACAGGGTCAGACAGTGGCAGGTCACATGGGGTCAGACACAGACACAGTGACAGGTCACACGGGGTCAGCTGATGCAGCGGCATGTCACATGGGGTAAGACACAGGGTAACACACTTTCTGTCAGTGCACCATGTTATGTACAGTATGACGTCACAGCATCACATGGTAGCATCAGAAAAACAGAGGCATTGTGCACCAGGGCAGCATTTCCATGTCTTCTGATGAAGCCTTTATTATTATAAATAGGTTAGGTTAGGTTAGGTTGCATTAATACATCGGACAACTTATTATCGCTGTAGGGTTAGGTTTTGTCTACAAGATGGTCTGGGGGTCTGGGGGCATCAGATCCCAGTAGGACTGCAGCGCAGTGAGCGGATTGTTCAAATGTTGGTCCCTGCAACCGTAATTGCTGTAAAGGTTAGGTCAGGTTTGATTATGTTATTATAATTGTTTCCTGACACACCCTGGTTAAGTTTAACAGCTTCTTCAGCAGAAATATGGAAATTTTGCTGTGGTGCACAATGCAGCTGCTTTTATGATGTTACCATATGCTGCCATACTGTGAATTGCACGGCGCACTGACAGGTACCTGCCTTAGTCGAAGATTACCTACCTGTATCATTTTTGGTCAAAGAACCTTACATTTCCATAATTTATAATTTTGCTCACTGAACAATGAACATCATCACTAGCAAGCATATTGATAGAACACCACTGGCGGATACAGTTGCAGTGGAATACCAGTGGGCATAGCCCTGCCAAATGTGAAGAAGAAAAAAATCAGAATTGGCATGTTTCAGCATTTTATATACAATATAAGCAACTTTTATTTGGTGAAGTGTTTTGAAATCCTCCTCAGGGTAACAGAAAAGTACAATTTCCTCCTTTTATTTTTTTAATGTGTCAAACCCTTCTTTTCAATCTTAAAATAATGGCATGTGGCACATTTTCCCACTCAATGTTGTGCAAAGGTATCCGTCATAGGAGTCTGATTACCCAAATGATTTATCCTAATGCTAAACAAATTACCTTTTGTCTGGCTTATGCTCTTGTGATATTTGTAATGATAATCACAGCATAATTAGTGAATACGTTGATAGGAAAATAGGAATCTGTTGGGCCGTTGGCTGTTGGTAAATGAAATAGCATGACGACTCACCTGCACAGATGGAGTTTCCTATTCACATGGTGTGGCCACTGCCCCACCAACTTTGTGTTATGCCCCACCAACTTTTGTCAGATTTGAAGGTTTCCTGGCATTAATATGGCAATTTTTCACCTCAATAATGTAAAACATCCGGCCAATATCAATATGGCATTTTGCCCCACCAACGTTTTCTGGGAAGCTCCACCCATGCTCACCTGTACACCGTAGTAGAAATATTTGATTCGCCACACACAACATAGGGAATTCGATGCATACCTGATTGCTCTTAAATGGAAATTATTGACTTAAAAAGATTAAAACTGGTCAAATGTTGATGGCACGGCGTAACACATCAATCAACAATCAATCATCGCGATTCGCGATCATAGAAAATCAAAGTTTCTTTCTAAACAAGTACACCCGGCCATAACGAGAGCTGACGTCATCGGTACAAAACTCCAAATAAGGGTGGGCCTTACTAAGGCCCAAATTTTAAAATCACAATTGAATTTCTCTTAGACCAGATAACTGTGTTTGTTTTCAATGTTACCCCCCTAAGTTTCGCTCTATGGCCACTAACTTAGCTATCTCAACTCAAAACTAGTGTTAAGGTGGGAATGTCCCTTTAAGCGTTGAGAATTTGGTGGTGGCGTATTAATTCTTTGCCATGAAAATGCATGCAAAATATAGAATTTTATGGGAAAACTAGGTAACTGCTGCTGTCGTTGGAACACAACAAGTTCATTTGCTTTCAAATATTGCTTATTTTACCGGAAATATGCCATAAGTGAGGTGTTTTTATTAGCATAAAAGAGATGACTGGCTCTGCCTCAGCCGGTCCTGCAGAAAATACGCGGTGGCATCACCGCGCACTTTGGAATGTCCTTACGTGCAGAAGAAGTCATTTCCAGAAAAATGTGGCTACCATGGGACTTCTACCACCTTTATAAGTACGTTTTACTATGTTATGTAACTCAATTATTCTGGGTAAAAAACGTATAATCCCTTTAAAAACCTACTACATCATAGGGTTCCCATGTTAAATCGATGATTTTCAGACGAGGCTGGCTCGTAACCTATGGTACATATTTTAAATCCGACTTCTGGAACAGATAGCTACAAGTCTTAGCTACAACGTTTCCATTGATCATTTTTCGATATTCTGGGCGTAAAGGGGATAAATGGGATTGGGGGTTAACAAATGTCAGAACGACCGCTGACCGCTTCCAAATGCTACTACAGTACTGAAATATACACTACTTCGACTACTACTTCGTAGTATAATTTAATGACTGCTTCCAAATGCTACTACATGTACTGCAAATACACTACGTTGACTACTACTTCGTATATTTGCTGGCGTTTAAAGGAAATAGTTCACCTTGGAAATTTTTTACCCAACACGATTTGATTATATTTTTTAATACAATTTATTTTTATATTGTCAAAAATGGCCTTATATCGCGACGATTCAGGACAGAAGGCCGTACATTTTTATTGTTTATCAAAACTATATGCATACTCTTGAGTCAGAGTCCTGACGTCCCGCGAATGTAAAAAATGGTTCAGCCAATTATATTCGAAAGTAGTCGCGTAAAGATAGACTCGCATTGGAGATGTGCCAACCGGCGGCCGGCGTTCGCGCGCTAGCACCAGCTGCAAGCTGATTGGCTGATGGTAT
Source organism: Chirona hameri (assembly GCA_036785665.1). NCBI lineage: Eukaryota > Metazoa > Arthropoda > Thecostraca > Balanomorpha > Balanidae > Chirona > Chirona hameri. Next base: position 245,983 of record JAXIVJ010000175.1, read on the forward strand.
AGCCTCTGCCCGGGCTAGAACCAGTACAACATTCTTTCGCCAGCACCGCATTCCTTCGCCAAAAACTCAAATATTTTCGGCTGGAGAGTCTTTTCAGTCAAGAAAACTTGCAGATAGGGGTTTCCCAACACGGGCTACAAAACTGCTATCTCAGTTTAAAACTAATGTTTAAGGTGAACTATTTCCTTTAATTCAATAAATAAAAATATAATCTTTGGAAATACAAGTTATTGATAGCAAACAATACCTTTAATTTATAATGGACAACACAATTACGATAAAAGTTATATCTTGTCTAATTAATTCGGGCGTTACATTACTTACTGTTCTACCCGTTGTTCTATTACCCTGGGGTGGGGGGGGGGGGGGGGGGGGGGCATGACCCCGTTGGCCCCCCTGGATCCGCCCTTGATGCAGATAGATAACTGCAGATAACTATCATATCCACACAGGATATGATGGTAAAACTTACTTGAGGTTGAGACCAGAGTTCGCCATGGGCTGGGCTGGCCCTATGGGTCATGGGCTGGGTCATGGGCTGGGTCATGGGCTGGGCCTGGGCTGGGCCTGGGCCGGGCCTCAACTTGTAAGTAAATCACTGGGCCCTGGATGGGCCTGGGCCTGACAATTTTGAAGTAATGCGCGCGTCGCACAAGCTCAGGTCAGAGCTCTAAAATAGTTTAACCAGCAGTTCACTTACACAGCAACACACTGTTGCTGTGGCTGTGGCTTTTTTTTGTTAGCATAGTTAGTTAATTGTTTCACATTTATAGTATACAAGTAAATATGCTAGTAGTATGGTTAGTTTAATCATTGCTATGTGATACCAAAACGACCAAAATTAATATTTTCAATTGGAAATCTAATGAAAAGTGACAAAGTTATGGCCAATAATATGTATAGCTCATCACAAACTTGCCGCAAGACAGCGTAATGCAAGAACAAACATTAGCACAATTTAATCGATATATTGCAGGTACCGCAACCAGCTACCCATCAAAACATGCGTACTTTCACGAAGCATCTTTTGGTAATTTTCAATTGGAAATCGGTTCAAAATTAACCAAGTTATTTATTCAAAACCTAAAGTCACGTGTATAATAAGGGCATACATTCTGGATCCTTCTCCTGCAGCGAAGGATCGCGATATTTTTTTCTCTCCAGCGACCAATGCTTGTGGTTTCATGGCGGCACCAGGCCATTATTTCCCCCTCCTGGATTCAAGGAGGCACGGTGCCCCAGTGCCTCCCTTCGCCCCACAGTGCCGCCTACCGGCATGGTGGTGCCCCTGATACACCGGCTCCGTCGTGGCCCTGGTACGCCGGCGCGGTAGTGGCATTGGTACACCAGCGCGGTGGTGCCCTTGGTTCAAAAACACTAAAAATGATGTGCGCGCGTAGCGGCGCAGAATTTTTGCTTTACTTGGGATTTCTTGTTGATTTTTTGCTTTATTTGGGATTTTTTGCTTCATTTTTGCTTTGTTTTGGGGTTTTGGTGGTGCCCCTTCACGGCCTGAGGGGGGGGGGGGGGTCATGACCCCGTGACCCCCCTGGATCCGCCACTGGATATATGATATTTAGTGGCAAGCTTTGCCGACCCGAATTACACCGACCAAAACAGGTATTACAGCGTTTTATTTATTTAGCGGCCCCGCTCAGCTGAGGTCCCTAGAACCAATAGCATCGAGCTAATGCTAAAAGCTTTTTCAAGCGCCGCCTATTTGGATTGGATTTATTATTGCGAGAGAAGGAAAACATGCCCCTTCTAGCGCGTTCTGTGGCCGACACCGGCATCTGAGCGATTTGATGTTTTTCCGTGGATCGTCACAAAGCTTGAAGCTGTCGTGTGAGCAAATTTCACCGTCATCGGTGCTGCCGTCTGTGCTGTGCGTGTGGCTAAAGCAATGAGGACACATACACAGACAGACGTACGGCTAGAAAATTAGTGATTTAGATGCTAAAGGAAGGGGTGTCCGTCAACCACTGACTGGCCATAGCCGTCAATTTGCTTTCCTGACTTCCATTTTCTTGATGTGATGTTAATGATTGATCGTAACCCTACTACGCGGCCGGGTGTACCGAAAGACGTTCCCTGTCAATCGCTGCCCGACCCTTTCTTCCCCCTCCCGCACCCGGTCCCGGGTCGCCGGACCTTAATTAAATACGTCACATGATCGCGCGCCGAACGCCGCCGAGGCGGCTGGTGACTACCCTATTATACGGCCCTGCCCCACACCACCACTGCTGGTGAACACGGGTCGGTCTGGCGCATCACGTGATCGCAGCGTGCTGTTCACGGCCCAGTCACGTGAGCGTGTGTGTCCGGCCGGCGCCGCGCTGGATTCCAGGAGAGGAGCGAGGAGGGGGAGAGAAGCGAGGGAGGAGAGGTAGAAGGGGAGGAGGTAGGGAGAGGAGAGGTAGGAGGGGAGGAGGTAGGGAGAGGAGAGGTATGAGGAAAATGGAGTGGGGGAAGGAGGGATATGTGGGAAGACGGAGGAGAGGGGAGGCTTCAGGCGGTTAGAAACATAATTAATAATTATTTATTGCGACATTCCGTTGAGGTATTTGACCGGTCTTCTGTAGTAAACAGAACTGTATAGTTTTGTTTACTACAGAAGACCGGGTCAAACACCTCACCTCGCTTTGTCTGGCTATTCCTGTATGTTTACTCGCGATGGCTATGGCCAGGTCGCCAGGAGACAGTCGCCGAAAGGCAAACCGCCGGCAGTAAATTCGATCGATCGCTCGTTGGTGGCAGACGGTGTCTGGGCTGGGTCCGTCGAACGATCCCCTGAGCGACTCGGAACAGGTGCGCTGTACCGGCGCCGTCCGGCCGTGCCAACAATGCCAGACCGGCGCGCCGCTCGGTTACACTGCCGGACTGCCGGCGCTGCTATGAGGCTGTGGACGTGCAGGTCATCCACACCGCTCGGGATAAGGGTGTCCGAGACGTGATCCCTGGCGGTTTGTATAACAGCGCGATTGTTGGTACAGAGGAGGGTTTATCACAGGCGCAGCTGGTATGGTTTAGACGGTCTAGATACTTATCTATTATATTTATCTAGTCCGTTATATTATATTATATCTATAATAGATATTTGTGCGTGTTGTAAGTGATGAGGATTTTACCACTCCTAGCCTGACTCGTGCACTCCTACCACGAATCTACTGTTATAAGATTATAACTTACCAGGCCAGGGTTAGGTGTCTCGTGGAAATTCGTATGCAGCGTGCACTTCGGACACGGAACTCCTTATGTGATCACAAATGTAAAATAAACCAAAAAGCACATCCAAAAAGCTTCCATTCGCTGTCACCGCGGCTTAAGCTATAAGTTTGCGTAACATACTTTGTTCCTTATTTACTACATGTACATGCAAATGCAGTGTACATGCAAATTGGTAGTGGATGTTTTTCTGTCGAATCTTATCGGTCGCCATCCAATCCGACGACATGAGTCGTTTCCGTCTATAGCGGACAGCAACTCATCCTGTAAAATTCGCGGAGATCTACGACCGGATGACTCCGATGCACTCCGCTCTGCCTTGCAGTAGACCTTTGCAGCGGCACGGCTTTGCAGAAACCCAACGGCAACTTGTGATGTAATCATAACGTAACCGAAGGTTGGTTGAACGATTGGACAACACGGGCAGAGGCGTAGGCAGGGGGCTGCAAATGGTGCTACTGCACCCGGGAGATTTTGCCGGGCCCCCTATGCCCGGCTGCAACCACACAGCCTGGCGGCCGTCATTTTATGCTGTTGTAAAATACCATGAGAGAAGCGGATACAAAGCCCTTTGGAATGGGCCCTCTCAGACCAGGCATGGGCCCTTTCCAGGGGCGTAGCCAATGGGGGGGGGGGGGTGAATTGCTCCCCCTGAAGGTCCGTACGTGCCCCCTTTGGTAAAACAAAAAAAAATATTTTTCGATTTTTTTAAAAAGGATTTTTGTTGTTGAAAATATGCCCCTCTAAGGATATAGTGGGCCAAACCCGGTGAGTTTTTTTTTGTGTGGGGGCACCTTATGCCCCCCTGAGAAAAAATTGCACCCCCTGGAGTGAATCCTGGCTACGCCACTGAACACGGGTGTGGTTTCCTATCTCTTAGTGGGTGCCAGGGCTCCCACAAAGCTGAAATGGGCGCCCACAATAGTCTTTCGGCACCCACAATCAAGAACTTGTTCCAAAATACATAATAATGTAAAACTATATTTTTCTTCTTCAAGATAAGGATTTCGCTGATCGTCTGCTGTTATAATTTTCATGATTGGGCAGCATGTTTGCATGCTAAGCATCACTTTGAAATATTCCCAGCCGTTATGATCGCACTTGTCCACACATAATACAGTTTGTCATGACACTAGCTGTCAAGAAACTTAACTTTTATTTATTGAAACGTTGTTTTATTTTATGCTGGAAATTGTTCGATGCACATGTATTTACTTCACCGTTCCATATACCTACTTTTCCAACTAAATCTATTACGATTTTGTAAGCCGAAGGCGTGTCTGGATCGATGGAAGTTTCAATTATAACTGTGCTATAAAGTAGGGTTTAGTAACTGATAATGCACACCAATAGTTGTATAATGTCAAACGAAGTTGATTTAATTTTCATAAACAGAAGAAGTTTATTTTGTGATTTGCCCGCGCAAGTGACTTTTGTCAGCGTCCTCATAGAAGTCGCCGCCAGGCCGAAACGAAACAGGCCCTTCGTCTTTGAAGAACAGTCTTCGTATTTTGGATTATATGTATTGGGGAGTATGTACCCGAAGCGATATTTCGTCCGGACTGAAAGACGAACGAATACATTTTTTTATTTAATAATGATTGAAACGATGTAGTCAGGACGGACACATAAATGACATTTGATAATTGTAATTGATAAACGGTAAACTAAAAAAAAGCATCGACAGGCGACAAAAAGACACTAAAAGTTATCTTCATACTGAACCCGCGCACTGCAGGGGGTTTGCGCCGAACACGAACTGCAGGGGGGGGGGGGGGCGATGATTTCCGCCCCCCCCCGTGAGATCTCGAAAACTACGCTACGCAGCGACAAGCGGAAAACGGCATTTGCTAGCTTGATACAAGTTCTATCGAAAGTATTTAAGTATTTTTTAGATCAGGTCAAATTTGAGGTCACCAGAGGTCATCAAAGGTCAAATTTTCCAGTTTTTTTTATCTCCCGTTTTATGACTTTGCTCCAGAAATTCCCATATCTCGGAAATTATGCTAGTTAGAAACAAACGGAAAAAGCAAACGCCAGCCAGTGAAATGTTCAATCGACAAGGTGTCCTCAAATCTGATCTCAGATCAATATTTGAGGCTCCAGAGGTCAACAAAGGAAAAATGCTGTTTTTTTTTTCGTTTTTCGCTATTAACTTTTACTTAATAAAGATAACGGAAAACTGTTGACGCCATTGTGTTTATCTCGTCAAGGTGCTTTGAATGATATACATGGTAACCTTGTTAAGTCAACTTCAAAATTTGACCTCGGTTCAAGGTCAAGGGTGACCCAAGTAGGGAATGTTGCATATGGGAAGACGTGTCTCGACGATACAAACACATTGTTGTCTGTTTTACTTCTATATTCATTATGTCGGGCGTTATTGACAAAAAGGTGATGGTCCCCTCGCATGACCTCAAATGACCCCATAACACTGAACAAAACTTACACTTGGATCATCAAGAATATCCTATAATAACATGATCCAGAAGTAATTGGACTAATATCATGCATATCCTTGAAATAGGAAGCATTTGTATATTTCCCCATTGACTTATTATGGGGAGGTTACGAAATTGACCTGACCTTAGGTCACTGATATCAAAATTCCGAGATGAACGAATTGTAAGTACTTATGCACTCATGACATCCTGCAAATTTCAAACTGATCGGTGAGAAACTCTGGCTTTGGCACAACTGCAAACATTTTTGGAGGTGGGGTCACTTGACCTGATCTGGTTACCTGACCTGAGATGACCCGAGGAAACTGTACGCAATTGATGTCCTAACAGGTGTACCAAAACCCGGTGACGCTGCGCGCCGCCGTTTGTTCGCTATCTGCGAAAAACCTGAGGAGGGGGGGGGGGGGGGGGGGGGGGGGCGGAATCACCCACCCCCCTGCAGTGCGCGGGTTAATGTAGACGATCGTAGCTGCTTCAATTTTCCAGTCGATCAATGTGTTGAACAATTAACAGAAAGAAGTAAACGTAGCGGAAGGTGGGGGAATTTGGAACACTGGGGTAATTTGAACAACCACCCTTCCGGTCAAATATACAGAGCTACGATCCATCTCAAATCGCGATATCTACGATGCTCAACACAAACGACGGCCGCATGCATATGTTGTTGAAATGTTGTTTTGCACGGAACGGAACTGATCTAAAATGTGAATGCAACAATCCGTCAGTTTTTTAGAATTGTGACGATGACTTTGATCATCTTCAATATTGGTCATAAGGATCAAACTGTGCGCAATTGAGGTTACTCCGACATCACCAGGTGCCAATGTCGCGGCAATTGGGACATCGTTGACAGGACGCAATAATGTCTCCTGAAGTATCGGAACTTTGTTTTTAGATCTGCTCTACAAATCTGCTATCTCAGTCCAAAACCCCATGTTAAAGGTGAACTATTCCCTTTAAAGGAAATAGTTCACCTTCAACATGGAGTTTTGACTGAAATAGCAGTTTTGTAACCCGTGTTGAGAAATCCTTATCTGGAACTTTTCCTGGCTGAAAAGACTCCAGCCGAAGATATTTGACTTTTTGGCGAAGGAATGCGGCGCATATATGATATACCGTACCGTCTGAATTGTGGCAGCACTGCATGGAGCATGCGCAGACCAATAACGCACACGATAAAATTAATAATTTACAGCCTTCTGTCCTGAATTGGCGCGATGTAGGAACATTTTTAAAAAGAAAAAGAAAAACTGTATTAAAAATATAATAAAATCGTGTTCTGAAAATTTACCGAAGGTGAACTATTTCCTTTAAAGGGAAATAATGACATTTTTCCACAAAAATGGAGTTAGCACTTGAAATCACCAGACGAGACCAAAATATATTGTAAATTCATCACATTTTGCATGAAAACTTTCCTATACCGAAAGATATTTCAAGTTAAAGTTGATAAGCGTTCCACACTTTTAACGACCGGTACTTGCAAGTACTTTTGGTCCTCATCAAACTGCGGGCTTTTCCCGTTTTTTTTTTAACGCAATGGAGTGGAAAATATATTGTGCGTTCTGCTTGTTGTGATTATATGCCCGGCGATCTTCTAAAACTAACAGCGATTGGAAAAAGTGGCAATAAAATCGGAAGCTCATCGATACACATCGACGGCGACCTATTTAGCATCGGCGATTTGTTTACAAAGTCATTGTCATGCTTCTCAGCGCACTTAAAGGAAATAGTTCACCTTCGGAATTTTTTTTTCAGAACACGATTTTATTATATTTTTGAATACAGTTTCTTTTTTTATTTTCAAAAAATGGCCCTACATCGCGCAAATTCAGGACAGAAGGTCGTAAATCATTAATGTTATGGTGTGCGTTATTGGTCTGCGCATGCTCCATGGCAGTGACACTTTCAGACGGTACGGTATATCATATATGCGCCGAATTCCTTCGCCAAAAAGTCCAATATCTTCGGCTGGAGAGTCTTTTTCAGTCAAGGAAACTTGCAGATAGGGGTTTCCCAACATGGGCTACAAAACAGCTATCTCAGTTTAAAACTAATGTTGAAGGTGAACTATTTCCTTTAACCATTGTGGCGAGTTGTTCCTGATTAGTATACCCAAGTCCCGTAGCAGACTTTGTTAGTGACGTCACTGGTGCCATTCTTGTGTAGCATTGCAAAATATATCTGATTTTGAGTTGAAAGCTAATTAAAGACTTATTCAAATTATTGTTTTTAAGTTTGAATTTTCTTGTTAATCATTATTAAAGGGAAATAATGACCTTTTGATTTTGTTAGGAACAATTTCTTAGGCTACCGTTATGGTTTTAAAATTATTTTATTTAAATTTAAGAATTAAATAAAATTATTCCCAAATTCAAAGTTGTAAGTTTGGAAAAAATACCAAACAAGTACCCTGTGTACTTCATGAAGGTCATTGACAAATTCGTCCTTCCCTACCATTGTTTACATCGAGTGCGGCATTTTTGGAGGCTCTGTGACGTTTCCGATCAAACTGAGCGCTGCTCGGACACACGCTAGTAGCGCTAGTAGCGCTTTCGTTCTCCATGGCAACCAGGCGTCAGCCAATCAAAAGCCAGAAAGGGAATACGTTCTGGCTTTTCATTGGCTCACGCCTGGTTGCCATGGAGAACGAAAGCGCTACTAGCGCTACTAGCGTGCGTTCGAGCAGCGCTCTGATCCGTGAAGCAATCCGTGAAGCATCCGTGATGCATGATTGACTATCAGTATAAGTCATGAATAACTACAACATGCAACCTATACCTACTCGAATAAAATAAGGGCGGAATGAATTGAACCCCAGGCAAGCTAGTATTCGCAAAGCACTCGGCACTGCGCCACAATAGCAAAAGGTGAGGGAATTGCATATTGAATACAATATTATTACGTCACAAGTTTCTGAAGTGTCAACTACTATGAAATACAGTGATAAAATACCTTTAATAATGATTAACAAGAAAATTCAAACTTAACAATAATTTGAATAAGTCTTTAATTAGCTTTCAACTCAAAATCAGATATATTTTGCAATGCTACACAAGAATGGCACCAGTGACGTCATTAACAAAGCCTGCTACGGGACTTGGGTATACTAATCAGGAACAACTCGCCACAATGGTTAAGTGCGCCGAGAAGCATGACAATGACTTTGTAAACAAATCGCCGACGCTAAATAGGTCGCCGTCGATGTGCATCGATGAGCTTCCGATTTAATTGCCAGTTTTGTGTTATTGTTTGTTAGTTTTTTGGGGAAAAATTATTATTTTTCATGATAATATAAAGCATAGTGTTATATACAGCCACAGACAAATTATACAATACTCCTAATGTTGAAAACAAATTAATTGATTTTCACAAATTGAGGGTCGCAACCACTAACTATGCCGCCGTTGATGTGCATCGATGAGCTTCCGATTTGATTGCCACTTTTTCCAATCGCTGTTAGTTTTAGAAGATCGCCGGGCATATAATCACAACAAGCAGAACGCACAATATATTTTATACTCCATTGCGTAAAAAAAACAAGATTGGAAAAGCCCGCAGTTTGATGAGGACCAAAAGTACTTGCAAGTACCGGTCGTTAAAAGTGTGGAACGCTTATCAACTTTAACTTGAAATATCTTTCGGTAGGAAAGTTTTCATGCAAAATGTGATGAATTTACAATATATTTTGGTCTCGTCTGGCGATTTCAAGTGCTAACTCCATTTTTGTGGAAAAGACAGATCAGACATTTTTGACAGATCAGACAGCATTTAAAAAAAATCGATTTATTGGTGAAAACACCCGTGCCATTTATATCTTGTGGGACACATACCGCAATAATACAAAGGGATTATTACTCTCTGTGGATTTTAAGACCGCCTTTGATGTAATGAGTTGGAGGTTCTTGAAACACTGTTTATATAAGTTCAATTTTGGAGAAAAGTTCATAAATATCTTTTTGTGTTTGCACAAACACATCTTTTCGCGTATTGTCTACAATGGAAATATGTCCAAACAAATAATAAACTTAGAAAGGGGCTGCAGACAGGGAGACCCCATATCATGCTACTTCTTTATTATCGGGGCAGAAGTTTTAGCAAATAGTATCAGGCAAAACACCACTATCCGAGGAATCAAGCTCAGACGTACCCTTATTAAAGTCATACAATATGCTGATGACACGACTTTTTTCCTTGACGGATCAGAGGAAAGCCTAAGGGCTAGTTTCGGCGAGCTTGGCGGGTTTGCAAAATATTCTGGACTAAAGCCTAATGTTTCAAAGTGTCACGCAATGTGGATAGGACGGCAGGCGTTTTCGAGCGAGAAAATATGCCCCGATATAGACTTGAATTGGGTTACAAAACTCAAGCTCCTGGGGATCGTTTTTAATCCACACTGTCGAGATATCGTAGCTGAAAATGTAACACTAAAGAAAGATGCAATCTTGAGGACAATTGGAATGTGGCAAAGCCGACATTTGACATTGGTTGGAAGAATCACTATAGCCAAGTCATTATTATTGTCACAAATTACCCATATAATATCATCGCTACCTGACTCCAGTGAAAATGTCATAAAAGATATAAACAAAATACTATTCACATTTGTATGGGGCTAAAAAAGAAACCCATTGAAAAGAATAAGATTATGTCAGCCTTTACACGAGAATGGCCTGGCAATGATAGATATTACATCGTACATCAAATCACTAAAAATGAAATGGATAAAAAGGCTTATAACGGGAAAACACAGCGCCTGGCACTCACTTGTACCTGCAAATGTTCAGAGCGAATTCATCTGGAATTTCGGAGTTGCGGCTCTGAAAAAGGTTTTGAGAGAAATATGCAACCCATTCTGGAGAGATGTAATTTCTGCTTGGCTACATTTTTCCAGTGTGTTCACAACGCCTGATGAACACCTTTACAATGAAAACTTATTCAATTCTGATCACACAAAATTTACAAACTCGCGATATATTAATTGGGAAAGAAAGGGTTTATGTCTCATAGGCGATCTCTTCGAAGGCAACAAGCTTTTAACGTGGCAAAGGTTTAAGGACCTCTACAATATTCCATGCATTCACCTTGAGGGTCGCAACCACTAACTATGCCGCCGTTGATGTGCATCGATGAGCTTCCGATTTTATTGCCACTTTTTCCAATCGCTGTTAGTTTTAGAAGATCGCCGGGCATATAATCACAACAAGCAGAACGCACAATATATTTTCCACTCCATTGCGTAACAAAACAATACGGGAAAAGCCCGCAGTTTGATGAGGACCAAAAGTACTTGCAAGTACCGGTCGTTAAAAGTGTGGAACGCTTATCAACTTTAACTTGGAATATCTTTCGGTATAGGAAAGTTTTCATGCAAAATGTGATGAATTTACAATATATTTTGGCAGGGGCCCGGGAACGATTTTAAAGTTGGGGGGGGGGGGGGCGAAACCAAATATTTTGTTTTGGCATCTTCTCACTTCTAATCTTGGTGCACCTTTTCGTTGTCAAATTTTCCTCATTGGAAAACCGAAAACACGGTTAGAAATCTCATCAAAAATAACTTTCTAACTGTTTCTTCATTTTTTGGTTCAGGTCAATATTGAGGTAACCAGAGGTCATCAACGGTCAGATTTTCCAGTTTTAGGACATCGCTCCAGGAACCCCCAAATATCTCGGGATTTATGATAGCAAGGAACAAACGAAAATAAGCAATCGAAAGCTCTTGAAATATTCAAGCATAACGTGTCATCCAATTTTATCTCAGGTTAATAGTTTGAGCTCCAGAGGTCATCAAATGTCAAAGGGGCTATTTTTTTGCAAAACGTTCAGAAAATAACTGTTTACCTAATACAGATACGGACAATGATTTTGATGACATCATGTTCGTCTCGTCAAAGCGCTTCGAATCACATTCATTTGGCCCAGTTTATATCAACTTATAACTTTGACTTCAGGTCAAGGTCAAGTGGCGACCCAAGTTAGTCATGTTGCATATTGGGAGACGTGTCTCGACAAGACAAACACATTTATGCCGATTTCACTGTATTATATTAATTCTATCGACAGTTATTGACACAAAAGTGTTGGTGACCTCAGATGACCTCGGTTGACCCTGTAGGGGTTACTGAACACATTGAACCTGGATCATCAATAATAGCATATGATAACATGATGCTGAAGAAATTGGACTGACATGCGTATCCTCGGAATAGGAAACATTTTAATATTTCCCCATTGACTTATAATGGGAGGTCACGAAATTGACCCGACCGGCGACCTTAGGTCACCGATATTCAAAATCGTAGATACTCGAATTGTATGTACCTATGACCTTATGAAATCCTGTAAGTTCGAAACCGATCGGTCAAAAACTGTTGCTGTGGTACAACCGCAAACTTATTTGGAGGTGTGGTCAAGTGACCTGACCTGAGAGACCCGTGGTCAAGAATTGCACACAATGTGGATAATTGATGCCCGAACAGGTGTGCCAAAAACAGCGGCTGAAACGGCGGCGCTGTGCACCGTGCGCCGTTTTTTAAACGGCGGCGCTGTGCGCCGTGCGCCGTTTTTGAAACGGCAAAAACGGCGCGCCGCCGTTTTTTCGCTATCCTCGAAAAACCTTGGGGGGGGGGGGGGGGGGGGGTAGACGCCCTTAGGGAAGGGGGCGTCTAAATGCCCCGCCCCCGGCACGACGCAGGTTAACATAAACATATACAAATATGAAAAGTGGTGGTCATGCCACTCCCCGTTTCCTTTGTAAACCCGCCTGTCGTCTGATAAAATACTCGTACCTGACGCCTGACTTTTTTCTCTTGAAGAAGTCCACCAGTGTGGGCTGCACTGACCTCTTCATCACCGTATCACGGTAACCTACGACATATACGTAACTCTTGCTAGAGGGCCGCTCGCCAGTTTGACCACATCCGTAACGTTGACGTGGGATAAACTTATAAACAAAATGCAGCAGATGTTTATCGCCATCAGTGCAGCAGCGGATGCAGAACGGGAGTTGGGGGGGCGGAGGCAACATTCCAAAAAGTCTCACATAATTCTGAAAACTCATCGGACTCCGCTTACTTATGCATTGATAGCTGGTTTAAAGGGACCTTTTCCCTTTAAAGGGACTGTCTCACCTTCCTGTTTAACCCTCGCCCTACGGAAACTTTTTCACCTTCGCCCTACGGGGGTCCTAAAAAGACCCCCTGTTAACTTCCAAACCAAGCAAGATAGAGCAACGCAGTAAGAGCCAACATGTTGCCTGTCATGTTCGAAAGCTAACTGTATGCAATTTTTAGGTTTCCGGTTAACGAGTGACCTTACAGGTCCAGTGAATGACCTCGATCGACCACGTCCAGAACAGCGATTTTGCTCTGTCAGAAAACCTCAAAATGAGAAATTGATAAACGTGAATAAAAAGGCATATTCCTAGACCAGTTTTGTTTCAGAAATACAGAAAAGGTAATTATCTATTCGTATCTGGTAAAAGAAGTAAAAAAAAGTTATTAAAAAAATGACGTCATGAATTTCTTACACTTGGGGAGCCATCACTCAGTCAACAATATAGATATTTCTTTGAAATTTGGTTTTAGTATTTTCCATATTCAGTTCTCTCTCATGTATTCCGTTTAACATTTTTGAAAATTTTGATTTTGTGGTAATTTTTCACAAAAAAAAACAGTTTTGGTTAATTTTGGGGAACCAAAACCCAAAACTTCGAAAATCCGAGATTGGCATTTTTTTTTGTATCTTTGCTTAATTGAGTTTGCAATTTGCTTTGCAACTCTGTTTTCTACGATTGTTCAAACATTTATCGTTTTTCCAACAACATGACGTCATCAAAACATAATTGTTTCCCAAATTTCTCAATCAATTCCCATGAAATTTTTTACAGAATACGTATAATTGTTGTATACTCAGCTACTGAAAATTCCAGCAAGATGTCTAAAAAGTTATGCAAGAAAAACATCAGGGGGGTCGTTTTAAGACCCCGTAGGGCGAGGGTTCAAACCTTCCATGGTAAAAGTTGCTTAGATTTTCTTCTATAGCAGGAAATGTGTCAATTTTGCGCCGATTTCAGGTGGTTTGGGGGGGGGGCAATTACCCATTTTGCCCAACCGTAGATCTGCCACTGCATCAGTGCGTCATTTTAACGACGACGCGCCAAGCAGACAAGTGAAACAACTGTCACCAAATGTACTGCTACCAAAGTTTTCCATTATATCTCATAGAACATTTAATGGAAAAAGGAAAAGGAATGAAAATAAAGGTATACGATGCTGCTGTAAAAGCAAAGCCATATAATAATAATACTTATGACATGCTATAAAATAATAACAAAATTAAAGTGACATCAGGAGGCTTTCATATTTTATATAACTTTTTGTGAAGAAAATTGAAAGAGCTCATTTTAAGGGAAAAATTATTCTCGCCAAAGTTGGGGGGGCGCCGCCCCCCGGTCCAGATGTTGGGGGGGGGGGGGGGCAAGCGCCCCCCGCTGCCCCCCCCTGTTCCCGGTCCCATGTATTTTGGTCTCGTCTGGCGATTTCAAGTGCTAACTCCATTTTTTTTGGAAAAAGGTCATGATTTCCCTTTAAAGGTATTTTATCACTGTATTTCATAGTAGTTGACACTTCAGAAACTTGTGACGTAATAATATTGTATCCAATATGCATTTCCCTCACCTTTTGCTATTGTGGCGCAGTGCCGAGTGCTTTGCGAATACTAGCTTGCCTGGGGTTCAATTCATTCCGCCCTTATTTTATTCGAGTTGGTATAGTTTGCATGTTGTTGTTATTCATGACTTATACTGATAGTCAGTCATGCATCACGGATGCTTCACGGATTGCTTCACGGATCAGAGCGCTGCTCGAACGCACGCTAGTAGCGCTTTCGTTCTCCATGGCAACCAGTCGTGAGCCAATGAAAAGCCAGAACGTATTCCCTTTCTGGCTTTTGATTGGCTGACGCCTGGTTGCCATGGAGAACGAAAGCGCTACAAGCGCTACTAGCGTGTGTCCGAGCAGCGCTCAGTTTGATCGGAAACGTCACAGAGCCTCCAAAAATGCCGCACTCGATATAAACAATGGTAGGGAAGGACGAATTTGTCAATGACCTTCATGAAGTACACAAGGTACTTGTTTTTTATTTTTTCCAAACTTACATCTTTGAATTTGGGAATAATTTTATTTAATTCTTAAATTTAAATAAAATAATTTTAAAACCATAACGGTAGCCTAAGAAATTGTTGCTAACAAAATCAAAAGGTCATTATTTCCCTTTAACATGTGCTGGACTGGTAAAGGACCGGCAGTCGCCGCACGGGTCCCGAGACCCTTGACCTTTCCCTGCTCAGGAGGCGACGAGTCTATGACATTCGCCAAGGTCGGAATGGGAGCTTCCAGCTCGGTTCGGTGTGGGGAGGGGTGGGGGGCTTGGTGTAGGAGGAACCGGTCGGAGTTGGCTGCCTGCCAGGAGCCTCTGGTAAACGCGGCAGCGGAGACGGTGAAAAGCCGTGGAATGTTACCGGCAGCGGACGGCATGCGCTCGCCTACCGAATGCTATCAAGCGGGGCTGAGCGACGGAATATTACCCAACGACGGAGTATTACCCAACGACGGAATATTGCCCAACGACGGAATATTACCAATCACAGACAGACAGACAGACAGACAGACAGACAGACAGACAGACAGACAGACAGACAGACAGACAGACAGACAGACAGACAGACAGACAGACAGACAGACAGACAGACAGACAGACAGACAGACAGACAGACAGACAGACAGACAGACAGACAGACAGACAGACAGACAGACAGACAGACAGACAGACAGACAGACAGACAGACAGACAGACAGACAGACAGACAGACAGACAGACAGACAGACAGACAGACAGACAGACAGACAGACAGACAGACAGACAGACAGACAGACAGACAGACAGACAGACAGACAGACAGACAGACAGACAGACAGACAGACAGACAGACAGACAGACAGACAGACAGACAGACAGACAGACAGACAGACAGACAGACAGACAGACAGACAGACAGACAGACACAGACAGACAGACACAGACAGACAGACAGACAGACAGACACAGACAGACAGACACAGACAGACAGACAGACAGACAGACAGACAGACAGACAGACAGACAGACATACAGACAGACAGACAGACAGACAGACAGACAGACAGACAGACAGACAGACAGACAGACAGACAGACAGACAGACAGACAGACAGACAGACAGACAGACAGACAGACAGACAGACAGACAGACAGACAGACAGACAGACAGACAGACAGACAGACAGACAGACAGACAGACAGACAGACAGACAGACAGACAGACAGACAGACAGACAGACAGACAGACAGACAGACAGACAGACAGACAGACAGACAGACAGACAGACAGACAGACAGACAGACAGACAGACAGACAGACAGACAGACAGACAGACAGACAGACAGACAGACAGACAGACAGACAGACAGACAGACAGACAGACAGACAGACAGACATACATACAGACAGACAGACAGACAGACAGACAGACAGACAGACAGACAGACAGACAGACAGACAGACAGACAGACAGACAGACAGACAGACAGACAGACAGACAGACAGACAGACAGACAGTTTATTGAGGACTCCATGAGATGGCTTTTCAGGCCTCGCGTCGGGTGACAATGTTTAAAATCAACGCTTGGTAAAACATTCCTATCGAATGCTTATAAAATGCTTCGTTAAAAATGCACATCAAGACAACATATACAGTATAAACCTAAACAAATGTAAAAAGAAAAAGAGCCCGGCCTTGTAAAAAGAGCCCGGCCTATTCCCATCGCACACACATGACACAGCTGCCTACCACCTCATCTCAGCCTCGCATTCCAAGCGGCTACCGTCCTGCAAGGGAAACGACGCTTTGCGTGTTCCGTCCTAACCCGCGGCAGCTCCAGCTCATATCCATCTCAGTGCCACGGGTGGTTCTGCTCGAGACATCTGAGCGACGCGGAATGGACATCGCTAAGGCCGGGGGTGAGTCAGAGCTCATGAGTCGCTTCACCAGGGCCACATCCCTCTCCTCCAGCCAGTCACCGAACCGCAGCCAACCCAGGGCCTCCAGGTTCATCATCATCGATGGCACGTGTTCGTGTGCTAAATTGAAAGATTCCCGCGTAAATTTATGGCTGGATGTCAAATACTTATCGTGTTTTTATTCAACGGCGGTGACTTCGACCTCCGACGGTCAAAGACTATTGGCGACTGACGCGTGAATCATCCTAGCGATCGGTCGAGTCTTCCGTGCTATGTCTAGAGTCGCGGAGCTTCAGGGTTGCGCTCTGCGGGGTCGCGGTCAGCAGGAATTTCGCGTTCCGTGGGTGTCTGATGGAGGACCGTCTCGGTCTGATTTTACCCCACCACGTGAAGATGATGCAAGGATGGCCGAGCTCCAACTGACAGCTGCTGTTTCCGTCCGCTGTGGGCCGGAACGGCGAGATAGCTTGGCGTCATTTGAGTCCTGTTCCGCCTAATCGCACTGAGCCCAATGCAACTGCAAGTTGCAACAGTCGGGTGCTGTGGAGTCTGTTGCGATAATATATCCCGAGATATGTCGGCGGCGTGCCGCGCTGGCATGTTTCCGCTCGCGTTTCTGCCAAGTCCAGCAGACTTCACAGTCCAGCAGACTGCTGCATGGACGCCACACATGACTTCAACTGTCATGGGCACCGCCTAGCGCCTGGTTGGTGATATACTATAGATACAAAGATACAACCACAACAGCCCTTATCATCAACATCATAATCATCATTATCACCCTGTGCTGATGTCCGGGCCGTGATGACCGTGATAACTCTGTATTGTTGTGTTGTCTGCTGTCTGACCGATGGGCTCTGCCGGCAGATCAGAGGAGAGGCAGCAGCAGGCATGAGCAGCGGGGAGCCCTGGGACTACCCGGCCGCCGTCGGCCTCTATGACCCAGCCCAGGAGCGCGATGCCTGTGGCGTGGGCTTCATCGTCTCCATCGACGGCATCAGGACCAACAAGGTAAGCACTGACCACTGACACAGCGGCCCAGGCCAAGCATCAACGTCATCAGGACCATTGAGAACGGACACACGGATACAGGCGCAAACTGCACTGGCACAGGCGCCGTCAACGCTGAGAAATTCCGGTACAGGCGCCGGTGGCAACCGAGCTGACTGGAATAATGCTGACAGAGTGACGGGGGTAAAGCCATCTGACCATTTAATGTTTGTCAGTCTGTTGAAGTTCAGGCCTCAGAGGCATGTGACTAATCCGTTGGCTATGGCGATGAATATGATAAGGGGTGGTCTTGATTCAAAACAATTTCATTGTTTGTCGAGGCTGTGACCATAATGTAGGCTTGTTTTTCATAGATGGGCATACTAAACCTAGCTGAACTTCTGCATCGGTAGAGGAGACGTAACATCACTTCTTGTGTAGATGATAACTCCCACGCCTTACCGGGATCACGAGAGTACCTACTTAGTAGCCACCTTTCTTTTTCGCTGTTATACATGTACCACACCTTTCGTTCATCGCGACCTCTCGGGCCGTCCCACTCGCCTGACTGACTGTGTCTGGCAGATTCTGGAGGATGCCAAGAAGCTCTCATGCCGTATGGTGCACCGCGGCGCCACTGGCTCCGACAACGACAGCGGCGACGGCTCGGGCATCCTGACTGCCATTCCTGACAAACTGTACCGCGAGGTCTGCAGGTCAGTAGGGACAAACTGTACCGCGAGGTCTGCAGGTCAGTAGAGACAAACTGTACCGCGAGGTCTGCAGGTCAGTAGTGACAAACTGTTCCGCGAGGTCTGCAGGTCAGTAGTGACAAACTGTACCGCGAGGTCTGCAGGTCAGTAGTGACAAACTGTACCGCGAGGTCTGCAGGTCAGCAACTTCTGACTGACTGTGACTGTGACTGACTGTGACTGTGACTGACTGTCTGTGACTGTGACTGACTGTGACCGTGACTGTGACTGTGACTGTGCATGTAACTGTGACTGTGACTGACTTTGACTGTGACTGTGATTGTGAATGTGACTGTGACTGACTGTGACTGTGACTGACTGTGACTGTGACTGACTGTGACTGTGACGTGACGTGACTGTGACGTGACTGTGACGTGACTGTGACGTGACTGTGACGTGACTGTGACGTGACTGTGACGTGACTGTGACTGTGACTGTGACTGTGACGTGACTGTGACGTGACTGTGACGTGACTGTGACTGACTGTGACTGTGACTGACTGTGACTGTGACTGACTGTGATTGTAAATGTGACTGTGACTGACTGTGACGTGACTGTGACGTGACTGTGACGTGATTGTGACGTGACTGTGACGTGAATGTGGTGTGACTGTGACTGTGACTGTGAATGTGACTGTGACTGTGACTGTGAATGTGACTGTGACTGTGACTGTGACTGTGACTGACTGAATGTGACTGTGATTGACTGTGACTGTGATTGACTGTGACTGTGATTGACTGTGACTGTGACTGTGACTGTGACTGTGACTGTGACTGTGACTGACTGTGACTGACTGTGACTGACTGACTGACTGACTGACTGACTGACTGACTGACTGACTGACTGACTGACTGACTGACTGACTGACTGTGACTGACTGACTGACTGACTGACTGTGACTGACTGACTGACTGTGACTGAATGTGACTGACTGTGACTGTGATTGTGACTGTGATTGTGACTGACTGTGATTGTGACTGTGATTGTGACTGACTGTGACTGTGACTGTGACTGTGACTGTGACTGTGACTGTGACTGTGACATACTGCTGACATTGTGACGTTGTGTCCTGTGACAAACGTGACAGACGGGCCACAGCGTAATAGCATCGGTGTGAATTTGGATCCACGTGTAGTTGATGATTCAGGCAAGGGGCGGATCCAGGGGGGGGGGGGGGCAAAGGGGCCATGCCCTCCCTCCCTGACCGTGAAACTATGATTGCAGTTGTAAAAACTGCCTTTGCAGCGGTCAAAATCCAGCCAACCACAGTGAAAAACTTGAAAATGTCGCGCCACTTCGCGGCATGACATAATACGCAATTGCTTATACAAATTTGGAAAATGGGAAAATGAATTCGTTAAGTGTCTGGCAGTCTCTCCTTGGCGGTACCTAATTGCTAGCCCCAGGGCCCACTCCCTTAATTAAATATTAACTTTCAAGCGGGCTACATGTTTCGCTAGTCTGCCGAGTTCCGAAAAAAGGCGACGCGAACACAAAGACGCGGACATCGGCACCCGGAAGCTGCTCCAGCGGTGCCCAATTTGCTGGACCGAAGAGCTAATAGTGGGACTAGGCCAGGATCATCTCCCCAAGCCATCTCATTCTCGCCCCAGGCTCCTCCAGATTCGCAGGGACCATTTATGTGCGTAAAAGTCGTTCTGCCTCTTGCTGCTTTCAAACCATTTGCACTGTTACCAGTTGTTTGTTACAGTTCGTTACATATGTATACAGTTATTATTATCATAATGTACTATTGAGCGCTGACTGCCACCGGTCATCGTGATTTACTATCCGAGGAATATGTATATGAAAAACTACCGTAATTTCAATATTTTTCATCATACCGAGATGTGCAACCAGTAATAAGGGTTCCTGAGGCTTGGCTCCACTCACGGCCTGGTTCCAATATTAAAATTTCGGTTTCCACGACCTAAAATTAACATTTTCACGCCTCTTCGCGGCGTCACATTGGTGGCCATCGTCATAACGAAGCCATCGCCATCGTCTTCGGTTCGTTGTAACGGTGAATTGAATGAATAGCATGCTTAGCTTCGTATTCTCTACAAGACCCACCGCCTATGTTTCTGGGTTTTATCATGCAAACCCGTTAAAATTTCGCGCCGCTTCGCGGCGCTAAATAATAAGTGCCTACTATAACATGAAAATCGACATTAAAGGGACTATCCCACCTTAAAGGAAATAGTTCACCTTCGGACATTTTTTCAGAACACGATTTTATTATATTTTTGAATACAGTTTTTTTTTTTCAAAAATGGTCCTACATCGCGCCAATTCAGGACAGAAGGTCGTAAATCATTAATTTTATGGTGTGCGTTATTGGTCTGCGCATGCTCCATGGCAGTGCTGGCACTTTCAGACGGTACGGTATATCATATATGCGCCGAATTCCTTCGCCAAAAAGTCAGATGATATCTTCGGCTGGAGAGTCCTTTCAGTCAAGAAAACTTGCAGATAGGGGTTTCCCAACATGGGCTACAAAACAGCTATCTCAGTTTAAAACTAATGTTGAAGGTGAACTATTTCCTTTAAAGGAAATAGTTCACCTTCGGATTTTTTTTTAGAACACAATTTTATTATATTTTTTAATACAGTTTCTTTTTTTATTTTCAAAAATGGTCCTACATCGCGCCAATTCAGGACAGAAGGTCGTAAATTATTAATGTTATGGTGTGCGTTATTGGTCTGCGCATGCTCAGACCAGTGCTGGCACTCTCAGACGATACGGTATATCATATATGCGCCGCATTCCTTCGCCAAAAAGTCATATCTTCGGCTGGAGAGTCTTTTCAGCCAAGAAAAGTTGCAGATAAGGATTTCTCAACACGGGCTACAAAACTGCTATTTCAGTTCAAAATCTCATGTTGAAGGTGAACTATTTCCTTTAAAAGAAATAGTCCACCTTCAACATTAGCTTTAAACTGAGATAGCAGTTTTGTAGCCCGTGTTGAGAAATCCTTATCTTGACTGTTTTCTTGACTGAAAAGACTCTCCAGCCGAAGATATTTGACTTTTTGGCGAAGGAATGTGGCGCATATATGATATACCGTACCGTCTGAATTGTGCCAGCACTGCATGGAGCATGCACAGACCAATAACGCACACGATACAATTAATAATGTACAACCTTCTGTCCTGAATTGGCGCGATGTAGGACCATTTTTAAAAAGACAAAAAGAAACTGTATTAAAAAATATAATACAATCGTGTTCTGAAATTTTGTCCGAAGGTGAACTATTTCCTTTAACATTAAATTTGAGTTGAGATAGCCATTTTGATGGCTTGGCATTGCAATTAAGTATGGTAGCAGTTAAAAGAACCACAATGATCTAATCAAAAAGATATTAGAGTTTGATTTTGACATCTGTAAAAAATAAGGCCCATGTGTATTTGAATAGGGCCTCTAAACCGAGAGCGTCGTCTCTCTTTACCCAGCTGGTAATGATAGTCGACTTGTTTTAAGATGAACCTAGGAGATATTTGCTATGTTTCAATGGTTTGGTAGTTGGTTTGTTTTGTATTCAAAGCGCCAGAGTTGTCTCGAAATAATGGTCCCCATACTTTGGCAGCGTAAAGGATTTCTGTGTAGCTCTCTAGAGCTCAATATGACGTCATCAACCCAAATATTAAAACTGAACTTTTAATAAAATTGAGCACTGTTTGCAAGAAACAAATGTCATAATCGTGTTCGGCAGCAATTACTTCATATTTTGCACCACAAGCGGCGTACATTTGACAACTTTTAGGAAGGTGGGACAGTCCCTTTAAATATGCTGCAAAGGCTGAAATACACGCATAAAAAATGGGGTACATTTTTTCCATCATTTCAGCGGACCCCCCCCTCAAAAATGATTGGCGGCGCCCCTGGGTACAGCTGTCAATTGACATAGTTTGGCTCAGTGTAAGGCAATGTCGGAAGAATAAGAACTGCAAGCTGACATTTTTCGATATCCCAAAAGATCGAAAAGCTATAAAAAAACACCAAAATATCAAAATAAAGAAATCATTAGAAATCGTGTAGTTGCAAAATAAAAGTGGCCCAAATCCGGGAAGAAATTCGAAATTGTGGGTAGGTAAGGTCCGCCAAAAACGGGTTGCCCCCCTCCCCCAACGGCCGGCTGGAACCGCCCTTGATTCAAACAACATTGTTTTGTGGTACCTCGTTACCGTTAAATACAATCTTCACCTTTAACATGTAGTTAGCAGTCTTTAGAGCAGTTTGAAATTACCTTGAAACTATCTTGGCTTGCCACAGATCTTACTTCTGAATGAAAGTATTATCATTTTTCTACTTTAAAAAAATCCGGGCTTCTAAGACTTTGTGACATAAAGCGGGCGCATTACCATCATACCTACCGCGGTTTTCCGGTTGGTTCCGTTCTGTGTTACGAATTACGAGCAGTCACTGATAAGGGTTACTTGGTGGATTTGTCAGTGCGACAGACTGGCTATTGATTCAACACTGATTGAATCGATTGGAATCGTTCAATAAAAATTCCTTGAATCAAACAATAATTGATTCATCACCAGATCTTTTGATTCATGAATCGTGATTGAATCAAAACCCGCATCAAATCAAAGCTGATTGAATCAAAAGATTTAACGATTCTTAACGATTCAAGTACACTGGTAAATTGTGCAAATACATACAGTCCCAGTGGCTACATTAATTTATACTGAAATAGTATTGCTGTAACAATGTTTTAATGATCATATATATGTGTTTCCATTTTTATTCATTTGACAAATTCACCACATATGTAAGTGTTGAATCAAACGTGAATCGATTTAAATATTTGTTTTGATCCTTTGAATCGGAAAGAATCAATTTTCAAAATTGTATCCGTGAATCGAACGGTGATTCAATTATTCAGATTCCAAAATGAATCATGATTGAATCGTTCCTAAAAAAGTTGAATCAATAACCAGTCTGCAGTGCGATAATATTTGCATAGTTTTCGGTTTTCGGGAGTGGAGCTTAAGAAAACGTCATGCAATTTTTAAACTACATGTATTCTACTAAGTAATAAGATTATAAAGCTTAATTTGTTGACTGCAAGCTTGATCTAGTGCTGCCATATCATCACGCCAAATATGAGTAACCACTACCCTAGCAAAACTCTTTAGCACTGTAGTTGAATTTATTTGAGCCGTTTTTTTGTCATAAAAAAAATGTACACAAAATGCTATAGTTGTGATTTTAACATGAAAACTGATACATTCTCCAGATTACACAGAGCTGAGTGAATCATTTTAAGTGTGACTATAGAGTGTGACGTCTTGTCTCAGTCATACACTGTTGACTGTAGCTCCAATCGATAGTCTCCGTACTCTGCAAATTCATCATTGCAGGGATGAGCTGGGCCTCGAGCTGCCGCCTCTGGGTCGCTACGCCGCTGGTATCTGCATGGTCAACGACAAGGGAGAGCAGGAATGCAAGGAAATCATCGACAACATCGCCAATGAATGCAAGCTCAAGGTAACGAAGTGTTTTGACCCGGAACCTTGGGTGGCGTCTGTCCAACCAATATATGGTACCCTGGTGTATCATTCTCGGTGATACGGAAGTTTCAACCACCACCGCTTTTATTGTCTCTTCATTTCCTCGAATGTTTCAACAGTAAACTGACATTGCAACTATTCTTATTAAACACGTGTTTCGGGAAATCGGTCTGCTTGAAGCGATTTCGCAATAGTTTTCCAAAGCATTTCCGCTTGTCTGGCAAGTTTTATCGTGTACCATTTTCTCCCGAAGTATCTGACAACTTCGTGACACCCCTGACAAAAGTCCGCCCCGCTGTTGGCTCCGCTGAGCCTGTCCCTACTGCTTACGCTTGTGTCGCGCGGCAGGTCCTGGGCTGGAGGAACGTTCCGGTGGACAACTCTGGAATCGGCGCCACGGCCCGGCGCGGTGAACCGCTGATGAGGCAGCTGTTTGTCGCGCCCCTGGATCAGAACATGCCCGAACAGGTGTTCAAACTGCAGGTCAGTCAGACGCAGGATTATTCCGTCTTCAGTCTCAGTCTCTTCTTTTACCTTCAGTCTTCAGTCTCTTCTTGGTTTCGTTCCAGAAGGATCATCGCTAGTCTCTTGAGACCGGCCCCTCCCTTCAGAGTGGTCTGCGTTAGTTGTGCTGTTGGTCGGCCCCTCCCTTCAGAGTGGTCTGCGTTAGTTGTGCTGTTGGTTAGTTGTGCTGTTGGTCGGCCCCTCCCTTCAGAGTGGTCTGCGTTAGTTGTGCTGTTGGTCGGCCCCTCCCTTCAGAGTGGTCTGCGTTAGTTGTGCTGTTGGTTAGTTGTGCTGTTGGTCGGTCCCTCCCTTCAGAGTGGTCTGCGTTAATTGTGCTGTTGGTTAGTTGTGCTGTTGGTCGCCTCTCCCTTCAGAGTGGTCTGCGTTAGTTGTGCTGTTGGTTAGTTGTGCTGTTGGTCGCCTCTCCCTTCAGAGTGGTCTGCGTTAGTTGTGCTGTTGGTTAGTTGTGCTGTTGGTTAGTTGTGCTGTTGGTTAGTTGTGCTGTTGGTTAGTTGTGCTGTTGGTTAGTTTATCGCACTGCTTTCCGTTTCTCTCAGTTTCCGCCGAATTCACGAAACCTCTCCGTTAACGCTTCTTTTAAAGTGTACAATACAAATAATGAGTGCAAATTTTTTAAGGGAAAGTAAAATGAGATAAATACAATACAAGTGTCAACGTGACAAGAGAAAAGCCTTGTCTCGGCCGGCTGTCCGGTTGCGCCGTGACCGTCACCCTGCTCCGGCGGCCTCCTTCGGCAGGTGTTTGTGCTGCGTAAGCGTGCCACTCACGCAGTGCCTCGGCCCGGCGTGCGTTTCTACAGCATCTCCCTGTCCAGCACGACCATTGTGTACAAGGGCCAGCTGACTTCCGAACAGGTCTGGACCTACTTCGTCGACCTCAAGGTAAGCCCTCGGCCAGATCGTCGACCTCAAGACGTGCTGGTGAGTGATGCGGTCACGCGGCCGACGCGGGCACAGGGGATCAATGGTGTCAATCTCTACTGGAATCGGTTTCTATTGATTGA
This sequence comes from Chirona hameri, assembly GCA_036785665.1. NCBI lineage: Eukaryota > Metazoa > Arthropoda > Thecostraca > Balanomorpha > Balanidae > Chirona > Chirona hameri. The sequence continues at coordinate 271,522 of JAXIVJ010000175.1, forward strand.
GTTCGTGCCACGAAGTGTAATGTGTCGGGACAAAATATTGAACCTGGCATTTCACATGTTTTGGAAATTTGGTGCGATACACCCGAGCAGCATGGTTTTGATGTTAGCATTTTATTTGTTGCTTTTCGTGTTACGAATTCAATCAAAGCATCTGAGCATTTGGGTGAAATGTTATATGCCGCTTGTCTCGCACCTCAGAGGCATCTCATATGCCTCAGAGGCATCCCACTAATATGCAGTGATATGTGAAAGCTTGGCAGACAGGCCACGCGGGGCTATATACTAGTCTGTATGCGTAGCACGCAGATACGATATCTTTTAGGACTGAGGCTCGCGTAGCTGCGTTGTTTGTTGCTTTGCATCGACTTCGATTCTATGGGGATTCTAAACAATCGTGCAATGGGCTTGTTTTGTTGCCTGTGTCGTCTTATTTCCTGTTTGAACTCCTTAGGAGGTATTGTAGGAATGGAATATAATCTGGAGTTACTCGAGCTAAAAGCTAACAGTGCCGGCTCGTGGGAAGACAACGCTGGGTGGGTATATTGGATTGTTTTGAATTGTTTTGGCTCGGTGGATCACTCGGTGGTATTACCGGCCACATTGGGGTACTGTGGCTCGTCTGTGGTCATAGCTGGGTCATCCGTGCTCGGCCCATTGGGTCTGTTCCAGTGGCTCCTCTAACCTCCTCCAACCTCCTCTAACCTCCTAACCTCCTCTAACCTCCTCTAACCTCCTAACCTCCTAACCTCCTCTAACCTCCTCTAACCTCCTCTAACCTCCTCAAAGCTCCTCAAATTAATATTATCGTTCCCGTGGCTCATCCCAACTCCTAAGCTCCTCCAAGCTCGCCTCAAACCTCCTCGGAACTCCTCCGAAATGAAAGGTGGTTTTTCGGAGGAGGCTGGAGGAGGATATGGTAGACATTAATGGCGTGGTTCATTCATTTGTAATTCGGACGCCGATTTGTTGTTACACATAAGAGCAAGAGTGAGGACTGAATGTGAAGTTGAAGTGGTGCGAATAGTATTTTTCTTCTTATTATTTTCCCCATGGGTACTTAAAAATTGGGTATCAAAATTCAAAATTGGGTATCTCATATTTGTTGTGGATCTGGACGCCGTGTTTGTCTTCAATGCATCAGCACTGTCTACTTGACATTCTCGCAAACAGCTGATACCTCATCCGAAATCGTTCCCGTGGCGACACAAATCAGTGCTCCTCCAACCTTCTCTAAACTAATTTCATCTTTTTTGGAGGAGCCACTGGAACATACCCATTGTCTCTGCTGGATGGTGTGCTGTGCTGTCTCGTCTGAGGGGGGGGGGGGGGTCCGTCCGTCCGTTCGTCCGTCCCCTTCGGAGAGAAAGAGAGAGAGAGAGAGAGAAAACGCCCCGTGGCACGGCTGTGTCGGCCATTCTCTTGCAGGTGTGGTGTGGACGCACTGCTCGGCCGAGGGGGCGGGCAGGCAGGTCGCCGCCGACCCGTAGAGCGCGTAACTTGTAAGCTGACTCACACACCACCGCCTGGCTCAGGGTCACTGTCTCATCTCACTGTCTCATCTCACTGTCTCATCTCACACCACTGCAACTGGTCGTCTCAAACAAATGGCCGGAAATATTGTAAAACGACTGTCTTAATATGACATATTCTGGCAACTTCGACTTCAACAGTCATTTGTTGTTCAACAATCTCCTTTGCCGCTGTATGAAGTCATTCATAATTTCAGAATGTTACACAATGTTACACGATCTTACACAAGTCTGACACAAAATCAGCAGCGTTTTGTTGGCGCAGCTAGTGTTTTATGAACGATTGTGAAGTTTCACTAGATGATCAGTGATAACCTGTGTAGCCTGTCGTGTACAGCCGTGCCACGCTCGGCCAAACGCACGGTACTGACCGGCACCTACCTGTCCCCAGGACCCGCGCTACGACACCTACCTGGCTCTGGTGCACACCCGCTTCTCCACCAACACCTTTCCCAGCTGGGAGAGGGCGCACCCGCTCAGGTTAGTGCGAGAGCCGGCCATCCCCGGCAGGTTAGTGAGATTCGCCCCCCCCCCCCACCCCACCCCACCCCACCCCACCCCACCCCACCCCACCCCACCCCACCCCACCCCACCCCACCCCACCCCACCCCCACCCCCACCCCACCCCCACCCCCACCCGGCCGGGGTGTGAAGGGTACGTTCATAATATCAGAACTCAGAAGGTTCATATTGTTCAGAGCTCACAAGATCCCAAGTTCACAAAGTTCCAGTGTTCAAAATGTCACAAGAATCCTTTAATGTGGCCAGGGCTTACTAAGTCCCACAGTTCACATGATAGGCACCCGTGTGGAGCTGTTGCAGCTGTGGGAGCTGTGGACATGACCCTAGCCGCCAGCCCTCACCCCCTCCGGACATCCACCAAGACCACACACGACCCCCGTGCCCAGCCCCCTAGCCCCCACCCACGCTCCCCCCCCCCGTCACCCCGTACTTGTGTCATCCTCTATTGTCGTCTGATATTGAGCGTCTGGACCGCTGCCAGAGCCACTGCGTGACATCTGACCTGCGTCTGGCACACCCCGCGGCGATCACCCCCGCCGGGGCGCCGATCGGCCTCTTCTGTTATGCAACGAAGCAGGCGGACTGCTAGCCAAAGCCAGGGTATACTTGCGCAGATGGCGAGAGATGAGGCTGATTCAGCAGATGTCTTGGGACTCGAAGGCATGGTATGTTCGCAGGCGGACTGCTAGTCAAAGCCAGGGTACACTTGCATAGATGGCGAGAGATGAGGCTGATTCAGCAGATGTGTTGGGACTCGAAGGCATGGTATGTTCGCAGGCGGACTGCTAGCCAAAGCCAGGGTACACTTGCGCAGATGGCGAGAGATGAGGCTGATTCAGCAGATGTGTTGGGACTCGAAGGCATGGTATGTTCGCAGGCGGACTGCTAGCCAAAGCCAGGGTACACTTGCGCAGATGGCGAGAGATGAGGCTGATTCAGCAGATGTGTTGGGACTCGAAGGCATGGTATGTTCGCAGGCGGACTGCTAGCCAAAGCCAGGGTACACTTGCGCAGATGGCGAGAGATGAGGCTGATTCATGTGTTGGGACTCGAAGGCATGGTATGTTCGCAGGCGGACTGCTAGCCAAAGCCAGGGTACACTTGCGCAGATGGCGAGAGATGAGGCTGATTCAGCAGATGTGTTGGGACTCGAAGGCATGGCATGTTCTACCTTGTCCTTGCTGCACCTGTGTTTGCCACCAATACATACAATACTCAGCACTCTTCGCAACGAATACGGTCTGCAGGCAGTACATTCTGCACGGCACCAGCGACTGCCTCACAGGTCCGGCAGACGAATTTCTGCACAGGTCCGGCAGACGAATTTCTGCACAGGAACGTTTACGCCCCGCAGCTGCAGTACATTTGTTTTGGCATAGCCTGCACGCAGTGTTTAATTTATAAGATAAACCTGTTCGGTGTTTATTTAACTCTATTCCCTGCGGGGGCAGATTCTGCCCCCGGTGGTTTTTCACTTGCCGCTTCTAAACCGTTAGGTCCTGAAACTCCTGAAACTTTGTGACTTTTCCCAAAATTGAATGGCGCGTGTTGTCAAAATTGTGAAAAAATCGGTCCAGCAGAGGCGGTTCCAGGCTCCTGCTTTGTGGAGGGCGTTACGAATGCGGTTTTGCGTGGCATACTTCCTTCGTGGTTTGCAGTGTAATACATGCGTCAGAAACAATTTCAATGCAATATGCATCATAGATACTGGGATTGTACATATTTTTGGGGCAGAGGCACACTCAGGATAAAAAAATGGGAGGCGATACCCACCCTCAAAACTTTAAATTATTAAGATGATAAAAAGCGTTACGCGCATGGTTCCCCCATGTTTTTTTTTCTGGATCCGCCTATGCGCAATATATCAAATTTAACAAATTACAGCATATAATGCCCACATGTGACGTTCATGTCGTCCCAAACAATCACGAACAGCACATATTTTTTTATCTCTAGAAAATCCACCCATTTTACATTCCCTGAATACGCCTATGATTTGTATTTTGTTTTTTGTCTTTTGATATATTAAATATCAGTACATTTGAAGCTCAAAAACGTTTGGAGCATGAAAATTGGTCTAGCCACATGGCCGCAATGACCTTTCAAACAACACCCAACATTTTCGGATTTGTTTCCCCCTGGCCCCCCATTTTTGAACAAAACAACAATTTCGGGGTCCAAAAAGAGATCTTGTCATGACGAATCGAATGGCGTTTTCTCCATCGAAATCGACCGAGCGGTTCTCGAGATCTCTGGGGGGGAGGGGGGGGGGGGCAGAATCTGCCTCCCCGCAGGTTAACGTAATTCTGGCCGCCCGCAGGGAATAGGGTTAAGGTTTGGGTCTGCCGGCAAATATCGTGGTACTGGCATGCGTCGCGTTTACGAGATGGTACGGCTGCCAAAGCGACCAGACTTCCATCATACAATCCGGCCGATTCAGCGTCCATCACACACACACACATCGGTCGCCCATCACACACGTTCGTTTTTTTCTTCTTCCCGGAACGGCCTATAGCCATTTTCCGGGGAGGGGCAATGACCTCTGGCAATTTGCCAGGCAAAAAACTACGTTAACCGGTTTATGTGGACCCGGAGCAAACTAGGGACTAGGTCAGCTATTTTACGTTACTAATTACGTTAACCGGTTTATTTGTACCCGGAAAAATTATTTGTTCAAAGTAAATATAATATCTAACATTACGTTAAGTATTTCGTTCAAGGTCAAATATAATATCTAGCATTACGTTAAGTATTTCGTTCAAGGTCAAAAATAAGTAAAACACGAGACACACATACATACATATTTTTATTACATACACTTGAACAGTGTCAGTGTTGGTGGAGCCGTGGGGGTGCCGTCATTGCAACAACGGGAGACTGTTGCCAGTCTCCCTGGCTCCGGCGCCTCGGCGAGACCTGGTTGTGGGGTGTATTTAGCTGGGCGAAAAGTCCTGAATAATAAAAAACCCAGCGTCTAAGGCAAAGGGAAAAAAAACTGCGCGGTGGGCCAAAAAGGCGCAAGGCCAAAAATCCCTGTTATATTTGTTTAGCTAAACGTGTTTGGTAAAGATAATCTAAGAGGGGACCTATCAATTCAGGATAACTATCACCTAACAGTGTAAAACAGTTTGACGGGGTGGATACTGCACCGCAGCGCAGCGGACACCGCACCGCAGCGCAGTGGAGTGAGCACCGCACCGCAGCGCAGCGGCCACCGCACCGCAGCGCAGCATCGGCATCTGTGATTAGGGGCGGGTGTTCATCAATCCGCCGCCAACGCAAAACCGCTCATCAACCATCGGCGTCCCATCGCAGAAATCCCCCGCCAAATCAGCCACGCAACGAACAGCCACGCACAGAACCCTTCGCCGCGCGGCCGATCCAGCAGGGGGCCCCCGCAACAAGACACCGGCAGCCAACACGCAACCCCACGTCGGCAGCAACATGATTTAACATACTGCACCGCAGCGCAGCGGACACCACACCGCAGCGCAGTGGAGTGAGCACCGCACCGCAGCGCAGCGGCCACCGCACCGCAGCGCAGCATCGGCATCTGTTATCAGGGGCGGGTGTTCAACTACTCGGCTTTGGCAAGAGCGGAGTAGAGGGGAGAGGAGGGTTGGGAGGAGCATTACGTTAAGAAATGAACAACGAATTCCAATGGAACCTTTCGTTGCGCGACTGATTTGGCAGGGAATCATGCCGCCGCCAACGCAAAACCGCACATCAGCCATCGGCGTCCCATCGCAGAAATCCCCCGCCAAATCAGCCACGCAACGAATAGAACCATTCGCCGCGCGGCCGATCCAGCAGGGGGCCCCCGCAACAAGACACCGGCAGCCAACACGCAACCCCGCGTCGGCAGCAACATGATTTAACATACTGCACCGCAGCGCAGCGGACACCGCACCGCAGCGCAGCGCAGCGCACACTGCACCGCAGCGCAGCGGCCACCGCACCGCGGCGCAGCATCAGCGTCCGTGATCAGGGGCGGGTGTTCAATTACTCGGCTTTGGCAAGAGCGGAGTAGAGGGGAGAGGTGGGTTGGGAGGAGCATTACGTTAAGAAATGAACAACGAATTCCAATGGAACCTTTCGTTGCGCGACTGATTTGGCAGGGAATCATGCCGCCGCCAACGCAAAACCGCACATCGGCGTCCCATCGCAGAAATCCCCCGCCAAATCAGCCACGCAACGAATAGAACCCTTCGCCGCGCGGCCGATCCAGCAGGGGACCCTCGCAACAAGACACCGGCAGCCAACACGCAACCCCACGTCGGCAGCAACGTGATTTAACATAATTTAACATGCTGCACCGCAGCGCAGCGGACACTGCACCGCAGCGCAGCAGCCACCGCTCCGCGGCGCAGCATCGGCGTGTGATCTGGGCGGGTGTTCAATTACTCGGCTCTGTCAAGAGCGGAGTAAAGGGGAGAGGAGGGTTGGGAGGAGCGTTACGTTAAGAAATGAACAACGAATTCCAATGGAACCTTTCGTTGCGCGACCGATTTGGCAGGGAATCATGCCGCCGCCAACGCAAAATCGCACATCAACCATCGGCGTCCCATCGCAGAAATCCCCCGCCAAATCAGCCACGCAACGAATAGAACCCTTCGTCGCGCGGCCGATCCAGCAGGGGACCCCCGCAACAAGACACCGGCAGCCAACACGCAGCCCCCACGTCAGTAGCAACATGGTTTAACAGAGAGTCAAAAATAACTTAATGAAGTATTTTATTTTGTGAATTGTCTTAAGTTGCGGCGGTAGCGGTTTCGCTCAGAAGAGTGTGGGGGGGGGGGGGAGGCACTCTCCCGTCTCTTTGGCCTCTTCGACCTTGAAGGCTTGTCAGGGCGGGGGAGTGGCCGGGGTGGGAGGGAGGGGGTCGGACTCTCTTCAGGGAGACGGGGAGGGGGGAGGGGGGAGCGGGCGGGCGGGGAGCTGGGGCGGGAGGGCGGGGACTGGGCGGGGTTGCGGGCGACTTTCCGGGAGACGGCTCTCATGAGAGAGTCGTCCGAGGAGGGGAGGTCCTCCAAGAATCGGCTCTCCGCTGGTGCTCAGGAGGCCGGGGAGGCGGGGCCTGAGTCGGTGTTCGACTCGGCTGGTTGGGCTGGGGAGCGCGGTGCCGGTGGATCAGCGGCAACGGCGCCTTCGAGGTCCGACAGAGATGCCTCGGGGAGCTGGGGTGGTGGTCGGGGGGTCTTTCGGTTGGGGGGTCTGGCGGGAGGCCGGTGGGGTGGGGGGAGGTTCCGGGAGGGGCGGCCAAGCGCCGGGGGCGAGACCTGGGCTGAGAGAGGAGGAGGGCGGGGCGTCCGGTGGGCGCCGACTGTCGCCGCGCTTCAAGCGCTCCGCCTCGCGAGCGAGGCCCCAGGCCCTACACCGGCGGTCCCAGGCCGGGTGGGCCTGGTCGCACGTGGCGCAGCGTGCTGCGCGCGTGCACCCTTCGGGGCCGTGCTCGCCAGCGCACCGACCACAGGTGGCGGTGCGCACCCGGCAGGTCCACTTGAGGTGGCCGTAGTGCCAGCAGTGCTGACACTGCCGGGGGGGGGGGGGGGCGGGATCCACTCCCTGACGGGGGCAGCCACGTACCCACAGTGGATGTGGGTAGGCAGCTCCTTCCCTCGGAAGCGGAGCCGAATCAGCGGGTTGGGCTGATCGGGTTGCCGCTTCGATGGCGACAGGCGAGTCACCTCGCACACCCCTTGGTGTGCGAGTTCCCGGAGGAGGTCGTCCTCCGAGAGCTCGGCCACGTCTGGGCACCATGCCAGACCCTCCACGGAGTTGAGGTGCGCCGGGGCCTCCACGGCGACCTTCACTCCGATGAAGGTGGTCCGTCCCATGACACTGACGTTCTGTTGGGACGTCAGTGTCTCGATCAGGAGTGCTCCTGACCGAATGGGTTTTGCGCTGGCTACGTCGCCACAGATGGCGACCAGCCAGCGCCGGACCAGGAACGGGTTGACATTCCTAAATGGAATGCCATCCGCTCGCCACATAAGGAGGCAAGCGGGCCCGTCCGGGGGGGGTGGGGTCGGGGGAGCCGTGCTCCGGGTCGGACCCTGGGAGGCCCCTGAGGGGAGCGGGGAGTGGATCCGACCGGGGAGGTGCGACGTTGCGCACCGGGGGGGACCCCAGAGGGGGGTCGGGTGGGTCGGGGGGACGGAGGGGTGGGGGGGGGGGGGGGGGGGGGGTCGCCATGACCGGAGGAGGGAGGGGAAAGTTAAAACAGGAACCTAAGTTTTACGTTAATTTGCCACACACGACAGAACGTGTTGGCAACTGCAACTGCAAGTTAACTCAAAGACTGGAGGGGAACTAGACCGTGGAGGAGGCCTATTGCCAATCTAATGATTCTGCCTACTTAAAAATATCTAAGAGGCTACCTATCTAAGGGTCTAACGACCCTGCCACATGCACGTGGACAGGGTCCCGCACCCGGAAGCGGTGGAGGGCTGGAGAAGGCTGTCTGGAAGGCGTCCGTGGTCCGATGTCGATGAAAGGATGCACGTTCGGTTATCTGCCGGGCCGACCGCTCGCTCGATACCCCTTGTCACCGCACTGCGCATGCGCAGCTGATCTACACAGCCTTTCGGAGGGCTGCCATGTTTGCATTGCGCTGCAGCTCGACGACGGCGATAAATGTCGACGACATCGACGAACTGGTAATCGAAAGGTCTCTGAACACAATGGCGAACAGGCGAAAGCTCCTTGGCGGTCGCTGGCGGTCTATTGAACCATCTTGGCCTCCGCAACAGTCAGTTGGCGAGGGTAGGGAGGGAGGGAACTCAACACAGCTCGATACTGGCTGCAGCTCTGCGTGGGGTTTGGTTGGCCAGCTGGGTGCAGAGTTGTTAGGCTCGGGTCACACAAGTGGTCATGGCCACAAGTGAACAGTAAAACTGGTATTCATATTCCTCTGCAAACCGCCTGTAGCCAGGCTGAATTGCCATAGGGTTTACAGGAGTTCCCAGAGGGTGCACAGGAGTTCCCAGAGGGTGCACAGGAGTTCCTAGAGGGTGCACAGGAGTTCCCAGAGGGTGCACAGGAGTTCCCAGAGGGTGCACAGGAGTTCCCAGAGGGTGCACAGGAGTTCCCAGAGGGTGCACAGGAGTTCCCAGATGGTGCACAGGAGTTCCCAGAGGGTGCACAGGAGTTCCCAGCGGGTGCACAGGAGTTCCCAGAGGGTGCACTACCATTAGTATAGATTTACAAACCCAAATTCTTAGCATGTATACAATATTGTATCTGAAGATATAGTGTCCTGATAACTGATAAGTGTCTTGCTTAGTGGATTGTACTCGAAAGGTTTAAAAGCGCTGGTGTGCAATTGTTTTTATTCGACTCCGAAAGTCCTTTACCTTACCCTAACTTTACCAAAAGTCCTTTACCTTTCTTCGGTGGAATTCCTTGAGTTAGTCATGGTTTAGCAGACACTAAGCCAACTTGATGGTTTTAGGTGATCTTGTGATTTCACAACAAAACGGTATCTTTATATCATAGACTGGCGACAGTGAAAAAGAGCCCGACTCTTAAAGGAAATAGTTCACCTTCAACATTAGTTTTAAACTGAGATAGCAGTTTTGTAGCCCGTGTTGGGAAACCCCTATCTGCAAGTTTTCTTGACTGAAAAGACTTTCCAGCCGAATATATTAAATTTTCTGGCGAAGGAATGCGGTGCTGGCGAAAGAATGTTGTACTGGTTTTAGCCCGGGCAGAGGCTATACCATCAGCCAATCAGCTTGCAGCTGGTGCTAGCAAGCGAACGCCGGCCGCCGGTTGGCACATCGCCAATGCGAGTCTATCTTTACGCGACTACTTTCGAATCTGATTGGCTGAACTATTTTTTACATTCGCGTGACGTCAGGACTCTGACTCAGAGAGTATGCATATAGTTTTGATAAACAATACAAATGTACGACCTTATGTCCTGAATCGGCGCGATATAAGGCCATTTTTGACAATATAAAAATAAACTGTATTAAAAAATATAATCAAATCGTGTTTGGTACAAATTTCCAAGGTGAACTACTTCCTTTATTAAGTGGTGAGTGGGTGCTAAAGTACGCTGTCCCGTGCTGTGTGGAGAATCGATCTATTGTTCTTGGTGATGAAACGAGTGGTAGGATTCTGAGAGGAATCCACTCGCCCTGGTTTGAGAAGCAATATTAGCCTAATCGTAGGCTCAGTGGCGTAACCAGGATTCACTCCAGGAGGGGGCAATTTTTGATCAGGGGGCAAAAGGTACCCCCACCCAAAAACAAACTCACCGGATTTGGCCCACTATATTTTTAGAGGGGCATACTTTCAACATTTTTTTCCTTTAAAAAAAATAATTTTCTTCGGGCCTTATTTCCAAAGGGGCACGCACATACGGCCAAGGGGGCACGTACGGACCTTCAGGAGGGGGCAATTTCCCCGTTTGCCCCCCCCCCCTTGGGTACGCCTAGGGGTAGGCTATGCTTTATTGTTTGCACCACATCCAAGTATGCTACCATGTTTGCTTGAAATAATCGGTTTTAGTGTTTGTTGTACTGTCATGAAAAACCGTACGACAGTTATCAAGCCTGTCGATATACTTCTTGAACCTTTTATCAAGTCATGATGAAATGCCTGGGTAAATTTGTGTATACCCTTGACGTATTGCTGCCTAGTGCCTCCATAGCTGAGTTTATCAATGACAACATTTAATGCTGGATAAAGAGGTTGTGGGTGCAGCTCCCCATACCATTGGTGCATCCCGTGCAAAAAGTCTGCATTTGGAAAAATGAGTCCTTGCATTAAAAAACACAACAGTATATAATATAGCAAATGAGCTGATAATTTTGGCAAACAAATTTGAATGCAATAGGACCATATTTCTAAACAATGACTGGGGTTAGATTGTATTGCAGTGGGAGAACGCGTGTAATCCTTTCGTTCCCAAGTGTATCCCCATTACAAATATACAAATACAAAGCTACATTCCTGCCCATGACCATTCCGAAGCAAACAGCCAAACCTTCCCGACCGATCAGCCTGGTGATCAAGGTGCCTGGTGCGGACATCAGGGGCGCGGGCCGCGGCCGGGATCAGGGTATTGCCGTACACCTGTGTGTCATTATAAGGTGCACACATGTGTGGTTCCCCATGCCTCCCCCTCCCCCGGCTATTGGAGGAGCATTCCCTCTGAAACAGCGGCGGCTATAACGGTAGAAATAGCCGTACATGATGCATGCGTATTGTGTACCCAGCGAAACGATTGCAGATGAAAGACCATTTGTGATGGTTGTTTGCCAGCTGGTCCTGTTGCGAAGCCAGTCTATGGTTTCTCAATGTCTATCTGTTTGACATGTGGTTTGTGCTGGCAAACATTTATCTCCAATGCAATCATGCGGACTAGAGATAGTTCGGGTGTTTCAAATAAATACAAATACGTTTAGAAGTGTTGTGTTTGTTCGTTTGTTTAGGCACATTTGTATGACCTGCCTTTGACTCTTTGTAAACGTGACCTCGTTTAAGCTGCGGTCTCGGTATCTGACCCGCGTTTGTCCTGTCCGTCTGTCCTGTCCGTCTGTCCTGTCCGTCTGTCCTGTCCGTCTGTCCTGTCCGTCTGTCCTGTCCGTCTGTCCTGTCCGTCTGTCCTGTCCGTCTGTCCTGTCCGTCTGTCCTGTCCGTCTGTCCTGTCCGTCTGTCCTGTCCGTCTGTCCTGTCCGTCTGTCCTGTCCGTCTGTCCTGTCCGTCTGTCCTGTCCGTCTGTCCTGTCCGTCTGTCCTGTCCGTCTGTCCTGTCCGTCTGTCCTGTCCGTCTGTCCTGTCCGTCTGTCCTGTCCGTCTGTCCTGTCCGTCTGTCCTGTCCGTCTGTCCTGTCCGTCTGTCCTGTCCGTCTGTCCTGTCCGTCTGTCCTGTCCGTCTGTCCTGTCCGTCTGTCCTGTCCGTCTGTCCTGTCCGTCTGTCCTGTCCGTCTGTCCTGTCCGTCTGTCCTGTCCGTCTGTCCTGTCCGTCTGTCCTGTCCGTCTGACCTGAAATCTGACCTGCCATCTGTCACGCCGTCTGACTTCCCCGTCTAACCTGCCCCTGACCTCCGTCTGCCCTGTGCTTGACCTCCGTCTAACCTGTGCCTGACCTCCGTCTGACCTCCGTCTGACCTGTGCCTGACCTCCGTCTGCCCTGTGCCTGACCCCCGTCTGACCTGTGCCTGACCTCCGTCTAACATGTGCTTGACCTCCGTCTGACCTGTGCCTGATATGTGCCTGACCTCGGTCTAACCTGTGTCTGACCTACGTCTGCCCTGCCGTCTGACCTGCCGTCTCCCCTGCCATCTGACCTGCCTGTGACCCGTAACCTGCCGTCTGACCTCAGGATGCTGGCCCATAACGGCGAAATCAACACTCTGCGCGGTAACGTGAACTACATGAAGGCTCGCGAGGGCGTGATGAAGTCGCAGAAGTTGGGTGACGAGCTGCCGCTGCTGTACCCGGTGGTGGAGCCCAACCTCTCCGACTCGGGCTGCGTCGACTGTGTGCTCGAGTTCCTCGTGCTGGCCGGAGGACGCATGCTGCCGGAGGTCAGTGGGGTCAGGTCATGCTGCCGGAGGTCAGTGGCCAGTGGGGCCAGGTTATGCTGCCGGAGGTCAGTGGGGCCAGGTTATGCTGCCGGAGGTCAGTGGGGCCAGGTTATGCTGCCGGAGGTCAGTGGGGCCAGGTCATGCTGCCGGAGGTCAGTGGCCAGTGGGGCCAGGTCATGCTGCCGGAGGTCAGTGGTCAGTGGGGCCAGGTCATGCTGCCGGAGGTCAGTGGCCAGTGGGGCCAGGTCATGCTGCCGGAGGTCAGTGGCCAGTGGGGCCAGGTTATGCTGCCGGAGGTCAGTGGTCAGTGGGGCCAGGTCATGCTGCCGGAAGTCAGTGGTCAGTGGGGCCAGGTTATGCTGCCGGAGGTCAGTGGCCAGTGGGGCCAGGTCATGCTGCCGGAGGTCAGTGGGGCCAGGTTATGCTGCCGGAGGTCAGTGGGGCCAGGTTATGCTGCCGGAGGTCAGTTGGGGCCAGGTTATGCTGCCGGAGGTCAGTGGCCAGTGGGGCCAGGTCATGCTGCCGGAGGTCAGTGGGGCCAGGTCATGCTGCCGGAGGTCAGTGGGGCCAGGTTATGCTGCCGGAGGTCAGTGGGGCCAGGTTATGCTGCCGGAGGTCAGTGGGGCCAGGTTATGCTGCCGGAGGTCAGTTGGGGCCAGGTTATGCTGCCGGAGGTCAGTGGCCAGTGGGGCCAGGTCATGCTGCCGGAGGTCAGTGGGGCCAGGTCATGCTGCCGGAGGTCAGTGGCCAGTGGGGCCAGGTCATGCTGCCGGAGGTCAGTGGGGCCAGGTTATGCTGCCGGAGGTCAGTGGGGCCAGGTCATGCTGCCGGAGGTCAGTGGCCAGTGGGGCCAGGTCATGCTGCCGGAGGTCAGTGGGGCCAGGTCATGCTGCCGGAGGTCAGTGGGGCCAGGTCATGCTGCCGGAGGTCAGTGACCAGTGGGGCCAGGTCATGCTGCCGGAGGTCAGTGGGGCCAGGTTATGCTGCCGGAGGTCAGTGGGGCCAGGTTATGCTGCCGGAGGTCAGTGGGGCCAGGTTATGCTGCCGGAGGTCAGTGGGGCCAGGTTATGCTGCCGGAGGTCAGTGGGGCCAGGTTATGCTGCCGGAGGTCAGTGGCCAGTGGGGCCAGGTCATGCTGCCGGAGGTCAGTGGGGCCAGGTTATGCTGCCGGAGGTCAGTGGGGCCAGGTCATGCTGCCGGAGGTCAGTGGCCAGTGGGGCCAGGTCATGCTGCCGGAGGTCAGTGGCCAGTGGGGCCAGGTCATGCTGCCGGAGGTCAGTGGTCAGTGGGGCCAGGTTATGCTGCCGGAGGTCAGTGGGGCCAGGTTATGCTGCCGGAGGTCAGTGGGGCCAGGTCATGCTGCCGGAGGTCAGTGGCCAGTGGGGCCAGGTCATGCTGCCGGAGGTCAGTGGCCAGTGGGGCCAGGTCATGCTGCCGGAGGTCAGTGGTCAGTGGGGCCAGGTTATGCTGCCGGAGGTCAGTGGCCAGTGGGGCCAGGTTATGCTGCCGGAGGTCAGTGGGGTCAGGTCATGCTGCCGGAGGTCATTGGGGCCAGGTTATGCTGCCGGAGGTCAGTGGTCAGTGGGGCCAGGTTATGCTGCCGCAGCTCCGGGGTGGTGCAGACAGGCGGCAGTGGCGGGGCCGCCACCCTCCACCCCCTTGTGTGGGACCGGGGTTAAGAGTGGCCTCACCTTTGGGCGGGGACAAATTGAGACCACTTTGTAACTGTTATTATGGAGAATGTTGAAAGCTGTTTTCAGCCAAACGGCTGCGCTTTTAGCGTTATGAATGAATTACCGTACCTCATTTACCCTGTGCTCTATTAATAACCTTCTTGATGTTACTGTAACAGGAGCTCTATTAATAACCTTCTTGATGTTACTGTAACAGGAGTGCGCGGCAGAGACGGAGGTTGCTATCTTAAAATGGATTGTGCGACAGGATGGATGCTATGTTTGGTGGAGTTGATCTTTGATCGAAATCTTACGTTCTTGTATTTCTTTGCAATGCGTGAGAGGCCTGCATTTTAAAAAGATCGCACTTCACTTATTAGTTCTTTGTATGATTTTACCGATGTCCTGCAGTTCCGGCTCCTCCCGCTGCAGCTGACACGCGCAGCTCCCGAGGGACACGCACACGAAGCCCTGTGTTCACCGCACAAATCCCTATCTTAGGGGCGCTCAGGTAGGCTAGGCACTAGGCAGGCTGCAACGACAGCGCCGCTGCCGACTTAGTTGGCACGCTGCCAGAAACTCCGCGCCTCCGCCGACGACGCCCAGACGGCAGCTGGCAAAAACAAAATAATCAGCCAGTCACGTGTCCGTGGCAACTCGCCACCGGCACCGTCACGTGAGCGGGTCAGCTCGCCTTGCAGGCACGGCCGCGTGACACTCGAGGGTGCCAGCCCAGGTGCTGACGTCGTCACATTCAGCGAGCGCGCTTGGTTCGATATATGAGCTGGTGCTGAGTACAGGAGGGTCAGAACGAGACTTCGTAGCATGCAAGTAATCAATCATTACACGAGGAAAAGGCAGTTGGCAGTCGCCTCGTGCTGTCGTGGCTCTGTTGGAATTTGATTTTACATTTCAGCTTGATATTTCATATTGCAAAGGCATTGTGTTCGGACGGCAGGGTTCCCTATTCGTGATTTCAGGCACGTCTAGGTATGGGTATATCGAGCACTAGCACGAGACGCCTCACGTTGGGATGGATAGGCTTTTGTGTGGGTCAAAGTGCAAAGGGCACCGCTTGTCCTGCAGAAGTGCGGACATACATATTAGCATTAAGCCCAGGCTACACTATGCGTGATTGTCCCGCAAATCCCGCACATCTTCTCCGTGTTTGCTGGACTTCCGTGACGTCCGGGATATGCCGATCACGCAAATCACTGAAGGAAAATGGATACACCGCTGCATTTTAAAATGGATAAATCACTGCATAAATATCTGCCAGCTTCAACACTAGTTTCAACACTCACAATTTACTCCAACGCTTCTTCATTCATCTTCCGCCACGATACTCAGCACAAATTATTCAAGTTTATGCCTATAATACACAACAATACGCGAAATAAAGCAAAATGATAGAAACCACGTATCTCGCAATCACGGAAAAAAAGCGAAGAAGTTCAGAATTCTTAACTTTATTGCGTCTTTTCCTTGACGTGTCTGCAGCTTTTACTTAACGTTTCATCCGGGATCTGCGTGATGTGCCAGTGTAGCTCACCCAATGCATTTACTACCAGTAAGGCGCCGTAGTTAGCGATGAACGAGCGAGCGCGAAGGAAATGTATGGGGAATTGCAACTCGATCGGGCAAGTTGTTTCTGAGATACAAAAAAGGGTGCAGACGTGCGCACATGCAGAGGCACACACATTTGACTCGTGGGAAAGTGGGGGCTGAGAGGTCTCTAACCACACACCAAATTTGAACACAATCGGCTCAGCCGTTCCAGAGATATAGAATAGGGGTGTGCACTTGCGCACGTGCAAAGCCACCCCACCCCTGACTTGTGAAAAGGCGGCGGCTGAGAGGTCCCTAATCACACCAAATTCGAACACAATCGGCTCAGCCGTTCCTGAGACACAGAATAGGGGTGTGCACATGCACACGTGCAGAGGCACCCCCACCCCTGACTTGTGGGAAACTGGTGGATGAGAGGTCCCTAATCACACCAAATTTGAACTCAATCAGCTCAGCCGTTCCTGATATATATAATAGGGATATGCACGTGCGCACGTGGAGTCACCCCACCCCTGAGTTGTGTGAAAGTGGCGGCTGAGGGGTCCCTAACCACACACCAAAATTGCACATAATCTGCCCAGCCGTTGCGGAGTTATTGCGAGAAAACACTTGTCAACACCCCTTACGCGGTACGCGCCACGCGCAGTGGTGGTCACCCACATGAGTCGGCACTGGTCTCAAACAGGGTAGGTTAGATGGGGCTGCTCAGCAAAGAAGTCCGCTTGTCAATCGGACGTGCGGTTGCATAGATATGAGCTTCTCAAAAGCGTCGCCACGGGCCGGGCCGGGTCTGGCCGCTCATAATCAGATTTTTCCCATACACCACGGGAGGACGAGCGAGCGATCAGCTGAACTTGCTCTGTCGGCGCATTTCACGCACATCCCGCAAACACGGAGAACACGCGCGTGATTTGTAGAAACTCACGCATGGTGCAGCCTGGACGTTACACAACTTGTCAGTGTATGTCGTTACCGAAGCTAGACCGTGCCCAGTAGACACAATCTTTAGATATTCTGTCGTAGTCCTGTGCGTCTGAAAGCTCCTGCAAGTGCACGTAAATTAGTGAAAGTGGAACTTCTCAAAACCCAGCAGGCCACCGAACAAATCCCTATTCTTCGATAGCCTACGCGCCGAATTTCACACGGGGTAAACGTTCGCAGCCTGAACTGCTGCGAAAGTTCTCTTAACTTTCGCAGCAGGAGTGCGCCCTTCAACTGTGTGCGATTGTGCTGCTTGCGGAACAGACCGGCTTATTTGTCGGAACACGCTCTCAGTGTTCGACAGATTTAGCTCGTCGATGTTAATGGGACGATATTCTGTTTACGAGAACCGAATTGCCTGCGTGAGGCTGTTTTCCATATTTCGTCGGACTGCGAATCCTTTTGTCTGAGGAACCGTTTTAAAACATTATTTGGCTAACCCGCTTTTTCGTCCTGTCTTGCACAAGTATGATAGTATGCATACGATTCCAGACATATGTTTGCAGGACTTTGGTCATCATAACAGTACCGTGAGTTTATAGACGCCTTTCTCTGGCTTGATATGCTCTTATATTTCAATCCTGCGCAGTAATAACGGCATTGGGCTAATTTTCATGTGGTTAAATTTTGCTGGATAACCACTCCCTGACCGTTACACATTGCTGATCACAACGCCTTCGATCACTTAAAGGGAATAGGTCACCTTGAAAGTTGTCTTGAAATTTGGCTATACGGGGTATTTAGAGCTGATAAAACGAATATGGCATTTGTTTGGACGATAGATGGATATCCGTCGAAGAGGTTTAAATTTCGTGCCCGATCGGGGCACGAAACAGCCGAACAGCGTCTTCTAAAGGGCCCCTTTTAGAAGGAGCTGTTTCGTGCCCCGATCTACTACCACGACACCAGTCCTGTGTCGAAATTACTTAGCGTAGCGAGGCAACTCTTTCACCACAACCCGTTTTTCGATCTGCTCTACAAATCTGCTATCTCAGTTCAAAACCCCATGTTAAAGGTGAACTATTCCCTTTAAGTCTTCCGTCCTCCGACCAGTAATATTCTTCGAAGAAGAGCGACTTTTCCGTAAAACTCGCCCTCTGCCTCGCTAAACCAATATCCAGGGAGCCATTGTGGGAAAATTGCGGATGAGACACTGAGGAGGCGGGAGCTGCATGCTAAGTGCGTCTGGGGTGGCGGCGACCCGACCCGACATTTTCGCCGCCAGACAGTGAAGTGGCACCGGGTCTGACATGGCTGGGGTATCGGGGGCTCGGTCAGACAGTAGCACGGTCAGACAGTGGCACGGTCAGACAGTGGCACGGTCAGACAGTGGCACGGTCAGACAGTGACACGGTCAGACAGTGACACGGTCAGACAGTGGCACGGTCAGATGGTGGCACGGTCAGATGGTGGCACGACCAGACAGTGGCACGGTCAGATGGTGGCACGGTCAGATGGTGGCACGGTCAGATGGTGACACGACCAGACAGTGGCACGGTCAGACGGTGGCACGACCAGACAGTGGCACGGTCAGACAGTGGCACGGTCATACAGTGGCACGGTCAGATAATGACACGGTCAGATGGTGGCACGACCAGACAGTGGCACGGTCAGACGGTGGCACGACCAGACAGCGACACGGTCAGACAGTGGCACGACCAGACAGTGGCACGGTCAAACAGTGGTACGGTCAGACAGTGGCACGGTCAGACAGTGGCACGGCCATACATTGGCACGGTCAGATGGTGGCACGGTCAGACATTGGCACGGTCAGATGGTGGCACGGTCAGACAGTGGCACGACCAGACATTGGCATGGCCAGTCATTGGCACGGGCACAATGCTGCTGAGAATGTACAGCGCAGCAGCTAGATCTGACCGTGCTAGATCGATCTACAGCGCCCGGATCAGGCGCCTCTCCGGTCTTTATTCAGTGCGGCTCTCATTTGGCATGGATGCATTGATTTGTATTGGCGACCAATGTTGGCACGGAGCGCCTCGTGCTTACGTAACGTGTTGCGAGGGGCGTGTATCAGCACTAAGGGATGAGTACCTACTCAGCCCGCCTCCGGGGATGAAATGGTTGGCGACTGACACGATTGGGTCGGCTTTAATAGTGTTTTGCGTCACAATCGCTCAGAACTAAAGAGACCAAAGCAGTGGGTGGCAGGGTCACAGGGTGGCAATATCAGAGGGCGTTATTCGAGGTTACGATGATTCGGTGTGTAATGCCACATCTGTGTGACATGGCTTGACAGTTGTCACTCATCGAACCTGACCTGGTGAGCCGTGACGCCCGGAACACACTCATAACAGGGGTGAATGGGCCATTCAATCCCTCGGAACGATCTGAGGTCACCGCCATGGTGTCGGACCCTTCAGTTGGAAGAGCACCGCTGTGGAAAGGCGAAGGTGACGTCGCTGCTGCCTTTCTGACGTTACGGGTGGTGTTATGACGTCTTTGTTATCATGCTGGCGTCGCATGTGATATACTGACGTCATGGTTTATGTCCTCACGTTACGGGTGAAAGTACTGACATTATGTGTGATGTGTTGACGTCAAATCCTATGTACTGACGTATCATGTGATGTGCCGACGTCACTGGGCTGACGTACTGACGAGGCGGATGATGTACTGACGTCACTGCCTCCCATCTGTGCAGGCGGTGATGACCATGGTGCCGGAGGCGTGGCAGAACGATAAGCTGATGCCGCCCGAGAAGAAGCAGTTCTACCAGTGGGCCGGCTGCGCCATGGAGCCCTGGGACGGCCCGGCGCTCTTCACCTTCACCGACGGCCGCTTCATCGGCGCCATCCTCGACCGGTGGGTACCAGCTGACCAGTGATTGCTAACTACGTGCAGCAACTGACGCTGTCCCTGCGGACGTACAGCACAGGGGATGCTTACTCAGGCCTCGGAGTGGTCGCGCGGGTTTCTGGGCGTTGACATGGACATTGGACGACTGGGCATCAACACGGGCATCTGGGCGATAACACGCTCATGCAGGGTATTGACGAAGGCCTCTAGGATGCGCTTTAACCCTCGCCCTACGGGAGCTTTTTTCACCTTCGCCCTACGGGGGGGGGTCCTAAAAACACCCCACCCCCTGTTAACTTTCAAACCAAGCAACATAGAGCAACGCGGTAAGAACCAACATGTTGCCCGTCATGTTTGGAATCTAACGGTATGCAATTTTTAGGTTTCGGGTCAACGAGTGACCTTCCAGATCAAGTGAATGACCTATCGACCACGTCCAGAACAGCGATTTTGCTGTCAGAAAACCTCAAAATGAGAAATTGTTAAGTGTAAATAAAAGGCATGTTCCTAGACCAGTTTTGTCTCAGAAATACAGAAAAGGTAATTATTTATTCGTATCTGGTCAAAAAAAGTCCAAAAAAGTTATTAAAAAAATGACGTCATGAATTTCTTACACTTGGGAGCCATCACTCAGTCAAAAATAGAGATATTTCTTTGAAATTTGGTTTGAGTATTTTCCATACTCAGTTCTCTCACAAATATTCCGATTTTTTACATCTTTGAAATTTTGATTTTATGGTGATTTTTTCAAGTTTTGTTCATTTTGGGGGTCAAAAACCCCAAATTTTGAAAATCCGTGATTGCCATTTTAACGAAAATGACATTTTATATGTTTGCTTAATTGCGTTTGCAATTTGCTTCAAAACTCTGTTTTCTACGGTTTTTCAAACATTTATCGTTTTTTTTCCACCAACATGACGTCATCAAAACATCATTATTTCCCAAATTTCTCAACCAATTTCAATGAAATATTTACAGCATACGTATAATGGTTGTATACTTAGCTACTCAAAATTTCAGGAAGATGCGCCGCATGTCTAAGAAGTTATGCAAGAAAAACCTCAGGGGGGTCGTTTTAGGACCCCTGTAGGGCGAGGGTTAAGAGTGGGAAATTTCCGTGTGTGCAGACTACAGAGACTGGTCCTGCCCTCACGTCAGTAGAGGGTGTGTTGAAGGCCAATACGATCACATTCTACCACGAACTATTGGTGTACTCTACACATGATGTAAACATTAATGTAATGTAACTGACCAGTTCAACATATATTTATGCGTTGCCCTTCATTGCCTTGTCCGGACGCCTACTCTTGGCTTTGGAGTGTTTTCCGCGTCTGGCTACGTGCCAACTAGAGGTGCCACTTTTCTACCCGCTTACCCACGAGACGTGGGTAGTTACTACTCACGTGGGTAGTTGTGGGTAGCACAAGCAATCATTTGCTGAAGTGGGTAGTTGGCGGGTAGCATAATTTTCAACTTTTCAAAAAAGGAAAGTTTTCAACCTTATTGCAGTAACTGCACATTCATATCAGCAATATCATTCAAGTTTATTGCATGAATTTGCATAATTTAAAGGTTTTTGCTTTAATTTTCTTCAATCCCAAAATAGTACAATTTATGTTGAGGGTAGTTGTGGGTAGTTGACAGCTTATTTGAGCACGTGGGTAGTGGTGGGTAGTTGAACAGTGCTTGCGGCGCGGCGCAGGTAGTCTCAGGCCTGAAAAGTGGCAGCTCTAGTGCCAACCGACGGTCGCCGACTCCGTTATCAGGAGCACAAACAAGCTCAGCGCAACTTGACGAGCGCAGAGCCGTCGGCGGGGCTTGGTATCGTGCGGCGAGCTGAGTCGACTTATACGTATAACGTAGCTACGTAGTTACTACTGAACAGCTCTGATTGTGTGGAACCCTCGGGTTACACGAAGTTAATTATATTAATGTTCAAAGCTGGGCCTGTGATCTCCAGTTCACCGTTCCAAGATTGGACATTTTATTACCAATAATCCGAGTTGGTTTCCTCGGGACCGCATTTTGAGTCAGTAACTCAAACCGCGACCTGGTATCATGATAACCCCATGGCCATTTCCTCTGAGTTACTGGGGCGGGGTGACGATCGTCGCCGTGGGCGGTCACGCCCTGCTGACTCACTCCGCCGACCGCCCACCGCCCACCGACCGCCGACCGCCGACCGCCGACCGCCGACCGCCGACCGCCGACCGCCGACCGCCGTCCGCCGTCCGCCGACCGCCGTCCGTCCGTCGGTTGCCGTTGCTCGTCGCTCGTCGCTCGTCGCTCGTCGTCGTCGCTCGTCGTCGTCGGCGGTGGCAGGAGCTGGTATTTCCATCCTGCCGCAGCGGGCCCCGTGCACTAGGCAGGGGCCGCCGTCACGATCTATTCAGAGCGAGTATCTAAGCGGCGCTGTGAGCTGAGCACGTGACCGGCCGGGGCTGCCGGGCTGCCGGTCCGAAAGTCAGGCGTGCGCCGGGGTGCAGGATGGCGGCAACGCGAGATGGCAAGCGACGCTTCCGCATCCTGGGGTTGAGCGCAGACCGAGTGCCCGGGGGCGGGGCAGACTGAGTGCCCGGGGGCGGGGCAGACGGAGTGTCCGGGGGCGGGGCAGACGGAGTGTCCGGGGGCCGGGCAGACGGAGTGCCCGGGGGCGGGGAAGACTGAGTGCCCGGGGGCGGGGCAGACTGAGTGCCCGGGGGCGGGGCAGACGGAGTGCCCGGGGGCCGGGCGTGGCGGAGTATCGTCCTGATGGAGACACACTTACCATGCTCCCTCGTTTGAGGAGAACGGCTTAATAGGCATCAACTGACCACGCTTCTTGAGATAGGATAGTGGGTAAAATATTACTTTATGCTCACGCATTTACTATGGACCCTTATCTCTGCGGCCGGCTGTGGCGCTCTTGCTTATCGAACTCCTCTATTGGTGGCATATTTCTGGGATAAGTTACGGAATTTAATATCAGGTCGAAACTGGTACTGTAGGATACGGTCTGATACCATCCGACGATCGGTGAATCGCTGGGTCGCGACGGCGGCGGCGTGGGGGCGTCTGAGCGGGGGCGGCGCCCACGCTGCGATTTGTAGCCAGTTGACAAAGGTCCCGAGTGGCTGAGCTGGGCTGGGCCGGGCCGA
Organism: Chirona hameri; assembly: GCA_036785665.1. Classification (NCBI taxonomy): domain Eukaryota; kingdom Metazoa; phylum Arthropoda; class Thecostraca; order Balanomorpha; family Balanidae; genus Chirona; species Chirona hameri. The sequence goes on from JAXIVJ010000175.1 coordinate 294,289, forward strand.
GAGCGGCCCGTCCGCTGTAACAGATGGCTGGTATTAGGCCGGCCGCCCCCGCCCCCGTCCCAACCCCCGCCCCCGTCCCCGTCCCCGTCCCCGTCCCCGTCCCCGTCCCCGTCCCCGTCCCCGTCCCCGTCCCCGTCCCCGTCCCCGTCCCCGTCCCCGTCCCCGTCCCCGTCCCTGTCCCCGTCCCCGTCCCCGTCCCCGTCCCCGTCCCCGTCCCCGCCCGTCGTTGCTGAATGAACTCTTATCTGATGGATGTAGCGTGGGAGGCTGCAGGCGGCTTTCGGCACCATGTTTGAGATAAATAACTTCCAATGTCGGAAGTGACATTTAATTTCTCAATTCGGAATTGAAATTCAGAAATAAATTGGGATAATTCTTTTGCTGTAAAAGCGAATGCCTTCCTAGCGTCAGTAATACGTTATTTTGTAAGCATTTTGTCAATATACAGAGCATAAGTCTTACAAGAGAGTGCAATGAGCGGATAGAGCTGGAAGAGAGTGGGGAGAACGGGCGAGAACACAGGGGAGAGGGCAAGCGATTGAAGTTCAAATCTTCCGTCTTTGTGAAATGAATGTTGTCTAATTTGTCCCATTTGTGTTTATTTGTCGGCAGTAACGGTCTGCGTCCGTCGCGTTATTATCAGACGAAGGACAACTACATGGTGATGGCCTCCGAGGTCGGCGTGTTCGACACCGATCACGAGAACATTGTCAAGAAGGTGAGTCGGCGTGTTCGACACCGAACACGAGAACATTGTCAAGAAGGTGAGGAGAAGTCCGGATGAACTTGCAGATCAGGCATACAAGATAAATTTCATCTTCGCTCCATACAGAATACAATTGTCAGCCTTCGTTATTTCGGCTAAGCAGGTTACGATAGCAAAAGACGTGATCACAGGCTATCTGACTGAGTACTGATCTCTAGTCATTCTGCACCCTGCAATAATGTTATGGTGTTATGTCCAGGCGCGTAACGCTGCCCAAAGTGCAAATGGTATCATGTGCATTGTGCATGTCCTGCATATTCAGTGTGGATGGAGCCTCTGACGCGTTTCTCTGCCGGTGTCGTGTACATCGTCTGTGACTGACGCGTCGTCTGTGTGTGCCTTTGACGTCGCCAGGGCCGCCTGAAGCCGGGCAGGATGCTGCTGGTGGATGTGCAGGAGCGGAAGGTGATGCAAGATGAGGAGCTGAAGCTGTCGCTGGCCACCAGCCGGCCGCTCGGAAACTGGCTCAAACAGATGGTAAGCGCCGCACCTCTGTTCCTCCTGTGACGCCGCTGATGCGTAACGCGCCGGGTAACGCTGCGAGTTCCGACCGTACTCTCATGTCATGGGAGATCTGTACACGTAACGCTGCGAGTTCCGACCGTACTCTCATGTCATGGGAGATCTGTACACGTAACGCTGCGAGTTCCGACCGCACTCTCATGTCATGGGAGATCTGTACACGTAACGCTGCGAGTTCCGACCGTACTCTCATGTCATGGGAGATGTGTACATGACAGTAGCGATAGCGTAATCAATGGTTAGTGACGCTCGGATACGGCCGCCGCCGTGTGCATTTCAGCTCGGCACACACTCCATTTCAGCTCGGCACACACTCCCCATTTCAGCTCGGCACACACTCCATTTCAGCTCGACACACACTCCATTTCAGCTCGGCACACACTCCCGTTATACGAGTCCTGCAACACGCGGCAGGAGGCCGTTATACCGAGTCCTGCAACACGTGGCGGGAGGCCGTTATACCGAATCCTGCAACACGCGGCGGGAGGCCACGGTGCAATTCGAATAGTTTGCCGGCTTCGTCCTTGTCATGATGCAAAGTTCAAGCGCCTAGTGATTACATGTGGTTGCTCCAAACCTGATGCGAGTGATGATCCCTTCCTTGCCGATGCTAATCATGTGATGTTAATGATAAATCATTTCATCATGACCGAAGGAGTTGGAAGTGCCCTAAACCCATATCATCAACGTAATCATCATCATAATCATCATCAATATTTCATCGCTTTATTTCCGCATGTAACATCATTTTTATCTCAGAAATGGCAAACTTCTCAACACACACACACACACACACACACACACACACACACACACACACACACACACACACACACACACACACACACACACACACACACACACACACACACACACACACACACACACACACACACACACACACACACACACACACACACACACACACACACACACACACACACACACACACACACACACACACACACACACACACACACACACACACACACACACACACACACACACACACACACACACACACACACACACACACACACACACACACACACACACACACACACACACACACACACACACACACACACACACACACACACACACACACACACACACACACACACACACACACACACACACACACACACACACACACACACACACACACACACACACACACACACACACACACACACACACACACACACACACACACACACACACACACACACACACACACACACACACACACACACACACACACACACACACACACACACACACACACACACACACACACACACACACACACACACACACACACACACACACACACACACACACACACACACACACACACACACACACACACACACACACACACACACACACACACACACACACACACACACACACACACACACACACACACACACACACACACACACACACACACACACACACACACACACACACACACACACACACACACACACACACACACACACACACACACACACACACACACACACACACACACACACACACACACACACACACACACACACACACACACACACACACACACACACACACACACACACACACACACACACACACACACACACACACACACACACACACACACACACACACACACACACACACACACACACACACACACACACACACACACACACACACACACACACACACACACACACACACACACACACACACACACACACACACACACACACACACACACACACACACACACACACACACACACACACACACACACACACACACACACACACACACACACACACACACACACACACACACACACACACACACACACACACACACACACACACACACACACACACACACACACACACACACACACACACACACACACACACACACACACACACACACACACACACACACACACACACACACACACACACACACACACACACACACACACACACACACACACACACACACACACACACACACACACACACACACACACACACACACACACACACACACACACACACACACACACACACACACACACACACACACACACACACACACACACACACACACACACACACACACACACACACACACACGCACACGCACACGCACACGCACACGCACACGCCCCCCCCCCCCCCCCCACGCACGCACACGCACACGCACACGCACACGCACACGCACACGCACACGCACACGCACACGCACACGCACACGCACACGCACACGCACACGCACACGCACACGCACACGCACACGCACACGCACACGCACACGCACACGCACACGCACACACGCACACGCACAGGCGCGCACACAGGCGCACACAGGCACACACCATCTCAATCTATGATCACGACTGGGCAGGAGGCCCACTAACAGTCGCTCGACTCTGACTGACTGGGTGTCTGCCATGCCTGTCGTGTCTCTGTTTCTGTGCTGACCATACCGTGCCCGATGCTCACCAGGTCAAGCTGCAGGATCTGTACGACGCCCAGGTACTATTTCTCTCTCTATCTCTGACCGTCTCCGTTCCCACCGAGTCTCTGGTCACCTCGTCGCGCATGCCCTAGCTCTGGTGTTGGACCGCTGCTGTGCGCCCGGCCGGACCGCCCCCGCCCGCGCCCGCTCACTGTAGCACAGTTTGTGTTCCTGGCATGTGCCTGTGCTGGCGCTGGTGTTGCTCCGGGGTGGTGGTGGGGTGATGGCGTGTTGGCGTGTTGTATTGTTGTAGTGTGGTGGTGTGATGCGGTGGTGTACGGGAGTGTGAAGTAGTGTTGTATTGAAGTGCGGAAAGGTGGAGGTGCAAAAGTTTGAAAGCAAGTGTGATGATTTGGTGTGGTGTGGTAGTGTGGTGTGGTGTGACGAAGTGATTTGACGTGGTAGCGTGGTAGTGAGGTAGTGAGGTGATAGTGCACTTTCGTATCGTCCGTTTCCTGTACTTTTGGTTCCAGTCCCGCACGCTGCCACTTTCCACATCACCACGCCCTGTTTTAGTGCACTCTCTATTGCGGACATCTAATGTGCTATGGTTTAATTACTTCCCATGGTTTCCGTCTCTACCGACTGTTGGCAATGTACTCCATGTCTAGACGTGCAAGAGCATGCTCAAGAGTATTTGTAGTAGAATGGACATGGTATACGTATTATACATATATGTGCTGTATTATTCCTGTTCGGCTGTGAACATCATTATCAACGTATTAGGTTTGTACAATGTAAATGCTCGGAAATATTCAGTGTTGTTATATATCGAATCGTTGGCCTTGTTCGTGCTGCACACATCGCTATGTCGATATACCAAGGACTTCTGTCGGTTTCGATTCACACTGCATGAAGTTTAATTAAACGTTGTTGCGAGAACTGTAAATCCCTGGGATGGATGGCCGTAGTTTTGTTAGCGTTGTGTCCGCTGATGCTGTTATTAGCTTCCACACGAGTTATCGTGAAGTGCTGTGATATATTGCCGGCCGGACGCGAGACGAATGTTGAGGTTCGGACTATGCGAGGCCGGACGTGAGGGGAATGTTGAGGTTTGGACTATGAGGCGAATGTTGAGGTTTGGACTATGCGAGGCCGGACGCGAGGCGAATGTTGAGGACTATGCAAGGCCGGACGCGAGGCGAATGTTGAGGTTTGGACTATGAGGCGAATGTTGAGGTTCGGACTATGCGAGGCCGGACGCGAGGCGAATGTTGAGGACTATGCAAGGCCGGACGCGAGGCGAATCTTGAGGTTTGGACTATGCGAGGCCGGACGCGAGGCGAATGTTGAGGTTTGGACTATGAGGCGAATGTTGAGGTTTGGACTATGCGAGGCCGGACGCGAGGCGAATGTTGAGGTTTGGACTATGAGGCGAATGTTGAGGTTTGGACTATGCGAGGCCGGACGCGAGGCGAATGTTGAGGTTTGGACTATGAGGCGAATGTTGAGGTTTGGACATGCGAGGCCGGACGCGAGGCGAATGTTGAGGACTATGCGATGCCGGACGTGAGGCGAATGTTGAGGACTATGCAAAGCCGGACGTGAGGCGAATGTTGAGGTTCGGACTATGCGAGGCCGGACGCGAGGCGAATGTTGAGGACTATGCGATGCCGGACGTGAGGCGAATGTTGAGGTTTGGACTATGCGAGGCCGGACGTGAGGCGAATGTTGAGGTTTGGACTATGCGAGGCCGGATGTGAGGCGAATGTTGAGGTTCGGATTTTGCGAGGCCGGACGCGAGGCGAATGTTGAGGACTATGCGAGGCCGGACGCGAGGCGAATGTTGAGGTTTGGACTATGCGAGGCTGGAAGCGAGGCGAATGTTGAGGTTTGGACTATGCGAGGCCGGAAGCGAGGTGAATGTTGAGGTTTGGACTATGCGAGGCCGGACGCGAGGTGAATGTTGAGGTTTGGACTATGCGAGGCCGGAAGCGAGGCGAATGTTGAGGTTTGGACTATGCGAGGCCGGACGCGAGGCGAATGTTGAGGTTTGGACTATGCGAGGCCGGACGTGAGGCGAATGTTGAGGTTTGGACTATGCGAGGCCGGACGCGAGGCGAATGTTGAGGTTTGGACTATGCGAGGCCGGACGTGAGGCGAATGTTGAGGTTTGGACTATGTGAGGCCGGACGTGAGGCGAATGTTGAGGTTTGGACTATGCAAGGCCGGACGTGAGGCAAATGTTGAGGTTTGGACTATGCGATGCCGGACGTGAGGCGAATGTTGAGGTTTGGACTATGAAGGCGAATGTTAAGGCTCGGACTATGAAGGCCGGACGCGAGGCGAATGTTGAGGCTCGGACTATGCGAGGCTGGACGTGAGGCGAATGTTGAGGTTCGGACTATGCGAGGCCGGACGTGAGGCGAATGTTGAGGTTTGGACTATGAAGGCGAATGTTAAGGCTCGGACTATGAAGGCCGGACGCGAGGCGAATGTTGAGGCTCGGACTATGCGAGGCTGGACGTGAGGCGAATGTTGAGGTTCGGACTATGCGAGGCCGGAAGCGAGGCGAATGTTGAGGTTTGGACCATGCGAGGCCGGACGTGAGGTGAATGTTGAGGACCATGCGAGGCCGGACGTGAGGCGAATGTTGAGGTTCGGACTATGCGAGGCCGGACGCGAGGCGAATGTTAAGGTTTGGACTATGCGAGGCCGGACGTGATCGATAAATAGGACAGGATGGGGCTGAACAATGAACATATGGCAAATCCGCCGGTATGTTGGCAATTTGCGCTCTGTAATTCAATTGTTAGGACATTCGGCAATATTGGTGATCTATATTACCAGACTCAAAATCACTCAGTACATGCTCATTTAATTTCATGTTTATTTAATTTTCACTCGGTTCACTCACCAACGTGCCCTTGTTTGTGGTATTTTTTTGTTCACCGATTATATGTCGGCGAATACTTGGCTCCTTCACGATATCCACGATCGCTGTTGTTTTAAACTTGTTTTTACTTTCCTATCAGACAGGCGGGCGGAGAACCAATGAGCCGCCGAATGACACGGGCATCGCTGAAGTTGACCTTTGGAGCCAATGTCTTTCGAGAAAAGGTCTTGTTCAACTGGCTGACATGGGGTTACCGACTCGTGAGAGTGGCCTCGTGACGGCACGATTATTGAACCTCTTGACAGGCAGTGGAGTGAGTTTTGAGGAGAGGATGCTGTCCATGGCGGACGGCTATCGATGGAAGCAGCGATTCTCAGCACAAGTATTGAAACTTCACCTCGTGACGGCACGATTATTGAACCTGTTGACAGGCAGTGGAGTGAGTTTTGAGGAGAGGATGTGGAGTGAGTTTTGGGGAGAGGATTGTTGTCCATGGTGGACGGCTGTCGATTATTGAACCTCTTGACAGGCAGTGGAGTGAGTTTTGAGGAGAGGATGTTGTCCATGGCGGACGGCTGTCTGCCTCTTCCTCTGCCTCTTCCTCTTCCTCTGTCTCTTGACAGGCAGTGGAGTGAGTTTTGAGGAGAGGATGTTATCCATGGTGGACGGGTGTCGATGGAAGCAGCGATTCTCAGCACAAGTATTGAAACTTCACCGGTGACAGCTCATCTAAAGTTGAGAAGTTCGGCAAGTCCGCCCGACTGGCTGCTGATCTGTCGGCTGATTGTCGGCTCAGTGGACGCTGATATCAGCAGGTTCGCCGAGGAGCTGACTCGACTGGCCATCACTGGCGCTGACGGCTGATTTTAAATCTGAATATATCTGAAAGGCTGATTATAAACGGTGTTAATCCAACATAATAATTTATTCATGAAAAATAACTAATTCAGCCAGCAACCACCTTTATGGGGATAGTTCATGCTTTACAGTTCAATACCCCAGCGATGCACAGAGGTCATATCGGTGATGTGGATTGTACCGACGAGACCGGCCAGACCACAACGCGGAGACCCGATCTTTCGCTCCAGTCGATTGGCTCCCACGGGAATGTGCTTCACGACGAACATTGGCGGTTGAAAGGATGGAGCTCTCCAACTGAACGGTTCAGTGCACTGACCTTGTCTGCCGGTGAAACTTGTGAACGGTGTGCAAATGCAATGTTTCGTCAACTGTTGATCCGTTACAGTCGATTTTGAATGGTGTTCAGTGTTTTGACTATCGCAATAGAAAAATAACCTGTGTCTCAAATTGTTTAGAGGTGCTGATATGTTGTTTAACTTAATTGTTTAAGGTAATTTAATTACTTCATTCTATTTTAATAGTTGGGCGACAGTTTTTGTCAAAAACAGTACAAGATAATACAGAGATGAGAACCTGAATAAATGGTGCCGATCGTGCCGCCGTCTGCCGATCTAATTAAATGCCACTCTTCACGAACACAAAACGAGACGAAATGCTATCCATGTCTCCCTCGTTTCTTCCTCGAATGTGAATGTTTCTTTCACTTGCGTATGTAAATGCCATCATGTCATGTCCCGCTCTGTGCCTCCCAAATGAGATTGATAGAACATAACTTGGTCCTGCCATGACCCCGGACGACCTCCTATAGCCCTTTTCCGCGGCTGGGGCGGTGTTAGACTCTGCCATCACCGAGTCTGTCCCGGTATCGCCGTTGGGGGCCTCTATCGCCCCGTCATGTACCGCTGTCGGAGCCGTACGACCCCGCCGTCACGTCACGTTCTGAAGCCTCCATATCGTCATACTGCTGTCTGATTGCGCAATATCTGCACAGACGGACAGGGTCTGTCAGCAGCCGACTCCACCACCAGTGATCCATACTGACCTCTGTTGTCTCCAGGTGACCTCCAGACTGACACCTCTGATCTCCTCAGCTAACCCTGGACTGACCTCTGATCTCCGCAGCTAACCCTGGACTGATTATTGACCTCTTGACTAACTTCCTCCTCAGCTGAACCTGGAGTGACCTCTGTGACCCCGGACTGACCTCACGCCCTTGGCAGCTAACCCTGGGTGGCCTGTAACCCTGAGTGACCTCCTCCCCTGCAGTTGACCCTGGATGACCTGCACGGAGCGCACGAGGAGCGTCCCACCGTCTCCCTGAAGCCTCCTCGTCTGGACCTGAAGCGGGTCTCCAGCAGCCAGTCGGCGCTGGCGTCCGTCTCCCACGCCGAGATGAGGCGTATGTTCGGCGGAGACCGACGTCTGGCCATGTTCGGCTTCACTGTGGAGACGATCACCCTGCTGATGCTGCCCATGGTCACCACCAAGTAAGCCGCTGGCAGGGCAGCATGGGAGGCAGAGGGGGCGCAGCAGACAGGCTGGGTTGGGTCAATATGTCTGTGGTGGGATACAATGGTGTCAATCGTCCTATGTCGATGTCGGAGGATATATAGGGGTTGGGTGCGATTGTAAAAACTATAGTTTCTGAGTTGGTAAGCCTGTAACGTTGATGTAAATCGGGAAGGTCCGACCCGGTAGCTCAGTGGGAGAGCGCTGGACTTCTGACCCCCGGTAGTGGCAGCCCGGGTTCGAGTCGCTTCGGCGCTCGCTATTTGCTCCTGACTGGGATGGCCTGCGGCCGGTGGCAGCGGTCGCACTCAAGGTTAGGTGACGTCAGTGAGCAGGGCGGACCGTGTCCAGGTATGTCGGGCACGTAAAACTTTCGTCTCTAAATTCTGCCGGCCAACAGGAATTGCGCGATCGGGTGGTGAGGTCAGGACCTGCGCAACAAGCTCTGCTTAGCGTGGGTCCTGACCTCGGAAATCCATCCACACAAAACATTCGGACTAAATTAAAAAAGAAAAGGAAAAAGAAGTAAAACTAATGGGACCGTGCTGGCGTTGTCAATAAAAATGCTGGCGTGCCTCTAGTGACATTTATGACTGCTTTCTGAAATATCAGTTAGCTGTAAAACTACAGCACTCAGACACTCAGACACGAAGGTAACTAACAGTCACGCGAGCTAACAACTATTTATGCTGAGGTCAACCATTTTTAACCGGCACCATGCAACTATTTAAACTATAGTACTATTTAAAATAAATCATATAAACTAATAATAATTAGTTAAATAATATAAACTATAATATAAGCTAAATAATATAAACTATTTAAACTATTTAAACTATTGAAACTATTGAAACTATTGAAACTATTTAAACTATTTATACTATTTAAACTATTTAAACTATAACTACTATTATACACTATTCAATATTATTATATTATTAAACTAACTATTTTTAACCGCTCACTTCCTGTCGCGTGCCTTTTATATTAGTCACCATCAACAAAGCCATCCTATACATGCCCCTACGTGACTCTGACCTTTGTTTATTTGTTTATTTGCTTTCATCGCCAACAGAGTCATACTCCACTGACAGGCGAAGTAAAAAGATAAAAGACATGAAACACAACGCATATATCACAGCCTAAAGTCGTTCTAAAAGTAGAAGATGAATGACATGATGAACGAAGTGATGATGACTATACGGTTAAAACGTACCTGATCACGAGAGCTCTAAAAACGCTAAAACTGGCATGAAAGATGTCTACGTTCAAATGACTGGCCAATAAAACATTCATGAATTTAGGGATCCTGCAGAACATCCCTGATTCTATAGTTCGGACTCGAGCTCGAGGCACGGCGAACAGGGTGAGGGTGCGGGTCGATCGAGGCGGCACGTGCAGAGGAAAAGAGTTGAGCAGAACCTGAGAGTCCACTCTCCCCCGCAGAATGTTCCTCAGGAAGAGCATGTCAGGCTGCACTCTGCGTTGTGCTAAAGATGGATTTTTTTAAATGGAGCAGAAGGCTACCATAAGAAAGATAATCCGTTTGGCCGGAGGAAGTGTGAGCTAGCACCTAAATGAGGAACTTGTGCTGCACTCGATCGACCCGCACCTTGTGGGAGTTGGCCGGCCCCGCCCAGACCACGCTGCAATATTCTAAAATCGATCGCACATTCGCGAAGTACGCAGCCAGTACTGCGCTTCGGTTGAATTTGGACTTGCTGGTACCTACTTGGAAAGAGCGGATAAGGAGGCCGAGTGCCCGGTTGGCCCTGCTGACAGTATCCGATACATGTGGTGCGAAAGTTAATTTGGTGTCCAGCGTTACACCCAGGTCCCTGATCGTACTCACATGTTCCAGCTCGGTACCAGCGATAAAATACTTGGTCTGGACTGGTGCACGCCTGAGAGTCACGTAAACGATTTGCATTTTGCAGGGTTGAGAGCCAGTCCCCACCTGACGGACCACGCTGACAGATAGCTAAGATCCCTCTGTAGCAACAGTCCGTCAGATGGAGTGGTGATTTTACGGAAAATTTTGACATCATCGGCATACAGAAGGCAGCCGGATTCTATTTGGCACGGTAGATCGTTAATAAACATCGAAAAGAGAAGGGGAGCCAGAAGTGATCCTTCTGGAACACCGGAGATAACCGGTTGCCAGTCGGAGGCTTTTCCGTTGACGATAACTCTCTGGCGTCTATTGGACAGATACGAGATGAACCATTCCAATGCAAGCTCCTTCAAGTGGTAGGAGTGTTTTAGCTTGTGAATGAGAAGCGCATGGTTGACGCTCTGAAAAGCGACCGAATACACGGTGTAAATGATGTCCGTCTGGTATCCTCTTGGCTCAGGCTTGGCATGTCCAGCCTAAATGCTCATTTATTTCAGATACATTCGTCACAAACTAACAGTCCAAATTGCAGCTGTGGACAAACTGCTGAAACAGTTCAGCATTTTTTCTTCTTCTGTCCTAAATACAACTTTCCCAGAGTTGAGTTAGAAATAACATTACAAAACTTAATTGCAGATTACAGCCAGTTAAAAAACAATCACAAATTAGTTATAATATTGCACGGTCATACTCTGAATAACGCTGCTGGTCTGGCTGTGGCTACAGCTGTGCAAAGATATATTAAGCATACCAAACGCTTTGAACGGCAAACCGCGACGCAGCCTTGGTGCATCGGCCTGAGGTAGTGCTGCTATAATAAGGTCGGCGGGGAGGGGGGCGGTCGTCGCGTTTGCGGGGGTTGTGTGTGAGTGTACATGTATGTTCGTGAGTCGGGAAATAGTGCCTAGTCATAAGCGCTGAAAGTGCTTTTGCACCTTTCCCTCACATCATTCTTTGTTTCTTGCTTTTGTTAAATAAATCAACATCAACATCAACATCCGTCCGATATGGTCTCCCACGCGTGCTTAAGGTAAACACTTAACTCGTGCTGCACGAACGCCTAGGAATAAACCTCTCCTCATACCATGTCTATATGTTCTGAGGAACGAGCTTGTGCGACCCTAACCTCACCTCTGTCTGTTCCCAGGAAAGAGGCGCTGGGTTCGATGGGGAACGACGCCCCGCTGGCCTGTCTGTCGCAGTACATGCCGCTCATCTACAGCTACTTCAAGCAGCTGTTCGCTCAGGTCACCAACCCTCCGATTGACCCCTTCCGAGAGAAGATTGTCATGTCGCTGGCCTGCCCGATCGGTGCGTGACGCGACGGTTAATGACGAAAGCTAGGGGGGGGGAGGGGCTTAATAACGGGAGCGTAGGGCGAGTGAAGGGGGGGGGACGACAATGATAGGGGATGAGCAATAGTAATTGATAGGATGAGTGCTGACAGCCAGCAGGTCTGATAAGCTGTTATCGCCATAATGAGTCGATCTATAGGGAATAAGGAGGTGTGGATGGTCATCGTCTGTTGTAGGGATATTATTGCCGATGCCAAGACAGCAATCCAGGGACTCCAGGCTGGAATGTATTCCATGTGACATTGACTGACGACCCGTGGTGGGATTCCGAGCGACAGCAATCCAGGGACACCAGACTGGAATGTATTCCATGTGACACTGACTGACGACCCGTGGTGGGATTCCGAGCGACAGCAATCCAGGGACACCAGGCTGGAATGTATTCCATGTGACACTGACTGACGACCCGTGGTGGGATTCCGAGCGACAGCAATCCAGGGACACCAGACTGGAATGTATTCCATGTGACACTGACTGACGACCCGTTGTGGGATTCCGAGCGACAGCAATCCAGGACACCCGGCTGGAATGTATTCCATGTGACATTGACTGACGACCCGTGGTGGGATTCCGAGCGACAGCAATCCAGGGACACCAGGCTGGAATGTATTCCATGTGACATTGACTGACGACCCGTGGTGGGATTCCGAGCGACAGCAATCCGGGGACACCAGGCTGGAATGTATTCCATGTGACATTGACTGACGACCCGTGGTGGGATTCCGAGCGACAGCAATCCAGGGACACCAGGCTGGAATGTATTCCATGTGACATTGACTGACGACCCGTGGTGGGATTCCGAGCGACAGCAATCCGGGGACACCAGGCTGGAATGTATTCCATGTGACATTGACTGACGACCCGTGGTGGGATTCCGAGCGACAGCAATCCAGGGACACCAGGCTGGAATGTATTCCATGTGACATTGACTGACGACCCGTGGTGGGATTCCGAGCGACAGTAATCCAGGGACACCAGACTGGAATGTATTCCATGTGACATTGACTGACGACCCGTGGTGGGATTCCGAGCGACAGCAATCCAGGGACACCAGGCTGGAATGTATTCCATGTGACACTGACTGACGACCCGTGGTGGGATTCCGAGCGACAGCAATCCAGGGACACCAGGCTGGAATGTATTCCATGTGACATTGACTGACGACCCGTGGTGGGATTCCGAGCGCGGTTTTATTTAAAGAGACATTGCCACCTCGCAAGCCAAAATGGTGTTTTTGGTGATCGGTCGATTAAGCGTGTCCGATTTCACCTGAAAATTTGGTTCCCGAAACTCCCCCCATTAGATCAAAAAATACATTTGCCCCACTCATGCTTGCCAAGCATTCGTACAATTGGAGTCGCCACATCACTATTTATAATCACTTCTTTGCGCACTGTTATTTTCTTTTGAATGTTGCAAATTCAACATCACCATTCCGTCAGTGCACTTTAAAATTAAAATGCGTATACAGTTAATTATATTTTCAACAACCATAGCCTCTTTTATAATACAACATGAATCAAACAGCAAGAATGGCTATGGCTCGACTTTGGAGCCGTAGGAGATTTGTGACCAATACCTTATAACACAGATCTACTTTTCAAGGTCAAGTCTCGGCGAATTCGGACGCTTCGGCTTTGGGCGGGCGCCAATTTCACAGCCAAACTGGATGAGAGCGGTTAGCATGAATCTAGTACTGAGCACAGCTGGGACCAACGTTTTGGAGTCAGAAAAAAAAAGCATTGCCGATACCCTGCTTTAGGTGTTGCAGGAGCAAGTTTGAGCTTGAGCATACACGATTGTTGATCCCCACCATTTATTTAAGTTGCTTTTTAGAAATCCTCCGGAGGTGGCAATATCCCTTTAAGAGAAGACGTTTCGGGTGCGTCGAGCACGCCTCTCAAACCTACCTTGGCCTTTTGATGGAATGACCTGACACTGACCTGTCCTGACGTGACCTGACCTGACCAGACGTGTGCTATATTGCTGTCAGGGCTGGAGCCCCTGACCAGACTTGACCTGATTCTGACGTATGAGATACTACTGCCAGTGCTAGAGAACCTTGACCTGACCTGACCTGACCTGACCCTGACCTGACCTGACCTGACCTGACCTGACCTGACCTGACCTGACCTGACTTGACTTGACTTGACTTGACTTGACTTGACTTGACTTGACTTGACTTGACTTGACTTGACTTGACTTGACCAGACCAGACCAGACCAGACCAGACCAGACCTGACCTGACCTGACCTGACCTGACCTGACCTGACCACACGTTTGCCGTACCTCCGCCAGGTCCGGAGGCCAACATTCTGGAGCCGAGCGAACGTCAGTGTAATCGTCTTTACCTGGAGCATCCGATCCTCTCTGTCAGCGACCTGCTGGTCATCACCGACTGCAAGTACAAACACTGGAAGGTCAGTACAAACACTGGAAGGTCAGTACACGCACTGGAAGGTCAGTACAAACAGTGGATTCAAAACGGATCACCCACAGCTGGCCATCAGGCAAAGACACGCATCGAAAGGATGTAAACGGCGCTATTGACAGGGTCATTGTCAACGGTTTAGACTGTCATTATATTTATTTCAACGATTCATACTCGCTTACGCTAATGTGAAGAATTTATGACAGAGTGATTCCTGATATGTTGTTGCTTCGCACAGGGCCTTTTGTTTATGTATTTGCACCTTAGTGCCCTCATGGGCGATGATTAACAAAACAATAAGTTAAATTAATATACCTTCTAGTCGTCAGCGGATTACACAAATGTCGCCTTCTAGGGCCCCGTATTAGCTACAGGCAGGGCCACAGCAGTGCCTTTACTAGTTTACTGCAAGCAGCGCAGATAACCCATTTATATGCACATTTATTATTTTACTTCGGCAATAATTCAACGTCGATGTTGCTGAAATGCCGCAGCATATTACTGCAGCTGTTGTGCTGCGTAAAATCTCCACAACAAACAAACCACGTATTACGGAAAGCTTCCAGAAATGAACGCATGCAAATAGTTTACCGCGTACTTGTTGGTAGTTTGGTGTGCATTTAGTGGGTGGTGCGTTTTAATTTAGTTACAAAGTCATCGTACTACAACGTAATAATAACTGTTGGAACTTTGCTTTTGAATGAGGTTGGTGACCTCGACGTACGTTATTCCTTTTGACAGCTTCATCGTGAGCGGTTCGTCATCTGAGCCATTCATCAACCTACCTTCGCTGAGTTATATTGCTGTTACGAATGCAACATTAGTCGTCTTGTTTGACTTTACCTAATGGGTTCAGCCGACCTTTCGTATGCTATTAATTATGGCCCGTACCCGTCGCCTCAGAGTCTAGAGAGAGTCCGAGTCCGAGTCCTCAGACTCAGAGTCTGCTATGGCCTGGAGGATGTCGCTGGCAAATGATAATGTCCATGTCGTTATCTCGG
The DNA here is from genome assembly GCA_036785665.1 of Chirona hameri. Lineage (NCBI taxonomy): Eukaryota > Metazoa > Arthropoda > Thecostraca > Balanomorpha > Balanidae > Chirona > Chirona hameri. The sequence goes on from JAXIVJ010000175.1 coordinate 309,999, forward strand.
TGTGACGCCTGACTTGTGAATCGTGAAGTATGGCGTGTAAAATGTATGATGTGTGACATAATGCCTTTAATTTGGCAGAGAGTTGTGAGGGAAGTGACGCGTGAAAAGGGACGTGTGAAACGTGATGTTTACAGTGACGTGTGAATGGAACACTACATGTGGCGTGTGAATCGTGGTATGCAATATGTGATATGTGCTGTGTGACGTATGTCGTGTGTGACTCGTGATATGTGGCGGGTGATGTGTAGCCTATTTATCGTTTGTTTGTGACGTGTGATGTGTGGTGTATAACGTATGACGTGTGTGACGTGAGTGACGTGTACCCACAGACGTGCGTGATCGACGTGACGTACCCGGTGGAGAAGGGCGCGCGAGGTATGCTGTCCACCATTGACCGGGTGGCCGGAGCGGCCTGCCAGGCGGCCAAGGACGGCTACCAGCTGATCGTGCTCTCCGACCGCAAGGCCGGACCCGAGAGGTGGGTGTGAACTGTGTACTCATTACCCACTGCCGCTGTCGACTGTGTGTGTTGTTTGTGTGTCCGTCTGTGTCAGTGTCAGCGGCCGACTGTGTATGTTGTTTGTGTGTCCGTCAGTGTCTGTGTCAGTGTCAGCGGCCGACTGTGTATGTTGTTTGTGTGTCCGTCAGTGTCAGTGTCAGCGGCCGACTGTGTATGTTGTTTGTGTGTCCGTCAGTGTCTGTGTCAGCGGCCGACTGTGTGTGTTGTTTGTGTGTCCGTCAGTGTCTGTGTCAGTGTCAGCGGCCGACTGTGTGTGTTTTTGTGTGTCCGTCTGTGTCAGTGGCCGACTGTGTATGTTGTTTGTGTGTCCGTCTGTGTCAGTGGCCGACTGTGTGTGTTGTTTGTGTGTCCGTCAGTGTCTGTGTCAGTGTCAGTGGCCGACTGTGTGTGTTGTTTGTGTGTCGGTCAGTGTCAGCGGCCGACTGTGTGTGTTGTTTGTGTGTCCGTCAGTGTCTGTGTCAGTGTCAGCGGCCGACTGTGTGTGTCGGTCAGTGTCAGTGTCAGTGGCCGACTGTGTGTGTTGTTTGTGTGTCCGTCAGTGTCAGCGGCCGACTGTGTGTGTTGTTTGTGTGTCCGTCAGTGTCAGTGGCCGACTGTGTATGTTGTTTGTGTGTCCGTCTGTGTCAGTGTCTGCGGCCGACTGTGTATGTTGTTTGTGTGTCCGTCAGTGTCAGTGTCAGTGGCCGACTGTGTGTGTTGTTTGTGTGTCCGTCAGTGTCAGTGGCCGACTGTGTGTGTTGTTTGTGTGTCCGTCAGAGTCAGTGTCAGTGTCTGCGGCCGACTGTGTATGTTGTTTGTGTGTCCGTCAGTGTCAGTGGCCGACTGTGTGTGTTGTTTGTGTGTCCGTCAGTGTCAGTGTCAGTGTCAGCGGCCGACTGTGTATGTTGTTTGTGTGTCCGTCAGTGTCAGTGGCCGACTGTGTGTTGTTTGTGTGTCCGTCAGTGTCAGTGTCAGTGTCAGCGGCCGACTGTGTGTGTTGTTTGTGTGTCCGTCAGTGTCAGTGTCAGTGTCAGCGGCCGACTGTGTATGTTGTTTGTGTGTCCGTCTGTGTCTGTGTCAGTGTCAGCGGCCGACTGTGTGTGTTGTTTGTGTGTCCGTCAGTGTCAGTGGCCGACTGTGTGTGTTGTTTGTGTGTCCGTCAGTGTCAGTGGCCGACTGTGTGTGTTGTTTGTGTGTCCGTCAGTGTCTGTGTCAGTGTCAGCGGCCGACTGTGTGTGTTGTTTGTGTGTCGGTCTGTGTCTGTGTCAGTGTCAGTGGCCGACTGTGTGTGTTGTTTGTGTGTCGGTCAGTGTCAGAGTCAGTGGCCGACTGTGTGTGTTGTTTGTGTGTCGGTCAGTGTCAGTGTCAGTGGCGGACTGTGTGTGTTGTTTGTGTGTCCGTCAGTGTCAGTGGCCGACTGTGTGTGTTGTTTGTGTGTCCGTCAGTGTCAGTGGCCGACTGTGTGTGTTGTTTGTGTGTCCGTCAGTGTCAGTGGCCGACTGTGTGTGTTGTTTGTGTGTCCGTCAGTGTCAGTGGCCGACTGTGTATGTTGTTTGTGTGTCCGTCTGTGTCTGTGTCGGCGTCAGTGTCAGCGGCCGACTGTGTATGTTGTTTGTGTGTCGGTCAGTGTCAGTGTCAGTGGCCGACTGTGTATGTTGTTTGTGTGTCCGTCTGTGTCTGTGTCAGTGTCAGCGGCCGACTGTGTGTGTTGTTTGTGTGTCCGTCAGTGTCAGTGTCAGCGGCCGACTGTGTGTGTTGTTTGTGTGTCCGTCAGTGTCAGTGTCAGTGTCAGTGTCAGCGGCCGACTGTGTGTGTTGTTTGTGTGTCGGTCAGTGTCAGTGGCCGACTGTGTGTGTTGTTTGTGTGTCCGTCAGTGTCTGTGTCAGTGTCAGTGGCCGACTGTGTGTGTTGTTTGTGTGTCCGTCAGTGTCAGTGGCCGACTGTGTGTGTTGTTTGTGTGTCCGTCAGTGTCTGTGTCAGTGTCAGTGGCCGACTGTGTGTTGTTTGTGTGTCGGTCAGTGTCAGTGGCCGACTGTGTGTGTTGTTTGTGTGTCGGTCAGTGTCAGTGTCAGTGGCCGACTGTGTGTGTTGTTTGTGTGTCCGTCAGTGTCTGTGTCAGTGTCAGTGGCCGACTGTGTGTGTTGTTTGTGTGTCCGTCAGTGTCAGTGGCCGACTGTGTGTGTTGTTTGTGTGTCGGTCAGTGTCAGTGTCAGTGGCCGACTGTGTGTGTTGTTTGTGTGTCCGTCAGTGTCAGTGGCCGACTGTGTGTGTTGTTTGTGTGTCCGTCAGTGTCTGTGTCAGTGTCAGCGGCCGACTGTGTGTGTTGTTTGTGTGTCGGTCAGTGTCAGTGTCAGTGGCCGACTGTGTATGTTGTTTGTGTGTCCGTCAGTGTCAGTGGCCGACTGTGTGTGTTGTTTGTGTGTCCGTCAGTGTCAGTGGCCGACTGTGTGTGTTGTTTGTGTGTCCGTCAGTGTCTGTGTCAGTGTCAGCGGCCGACTGTGTGTGTTGTTTGTGTGTCCGTCAGTGTCTGTGTCAGTGTCAGTGGCCGACTGTGTGTGTTGTTTGTGTGTCCGTCAGTGTCTGTGTCAGTGTCAGTGGCCGACTGTGTGTGTTGTTTGTGTGTCCGTCAGTGTCAGTGGCCGACTGTGTGTGTTGCTTGTGTGTCGGTCAGTGTCAGTGTCAGTGGCCGACTGTGTGTGTTGTTTGTGTGTCTGTCAGTGTCAGTGGCCGACTGTGTGTGTTGTTTGTGTGTCCGTCAGTGTCAGTGGCCGACTGTGTGTGTTGTTTGTGTGTCCGCCAGTGTCTGTGTCAGTGTCAGCGGCCGACTGTGTGTGTTGTTTGTGTGTCCGTCAGTGTCTGTGTCAGTGTCAGTGGCCGACTGTGTGTGTTGTTTGTGTGTCCGTCAGTGTCAGTGGCCGACTGTGTGTGTTGTTTGTGTGTCCGTCAGTGTCTGTGTCAGTGTCAGTGGCCGACTGTGTGTGTTGTTTGTGTGTCCGTCAGTGTCTGTGTCAGTGTCAGTGGCCGACTGTGTGTGTTGTTTGGGTGTCCGTCAGTGTCAGTGGCCGACTGTGTGTGTTGTTTGTGTGTCCGTCTGTGTCTGTGTCAGTGTCTGCGGCGGACTGTGTATGTTGTTTGTGTGTCCGTCAGTGTCAGTGGCCGACTGTGTGTGTTGTTTGTGTGTCCGTCAGTGTCAGTGGCCGACTGTGTGTGTTGTTTGTGTGTCCGTCAGTGTCAGTGGCCGACTGTGTGTGTTGTTTGTGTGTCCGTCAGTGTCAGTGGCCGACTGTGTGTGTTGTTTGTGTGTCCGTCAGTGTCAGTGGCCGACTGTGTGTGTTGTTTGTGTGTCCGTCAGTGTCAGTGGCCGACTGTGTGTGTTGTTTGTGTGTCCGTCAGTGTCTGTGTCAGTGTCAGCGGCCGACTGTGTGTGTTGTTTGTGTGTCCGTCAGTGTCAGTGGCCGACTGTGTGTGTTGTTTGTGTGTCCGTCAGTGTCTGTGTCAGTGTCAGTGGCCGACTGTGTGTGTTGTTTGTGTGTCCGTCAGTGTCAGTGGCCGACTGTGTGTGTTGTTTGTGTGTCCGTCAGTGTCTGTGTCAGTGTCAGCGGCCGACTGTGTGTGTTGTTTGTGTGTCGGTCAGTGTCAGTGTCAGTGGCCGACTGTGTGTGTTGTTTGTGTGTCCGTCAGTGTCAGTGGCCGACTGTGTGTGTTGTTTGTGTGTCCGTCAGTGTCAGTGGCCGACTGTGTGTGTTGTTTGTGTGTCCGTCAGTGTCTGTGTCAGTGTCAGCGGCCGACTGTGTGTGTTGTTTGTGTGTCGGTCAGTGTCAGTGTCAGTGGCCGACTGTGTGTGTTGTTTGTGTGTCCGTCAGTGTCAGTGGCCGACTGTGTGTGTTGTTTGTGTGTCCGTCAGTGTCTGTGTCAGTGTCAGCGGCCGACTGTGTGTGTTGTTTGTGTGTCGGTCAGTGTCAGTGTCAGTGGCCGACTGTGTGTGTTGTTTGTGTGTCCGTCAGTGTCAGTGGCCGACTGTGTGTGTTGTTTGTGTGTCCGTCAGTGTCAGTGGCCGACTGTGTGTGTTGTTTGTGTGTCCGTCAGTGTCTGTGTCAGTGTCAGCGGCCGACTGTGTATGTTGTTTGTGTGTCCATCAGTGTCAGCGGCCGACTGTGTGTGTTGTTTGTGTGTCCGTCTGTGTCAGTGTCAGCGGCCGACTGTGTATGTTGTTTGTGTGTCCGTCTGTGTCTGTGTCAGTGTCAGCGGCCGACTGTATATGTTGTTTGTGTGTCCGTCTGTGTCAGTGTCAGCGGCCGACTGTGTATGTTGTTTGTGTGTCCGTCTGTGTCTGTGTCAGTGTCAGCGGCCGACTGTGTATGCTGTTTGTGTGTCCGTCTGTGTCAGTGTCAGCGGCCGACTGTGTATGTTGTTTGTGTGTCCGTCTGTGTCTGTGTCAGTGTCAGCGGCCGACTGTGTATGTTGTTTGTGTGTCGGTGTCAGTGTCAGCGGCCGACTGTGTATGTTGTTTGTGTGTCCGTCTGTGTCAGTGTCAGCGGCCGACTGTGTATGTTGTTTGTGTGTCCGTCTGTGTCAGTGTCAGTGTCAGCGGCCGACTGTGTATGTTGTTTGTGTGTCGGTCAGTGTCTGTGTCAGTGTCAGCGGCCGACTGTGTATGTTGTTTGTGTGTCCGTCTGTGTCTGTGTCAGTGTCAGCGGCCGACTGTGTGTGTTGTTTGTGTGTCGGTCAGTGTCAGTGTCAGTGGCCGACTGTGTGTGTTGTTTGTGTGTCGGTCAGTGTCAGTGTCAGTGGCCGACTGTGTGTGTTGTTTGTGTGTCCGTCAGTGTCAGTGGCCGACTGTGTATGTTGTTTGTGTGTCCGTCAGTGTCAGCGGCCGACTGTGTGTGTTGTTTGTGTGTCCGTCAGTGTCAGTGGCCGACTGTGTATGTTGTTTGTGTGTCCGTCTGTGTCTGTGTCGGTGTCAGTGTCAGCGGCCGACTGTGTGTGTTGTTTGTGTGTCCGTCTGTGTCAGTGTCTGCGGCCGACTGTGTGTGTTGTTTGTGTGTCCGTCAGTGTCAGCGGCCGACTGTGTGTGTTGTTTGTGTGTCCGTCAGTGTCAGTGGCCGACTGTGTATGTTGTTTGTGTGTCCGTCTGTGTCTGTGTCGGTGTCAGTGTCAGCGGCCGACTGTGTGTGTTGTTTGTGTGTCCGTCTGTGTCAGTGTCTGCGGCCGACTGTGTATGTTGTTTGTGTGTCCGTCAGTGTCAGTGTCAGTGGCCGACTGTGTGTGTTGTTTGTGTGTCCGTCAGTGTCAGTGGCCGACTGTGTGTGTTGTTTGTGTGTCCGTCAGTGTCAGTGGCCGACTGTGTATGTTGTTTGTGTGTCCGTCTGTGTCAGTGTCTGCGGCCGACTGTGTGTGTTGTTTGTGTGTCCGTCAGTGTCAGTGTCAGTGTCAGCGGCCGACTGTGTATGTTGTTTGTGTGTCCGTCAGTGTCAGTGTCGGTGTCAGCGGCCGACTGTGTATGTTGTTTGTGTGTCCGTCTGTGTCAGTGTCAGCGGCCGACTGTGTATGTTGTTTGTGTGTCCGTCAGTGTCAGTGTCAGTGGCCGACTGTGTGTGTTGTTTGTGTGTCCGTCAGTGTCAGTGGCCGACTGTGTGTGTTGTTTGTGTGTCCGTCAGTGTCAGTGGCCGACTGTGTATGTTGTTTGTGTGTCCGTCTGTGTCAGTGGCCGACTGTGTGTGTTGTTTGTGTGTCTGTGTCAGTGTCTGCGGCCGACTGTGTGTGTTGTTTGTGTGTCCGTCAGTGTCAGTGTCAGTGTCAGCGGCCGACTGTGTATGTTGTTTGTGTGTCCGTCAGTGTCAGTGTCGGTGTCAGCGGCCGACTGTGTATGTTGTTTGTGTGTCCGTCAGTGTCAGTGTCAGCGGCCGACTGTGTATGTTGTTTGTGTGTCCGTCAGTGTCAGTGTCGGTGTCAGCGGCCGACTGTGTATGTTGTTTGTGTGTCCGTCTGTGTCAGTGTCAGCGGCCGACTGTGTATGTTGTTTGTGTGTCAGTCAGTGTCAGCGGCCGACTGTGTATGTTGTTTGTGTGTCGGTCAGTGTCAGTGTCAGCGGCCGACTGTGTGTGTTGTTTGTGTGTCAGTCAGTGTCAGCGGCCGACTGTGTATGTTGTTTGTGTGTCCGTCAGTGTCTGTGTCAGTGTCAATGGCCGACTGTGTGTGTTGTTTGTGTGTCGGTCAGTGTCAGTGTCAGTGGCCGACTGTGTGTGTTGTTTGTGTGTCAGTCAGTGTCAGCGGCCGACTGTGTATGTTGTTTGTGTGTCCGTCAGTGTCTGTGTCAGTGTCAGTGGCCGACTGTGTGTGTTGTTTGTGTGTCCGTCAGTGTCAGCGGCCGACTGTGTGTGTTGTTTGTGTGTCCGTCAGTGTCAGTGGCCGACTGTGTGTGTTGTTTGTGTGTCCGTCAGTGTCAGCGGCCGACTGTGTGTGTTGTTTGTGTGTCCGTCAGTGTCAGCGGCCGACTGTGTGTGTTGTTTGTGTGTCCGTCAGTGTCAGTGACCGACTGTGTGTGTTGTTTGTGTGTCCGTCAGTGTCAGCGGCCGACTGTGTTTGTTGTTTGTGTGTCCGTCAGTGTCAGTGGCCGACTGTGTGTGTTGTTTGTGTGTCCGTCAGTGTCAGTGGCCGACTGTGTGTGTTGTTTGTGTGTCCGTCAGTGTCAGTGGCCGACTGTGTGTGTTGTTTGTGTGTCCGTCAGTGTCAGTGGCCGACTGTGTATGTTGTTTGTGTGTCCGTCTGTGTCAGTGTCAGCGGCCGACTGTGTATGTTGTTTGTGTGTCAGTCAGTGTCAGCGGCCGACTGTGTGTGTTGTTTGTGTGTCCGTCAGTGTCAGTGGCCGACTGTGTGTGTTGTTTGTGTGTCCGTCAGTGTCAGTGGCCGACTGTGTGTGTTGTTTGTGTGTCCGTCAGTGTCAGTGGCCGACTGTGTGTGTTGTTTGTGTGTCCGTCAGTGTCAGTGGCCGACTGTGTGTGTGTTGTTTGTGTGTCCGTCAGTGTCAGTGTCCGACTGTGTATGTTGTTTGTGTGTCGGTCTGTGTCAGTGTCAGTGTCAGTGGCCGACTGTGTATGTTGTTTGTGTGTCGGTCTGTGTCAGAGTGTCTGTGAGCTGAGTTCGTTTCCGGTGTTTACTCAGCACAGTTGGATGTATGTATTGTGACCTGATTCTGGAGAATATATTTCACCAAAATGTTATAGCTCGTTTCATTGTCATCGAATGGCTAGGACCTCAATCATTTTTGTGTGTGTGTGTGTAATGCTTAGCCATTAATTATATGCAATTACAACCATAATGCGAGAATTGAACGGGCGTTTGTTTCATATCTGATAAGCCCATAGGCGTACACCAGGGGGGGGGGCAAACGGGGAAATTGCCCCCCCCCCCTTGAAGGTCTGTACGTGCCCCCTTTAGTCGAAACAAATAATTATTTTTTCTTGTAGAGAAAAATGGTGAAAATATGCCCTTTAAAAATAAAGTGGGCCAAATCAGGTGAGTTTTTTTTTTGGTGGGGGTACTTTATGCCCTCCTGAGCAAAAATTGCCCCCTCCTGGAGTGAATGCTGGGTACGCTACTGGATAAGCCATGGTTAGTTCCCGTTTTCGCTGCTCTAGTTCATCAAATACCGTCGTTGCTAAGTGCCTGAAAGGTCTCCTGGTTCTGACTCGATATGTGCTCTCTTTGCCAGGGTGCCAGTGAGTCCGCTGCTGGTGCTCACAAGGTCTCCTGGTTCTGATTCGGTGTGTGCTCTCTTTGCCAGGGTGCCAGTGAGTCCGCTGCTGGTGCTCACAAGGTCTCCTGGTTCTGACTCGGTATGTGCTCTCTTTGCCAGGGTGCCAGTGAGTCCGCTGCTGGTGCTCACAAGGTCTCCTGGTTCTGACTCGGTGTGTGCTCTCTTTGCCAGGGTGCCAGTGAGTCCGCTGCTGGTGCTCACAAGGTTTCCTGGTTCTGACTCGGTATGTGCTCTCTTTGCCAGGGTGCCAGTGAGGCCGCTGCTGGTGCTCACAAGGTCTCCTGGTTCTGACTCGGTATGTGCTCTCGTTGCCAGGGTGCCAGTGAGTCCGCTGCTGGTGCTCACAAGGTCTCCTGGTTCTGACTCGGTATGTGCTCTCTTTGCCAGGGTGCCAGTGAGTCCGCTGCTGGTGCTCACAAGGTCTCCTGGTTCTGACTCGGTATGTGCTCTCTTTGCCAGGGTGCCAGTGAGTCCGCTGCTGGTGCTGGGAGCCACGCACCACCATCTGATCGAGGAGAGGCAGAGGATGAAGGTCGGACTGATCGTGGAGACCGGAGAGGCCAGGTCAGTCACTAGCTCACCATCCAGCTGCCACACGGACTGCCGTCTTTATCGTGATGTGTGGAGGACATTCCGGGAGGTCAACTCGGCGGAGTAGCCCGTTTATCTTCTTAAAGTTTGATTGGGTCGCTGTAATTGGACCACTTCAGAGCTTTTCCATTACCCCGTAATCCTCGGAAGTTGAATCGTTCCCTGTAAGCCGATTTTCGTTAGTGCTCCATATGCCTTCATGGGCCGGTGTATTGAGTGTTTATACATAACACACAGAAAAGGCTGAACCTTGTGGCTGATGCGGAATAAAACCTACGTTTGTGACATTTATTCTTTCGCTCAATATTGTAGGGTGAAATACGGACGATTTATTAAAAGGACATCCCGTTATGTTGAACGTAAAACCGAACCAGACCGGCCGGAAGGCGGCACTGCCGCGTCTGTATCGGCATGCAGATACATCCGATTTGTGCTGCCCGACTGTGACCTGGTCTGTTCTGTCTGGACAGGGAGGTGCACCAGATGTGTGTGCTGCTCGGGTACGGCGCCGACGCCATCTGCCCGTACATGGTGTTTGAAATCATGGCTGCTCTCCGAGAGGAGAAGGTTCTGGACGAGACCTTCACTGATGAACTCATCTTCACGGTAGGTGGCTGCCGCAGTGTCAGAAAAGTGGTTCCGCGCTCTAAGTTCGCGGAACAAATATGTCGCCAGCGTCGGAACAAATTTTTGAATGCGTATACAAGTAATTTTTGCGTATTTTTGTATTCGCGTTTCTACACAACCTATTTTCATATATGCCAATAAGTGCATATATTATGATGTGCAAAGTTGATGAATCGTCGGTCGTATTTGCTGTATGGTCTTGTCGTCAGTCGGGGACCGAGACTCCCGGGTCGTATGTTAAAAAGGTACCATGTATCGTTGCGTATGCATATATGGGGAAACTGGGCTCAAGTCTCAGTCTAAACTGCCGTCTTTTGCATAACGTGTTTTTGGTGTCCCAGGGTTATCCATGGCCCCGATGACGATGGCATCGGTGGCGGGGTTGTAACCTGAATACGCAAACACTTTTTGGGAGGTTTAAAAAAAGTTTTTGGTTTAATTTTAGGAAAAGTACCAGTTTTCCTTCCCTAAATCACTGCAGAAATTTCGGATTTTGGAAATTTGAATTTTGAAAGTGTTGGGAAATTTTGATGTTGGGCCTTGCGATTTTTAAAAAAATTGTGTCGCATCACTGTCACGTTCCGGCCATTGTTCGGAAAGTGAAGGCTCAGTCTATTTTTTTATACTCGTCAGCCATTTGCACCCGCAGGCTAAACAAAATAATTATTTACAGTCAAGGTTTTCACGGAACAAAACTTCCAGGGAAGTTCAGAAAAATGGAGAAACGGACCACGTTTCTGACACTGGTGGCTGGCGCTCCTGCCGCCGCCGCCGTGTGGCCCGCGGGGTCAGACCCTCTTCAGGGAGGCAGCAGACCAACTCTGGGTCGCGGGGTCAGATCCTCCTCAGGGTGGCAGCAGATCACCCCTGGGTCGCGGGGTCAGACCCTCTTCAGGGTGGCATCAGATCACCCCTGGGTCGCGGGGTCAGACCCTCTTCAGGGTGGCAGCAGACCACTCCTGGGTCACGGGGTCAGATCCTCCTCAGGGTGGCAGCAGATCACCCCTGGGTCGCGGGGTCAGACCCTCTTCAGGGTGACAGCAGATCACCCCTGTGTCGCGGGGTCAGACCCTCTTCAGGGTGGCAGCAGATCACCCCTGGGTCGCGGGGTCAGATCCTCCTCAGGGTCGCATCAGATCACCCCTGGGTCGCGGGGTCAGACCCTCTTCAGGGTGACAGCAGATCATCCCTGGGTCGCGGGGTCAGACCCTCTTCAGGGTGGTAGTAGATCACCCCTGGGTCGCGGGGTCAGATCCTCTTCAGGGTCGCATCAGATCACCCCAGGGTCGCGGGGTCAGATCCTCCTCAGGGTGGCAGCAGATCACCCCTGGGTCACGGGGTCAGATCCTCCTCAGGGTGGCAGCAGATCACCCCTGGGTCGCGGGGTCAGACCCTCTTCAGGGTGACAGCAGATCACCCCTGTGTCGCGGGGTCAGACCCTCTTCAGGGTGGCAGCAGATCACCCCTGGGTCGCGGGGTCAGATCCTCCTCAGGGTCGCATCAGATCACCCCTGGGTCGCGGGGTCAGACCCTCTTCAGGGTGACAGCAGATCATCCCTGGGTCGCGGGGTCAGACCCTCTTCAGGGTGGTAGCAGATCACCCCTGGGTCGCGGGGTCAGATCCTCTTCAGGGTCGCATCAGATCACCCCAGGGTCGCGGGGTCAGATCCTCCTCAGGGTGGCAGCAGATCACCCCTGGGTCGCGGGGTCAGATCCTCTTCAGGGTGGCAGCAGACCAACTCTGGGTCGCGGGGTCCGCTGGACGGCAGGGTTGTATTTTTAGCGGGTTTTATAGTTAGTGTCGACACAAGGTCCAATGCCCGGGGAGATAATGCTACGGTCTCATGCCTCATGGTTCTTGGCACAAACTCGAGAGCTATAACTCACGAAGAGTGGTGAGGTCAGAGAAAGAGAGATAGTGTGATTTGGCGGGTCGCTTTCAGTGACAATGGCCGGGCCAGCCGGGCGATAAAGTTCTGCAGCGGACAGAGTTAGCAGGGGACATTCCGCTGAAAAGGCTGGCCGGGTCATCGGGATGTCATCGGGACAGAGTTCGCAGGGGACATTCCGCTGAAAAGGCTGGCCGGGTCATCGGGATGTCATCGGGACAGAGTTCGCAGGGGACATTTCGCTGAAAAGGCCGGATCATCGTTATCGGCTCAGCTGCAATGTGTTCTTGATTGCCGAACTAATGCTACATTCAATTTCTATGCACTACGAGCTGAAAACTTTCCTTTGTATTAGTCGGTACAATTCGAAGACGGAGAGAACCCTCCCTGCCTGTCTCGATCTGTGGCTGCAACATAAATGCGTGGATGTTGCACCCGGTATGCACTATGCAGCTTTGTCGCAATACATAGCCGGCTTATCGAGATGCAATGGATCATTGCAACTTCGTATTTCTAGACAAATACTCACTGATATGTTTGGCTATTTATTGTGCCAATGTAGCCATACCCAGCTCTGCAGGGTCAGTGGCCTTCCACAGTCGTGTCACTACGTCTGTCTCTGTGTGTCTGTGTGTCACTACTTTAACTCTGTCCTCAGAACTACGTGGCAGCCATGTCCCGTGGCATTGCCAAGGTGATGGCCAAGATGGGCATCTCCACCCTGCAGTCGTACAAGGGAGCGCAGATCTTCGAGGCGGTCGGCCTCAACCACGAGGTGATCGACAAGTGCTTCAAGGTACGTGCGGCTGTCATTGACAGGAAGACTGTGTTCTCTCTAATGTGTACTGTAGTGGACCATCTCTAATGTGTACTGTAGTGGACCATCTCTAATGTGTACTGTAGTGGACCATCTCTAATGTGTACTGTAGTGGACCATCTCTAATGTGTACTGTAGTGGACCATCTCTAATGTGTACTGTAGTGGACCATCTCTAATGTGTACTGTAGTGGACCATCTCTAATGTGTACTGTAGTGGACCATCTCTAATGTGTACTGTAGTGGACCATCTCTAATGTGTACTGTAGTGGACCATCTCTAATGTGTACTGTAGTGGACCATCTCTAATGTGTACTGTAGTGGACCATGCCTACCTGCTGATGCCTTCTCTATCTTTTCCTTATCTAGTCCATGGATACACTTCTGCCTCCTTGAACCACCCCCGTTTTACCGATTTACACAGGGCTTCTTCCGAAGGACTAAAATAATATTGGAATGTGTCGAGGTTTTCACTAGAAGCTAACAGAAGGTTACATTTTATTGTCATCGGCTAATCATATTCCATGCGGTAAAACATACGGATGCAACTTAGCATTGCCGCTCGATAACCATTCACAAACTATCAGTTGTGGCTTTCTCTGGCTGCAGCTGTAAACCCTGCCGTCTGCCTCGGTAACTGACCGCCGTCCATCGCTCCAGCTGAGTGGCTGACCACCGTACTCACCTCCGCAGGGCACCTCGTCCCGGCTGGACGGCGTCACATTCAAGATGCTGGCCGATGAGGCGCTGTGCCGCCACCGTCTGTCTTACAACCTGCGCGAGTGTGACACGTACGTGCTGCCCAACCCGGGCTACTACCACTGGCGCAAGGGCGGTGAGAAGCACATCAACGACCCGGACAACATCGCCAGTCTGCAGGTTAGTCGACGGGATGGGGTGGTGGGCAGAGGGAGACTGTGGAGGATATTGATGATCATCAGTAGAGGTGAGGGGCCCGACGGGACGGGGTGGTGGGCAGAGTGAGACTGGAGGAGGAGGATAGTGATGATCATCAGTAGAGGTGAGGGGCCCGACGGGACGGGGTGGTGGGCAGAGGGAGACTGTGGAGGAGGATAGTGATGATCATCAGTAGAGGTGAGGGGACCCGACGGGACGGGGTGGTGGGCAGAGGGAGACTGTGGAGGAGGATAGTGATGATCATCAGTAAAGGTGAGGGGCCCGACGGGACGGGGTGGTGGGCAGAGTGAGACTGGAGGAGGATAGTGATGATCATCAGTAGAGGTGAGGGGCCCGACGGGACGGGGTGGTGGGCAGAGGGAGACTGTGGAGGAGGATAGTGATGATCATCAGTAAAGGTGAGGGGCCCGACGGGACGGGGTGGTGGGCAGAGTGAGACTGGAGGAGGATAGTGATGATCATCAGTAGAGGTGAGGGGCCCGACGGGACGGGGTGGTGGGCAGAGGGAGACTGTGGAGGATATTGATGATCATCAGTAGAGGTGAGGGGCCCGACGGGACGGGGTGGTGGGCAGAGTGAGACTGGAGGAGGAGGATAGTGATGATCATCAGTAGAGGTGAGGGGCCCGACGGGACGGGGTGGTGGGCAGAGGGAGACTGTGGAGGAGGATAGTGATGATCATCAGTAGAGGTGAGGGGACCCGACGGGACGGGGTGGTGGGCAGAGGGAGACTGTGGAGGAGGATAGTGATGATCATCAGTAAAGGTGAGGGGCCCGACGGGACGGGGTGGTGGGCAGAGTGAGACTGGAGGAGGATAGTGATGATCATCAGTAGAGGTGAGGGGCCCGACGGGACGGGGTGGTGGGCAGAGGGAGACTGTGGAGGATAGTGATGATCATCAGTAGAGGTGAGGGGCCCGACGGGACGGGGTGGTGGGCAGAGTGAGACTGTGGAGGATAGTGATGATCATCAGTAGAGGTGAGGGGCCCGACGGGACGGGGTGGTGGGCAGAGGGAGACTGTGGAGGATAGTGATGCTCATCAGTAGAGGTGAGGGGCCCGACGGGACGGGGTGGTGGGCAGAGGGAGACTGTGGAGGAGGATAGTGATGATCATCAGTAGAGGTGAGGGGCCCGACGGGATGGGGTGGTGGGCAGAGGAAGACTGTGGAGGATAGTGATGCTCATCAGTAGAGGTGAGGGGCGTCGCCACTGCTCAGGTTCTATGACACCCATGGCAACATGTCAATTGCCCCCCCCCCCCCCTGAAGGTCCGTACGTTCCCCCTTGGCCGTCGTGCCCCTTTGAAAATAGGGCCCTCGAAAAAATGAATGATTTTTTTTTTTTTGAAAATATGCCCCTCTAAAAATATAGTGGGCCAAATCCGGTGTTTTTTTTTTGGTGGGGGTACCTTATGCCCCCTGATAAAAAATTACCCTCCCCTGCAGTGAATCTGACGCTGTTTAGGGATGCTGTGTATTGTATGTATTGCATTTGGGACCCATACCTTATTTTACTTTGGTAGTCAATGAAGAACTGCCCTAGTGCCCCATAGACTGTTTAATATTTGTAGTTGCCAAAAATATGGTAAGTGTCAGCAATAGAAGTCCTGTACTGTACAGTGTACAGTTACAGGCGGCGCAAAGACCGCGCTCTCCTTCCACCACCCACTGGCTCCCGCATGGCGTGTCTCCAAAGCTGAAGTTGCACTTGTGTCCGACAGGCGGCGGCGCGGACGAACAATAAGAGTGCGTACGAGCGTTTCCTGGCGACCAGCATGACCACGATCCGTGAGTGCACGCTGCGGGGCCAGCTGGAGGTCGTGGAGGCGGCCAAGCCGGTGGACATTGACCAGGTGGAGCCGGCCAGCGAGATCGTCAGGCGCTTCTGCACCGGTGAGGAGCTGCTAAAGGGGACGTCGGGAGTGGTGGCGGAACTGGGGGTGGGGTTGAAGGTGAATGCGTGTTCGACACGATGCGGAATGCTTTGTAGGGAGTAGGTACTAGATGCCACTTAAACTGTACTTGACTTGTACGTCGTTGTTGGGGAGAGGCAGTATGATTGTCTGCTTAATTTTCCAATTTCTCATCAGATCCAATATTTTTGCAGCCACATTTTGGCCGAATATGTTACCTTGTTTCTTCTTACAGTTACAGAAGTGTGTCATCCTTTGCTGACTCATCCCATTATCACCAGGTGCCATGAGTTTCGGTAGCATCTCTTACGAGACGCACTCAACCCTGGCCATCGCCATGAACCGCGTCGGAGGCAAGTCCAACACGGGCGAGGGCGGGGAGAACTCGGAGCGCTTCGTCGTGAAGGACCCCAAGAACAACAAGCGCTCGGCGATCAAGCAGGTGGGCATTAGCAGATTAGAGCAGAGATGGGCAACGGGACAGTGCATCAGCGATATCTGTGACGTAGTCAGTGTGCAGTAAAGCAGTATTGGTGTCGCAGCGAGAGAGCCGGTCACTTGATATGGGGAACGGTACCACACATTGCCAGGCGAGACAGCCGGTCACTTGACATGGTGAACGGTACCACACATTGCCAGGCGAGACAGCCGGTCACTTGACATGGTGAACGGTACCACACATTGCCAGGCGAGACAGCCGGTCACTTGATATGGGGAACGGTACCACACATTGCCAGGCGAGACAGCCGGTCACTTGACATGGTGAACGGTACCACACATTGCCGGGCGAGACAGCCGGTCACTTGATATGGGGAACGGTACCACACATTGCCGGGCGAGACAGCCGGTCACTTGACATGGTGAACGGTACCATACATTGCCAGGCGAGAAAGCCGGTCACTTGACATGGGGAACGGTACCACACATTGCCGGGCGAGACAGCCGGTCACTTGACATGGAGAACGGTACCACACATTGCCAGGCGAGACAGCCGGTCACTTGATATGGTGAACGGTACCACACATTGCCAGGCGAGACAGCCGGTCACTTGATATGGTGAACGGTACCACACATTGCCAGGCGAGACAGCCGGTCACTTGATATGGGGAACGGTACCACACATTGCCGGGCGAGACAGCCGGTCACTTGACATGGTGAACGGTACCACACATTGCCAGGCGAGACAGCCGGCCACTTGATATGGTGAACGGTACCACACATTGCCAGGCGAGACAGCCGGTCACTTGACATGGTGAACGGTACCACACATTGCCGGGCGAGACAGCCGG
This sequence comes from Chirona hameri, assembly GCA_036785665.1. Lineage (NCBI taxonomy): Eukaryota > Metazoa > Arthropoda > Thecostraca > Balanomorpha > Balanidae > Chirona > Chirona hameri. The sequence goes on from JAXIVJ010000175.1 coordinate 326,298, forward strand.
TCACTTGACATGGTGAACGGTACCACACATTGCCAGGCGAGACAGCCGGTCACTTGATATGGTGAACGGTACCACACATTGCCAGGCGAGACAGCCGGTCACTTGACATGGTGAACGGTACCACACATTGCCGGGCGAGACAGCCGGTCACTTGATATGGGGAACGGTACCACACATTGCCGGGCGAGACAGCCGGTCACTTGATATGGTGAACGGTACCACACATTGCCAGGCGAGACAGCCGGTCACTTGATATGGGGAACGGTACCACACATTGCCGGGCGAGACAGCCGGTCACTTGACATGGTGAACGGTACCACACATTGCCGGGCGAGACAGCCGGTCACTTGACATGGTGAACGGTACCACACATTGCCAGGCGAGACAGCCGGTCACTTGACATGGGGAACGGTACCACACATTGCCGGGCGAGACAGCCGGTCACTTGACATGGTGAACGGTACCACACATTGCCAGGCGAGACAGCCGGTCACTTGACATGGTGAACGGTACCACACATTGCCGGGCGAGACAGCCGGTCACTTGACATGGTGAACGGTACCACACATTGCCAGGCGAGACAGCCGGTCACTTGATATGGGGAACGGTACCACACATTGCCAGGCGAGACAGCCGGTCACTTGACATGGTGAACGGTACCACACATTGCCGGGCGAGACAGCCGGTCACTTGATATGGGGAACGGTACCACACATTGCCAGGCGAGACAGCCGGTCACTTGACATGGTGAACGGTACCACACATTGCCGGGCGAGACAGCCGGTCACTTGACATGGTGAACGGTACCACACATTGCCAGGCGAGACAGCCGGTCACTTGATATGGTGAACGGTACCACACATTGCCAGGCGAGACAGCCGGTCACTTGATATGGGGAACGGTACCACACATTGCCGGGCGAGACAGCCGGTCACTTGACATGGTGAACGGTACCACACATTGCCAGGCGAGACAGCCGGTCACTTGATATGGTGAACGGTACCACACATTGCCAGGCGAGACAGCCGGTCACTTGACATGGTGAACGGTACCACACATTGCCAGGCGAGACAGCCGGTCACTTGACATGGTGAACGGTACCACACATTGCCGGGCGAGACAGCCGGTCACTTGACATGGTGAACGGTACCACACATTGCCAGGCGAGACAGCCGGTCACTTGACATGGTGAACGGTACCACACATTGCCGGGCGAGACAGCCGGTCACTTGACATGGTGAACGGTACCACACATTGCCAGGCGAGACAGCCGGTCACTTGATATGGTGAACGGTACCACACATTGCCAGGCGAGACAGCCGGTCACTTGACATGGTGAACGGTACCACACATTGCCGGGCGAGACAGCCGGTCACTTGATATGGGGAACGGTACCACACATTGCCGGGCGAGACAGCCGGTCACTTGATATGGTGAACGGTACCACACATTGCCAGGCGAGACAGCCGGTCACTTGATATGGGGAACGGTACCACACATTGCCGGGCGAGACAGCCGGTCACTTGACATGGTGAACGGTACCACACATTGCCGGGCGAGACAGCCGGTCACTTGACATGGTGAACGGTACCACACATTGCCAGGCGAGACAGCCGGTCACTTGACATGGGGAACGGTACCACACATTGCCGGGCGAGACAGCCGGTCACTTGACATGGTGAACGGTACCACACATTGCCAGGCGAGACAGCCGGTCACTTGACATGGTGAACGGTACCACACATTGCCGGGCGAGACAGCCGGTCACTTGACATGGTGAACGGTACCACACATTGCCAGGCGAGACAGCCGGTCACTTGACATGGTGAACGGTACCACACATTGCCGGGCGAGACAGCCGGTCACTTGATATGGTGAACGGTACCACACATTGCCGGGCGAGACAGCCGGTCACTTGATATGGTGAACGGTACCACACATTGCCAGGCGAGACAGCCGGTCACTTGATATGGGGAACGGTACCACACATTGCCGGGCGAGACAGCCGGTCACTTGATATGGTGAACGGTACCACACATTGCCAGGCGAGACAGCCGGTCACTTGATATGGGGAACGGTACCACACATTGCCAGGCGAGACAGCCGGTCACTTGATATGGTGAACGGTACCACACATTGCCAGGCGAGACAGCCGGTCACTTGATATGGTGAACGGTACCACACATTGCCGGGCGAGACAGCCGGTCACTTGACATGGTGAACGGTACCACACATTGCCAGGCGAGACAGCCGGTCACTTGACATGGTGAACGGTACCACACATTGCCAGGCGAGACAGCCGGTCACTTGACATGGTGAACGGTACCACACATTGCCGGGCGAGACAGCCGGTCACTTGATATGGGGAACGGTACCACACATTGCCAGGCGAGACAGCCGGTCACTTGATATGGTGAACGGTACCACACATTGCCAGGCGAGACAGCCGGTCACTTGATATGGTGAACGGTACCACACATTGCCGGGCGAGACAGCCGGTCACTTGACATGGTGAACGGTACCACACATTGCCAGGCGAGACAGCCGGTCACTTGACATGGTGAACGGTACCACACATTGCCAGGCGAGACAGCCGGTCACTTGACATGGTGAACGGTACCACACATTGCCAGGCGAGACAGCCGGTCACTTGACATGGTGAACGGTACCACACATTGCCGGTCTATTACTGGTACCAGACAACACTCGCTGCTCTTTCTCTTATCTCGAACGATTGCTGACGATGTCCTTCTTCCCAACGTACCTTCTAACGACCCGTGTGACGTGATGTTGTGCTGTGACGGTGTGACGGCTGAGCTGAATAACGATGCGACTCTGTGGTCGACAGGTGGCGTCCGGACGGTTCGGCGTGACGGCCGCCTACCTGGCCAACGCCGACGAGATCCAGATCAAGATGGCGCAGGGAGCCAAACCGGGCGAGGGCGGCGAGCTGCCCGGATACAAGGTCAGAGCCGGTGATGTGCTGTGATGACGTGACGTGATGTGATGACGTGGTGTAATCGATAGTGATCTTCAATGGGCCTCCTGGGCGCCAAATAACTTGAGCTGTCGTAGCGCCCGAAAACCCAAATCACCATCTTCAATCGGCCTCCAACTCGATAGTTCTCCTGTTACACCGTAACAGTATCGGTGGATATGGGACGTACAGATTAGAGAAGAAACTGATTGAGAATATGACCACGGTAAAAATAATGAGGTCAACCTCACTCTCATTGATTGTTTACTCAGTGGAGGCCATGTTTAATTGTTTATCCTCAGAGATGGCTACCCGACGGCGGTCACCTTAGAAGTGACGTCGTCTGAGTCTCTGTGGCTCTGTCTCTAACCGCTCTCTTTACACCAGGTGTCTGTCACCTTAGAAGTGACGTCGTCTGAGTCTCTGTGGCTCTGTCTCTAACCGCTCTCTTTACACCAGGTGTCTGTCACCTTAGCAGTGACGTCGTCTGAGTCTCTGTGGCCCTGTCTCTAACCGCTCTCTTTACACCAGGTGTCTGTCACCTTAGCAGTGACGTCGTCTGAGTCTCTGTGTCTCTGTCTCTAACCGCTCTCTTTACACCAGGTGTCTGTCACCTTAGCAGTGACGTCGTCTGAGTCTCTGTGGCTCTGTCTCTAACCGCTCTCTTTACACCAGGTGTCTGTCACCTTAGCAGTGACGTCGTCTGAGTCTCTGTGGCTCTGTCTCTAACCGCTCTCTTTACACCAGGTGTCTGTCACCTTAGCAGTGACGTCGTCTGAGTCTCTGTGGCCCTGTCTCTAACCGCTCTCTTTACACCAGGTGTCTGTCACCTTAGCAGTGACGTCGTCTGAGTCTCTGTGGCTCTGTCTCTAACCGCTCTCTTTACACCAGGTGTCTGTCACCTTAGCAGTGACGTCGTCTGAGTCTCTGTGGCTCTGTCTCTAACCGCTCTCTTTACACCAGGTGTCTGTCACCTTAGAAGTGACGTCGTCTGAGTCTCTGTGGCTCTGTCTCTAACCGCTCTCTTTACACCAGGTGTCTGTCACCTTAGCAGTGACGTCGTCTGAGTCTCTGTGGCTCTGTCTCTAACCGCTCTCTTTACACCAGGTGTCTGTCACCTTAGAAGTGACGTCGTCTGAGTCTCTGTGGCTCTGTCTCTAACCGCTCTCTTTACACCAGGTGTCTGAGGACATTGCCGCAACACGGCACTCTGTGCCTGGAGTCGGCCTCATCTCCCCTCCGCCACACCACGACATCTACTCCATCGAGGACCTGGCCGAGCTCATCTACGACCTCAAGTCGGCCAACCCCAATGCGCGCATCAGCGTCAAGCTGGTGTCGGAGGTCGGCGTCGGCGTGGTGGCGAGTGGCGTGGCCAAGGTGAGGCGGCGGCGGCACGGACTGGTGATGGAGGAGGTCACTGGTGGGTGACGGCTGGGGGGGGGGGGGGGTGATGCACTGGGACATACACTGCTACTTGGCTAGTTAGGCTCGTATGTCGTTCCGCCCATTGTCCCTTGGGACTGCATAGGGACAACAGTGCTATGCACTCATTGCAGATAGTGGGACATTTTTAAGTCTATTGGTATGGTTTGAGAGAGACTGCGTCACGGCACTGCTACCTATCTGAGTTCAGATTTGATGGCGATGTTATTACATACAAAGTTCGACTAGCTCTATACTGTAGGATATTCCTGCTAATGTGTTTATTTTTGGTTATTTAAAGATGCCCTTTTCTGTTCCTGTATTGCCGTTGGACCTCATCGTCCCGTCTATCGTCTCTACTGGCATTCCTTCGCTGTAGCCACGCTCCCACACTGCTCTTGTGGTCTAACTTCTAACTTTCCGCTCTCCCGTCGCAGGGCAAAGCGGAGCACATCACCATCTCTGGCCACGACGGCGGTACTGGCGCCAGCAGCTGGACCGGCATCAAGTTCGCCGGCCTGCCCTGGGAGCTGGGTCTCTCCGAGACGCACCAGACGCTGACGCTCAACAACCTGCGCTCCCGAGTGGTGCTGCAGGTGGACGGACAGATCCGCACAGGTATGGTCGGCGGCGATCGCCGGACTCGACCGGGGAGCTGACAGATCCGCACAGGTACTGTCGGCGGGGATCGCCGGACTCGACCGGGGAGCTGACAGATCCGCACAGGTACTGTCGGCGGGGATCGCCGGACTCGACCGTTAAGTGGTCCGTGTGTATTTATATAGATTGAAAAGCGAGTTTGCAGAGCTTCTGGCAGATGACTGTATTGGGCGGAATGTTTGTGTCTGTATTAAACTGGGTAGCATCACAAGAAGTCATTGCAAGAAATGTATTCACAGACAACTCCGGGCAATATGCATAGACGCACCGTTGCCATGGTCACTTGTACCAATACACACCAAAGTTCGTTGATCAGATGCGAGGTTTCTGACACCACCAGCGCCCGAGTCGGCCAGTGCCGTTCCCTCACTGCGTCTGCTGCCATTTGACGGTGGTCAGACTGCGAGCGGGCAGTGTGAGGTCCAGATGACCTTTGTTCGGGTCAGCTATGCTCACCTCCAGCTCGACATCTCCCGTGTTCAGGAGTGTCGCCACCAGGTGGCCGTCGGGCGTCTCGGCCACCACGCTGAGAAGATCCCCCTGCTCCACGCCCGCGTCCAGCACGAGCGATCCGGCCGGCACGAACGCTGCGAAGTGACCCATCGCGTAGAACATGGGCTGCTTGTAGAAGCGCTGCAGCTCGGCGTCCACGATGATGGGGGAGTCCACGAAGTTGCTGACCCAGTTGGGTCCGCCGTTCATGTCGAGAGCGATGTTCCAGTCGACCCAGCCGGTGACCCAATGGTTCAGGTCGCGGATGATGTCAGCGGCGTACGTTTCTGCGCGCCGCCAGCTGCCGAGGGCGACTTTCTGGATTTCCCAGGGGTAGGAACCCTCGCACGCCTCCGTGTTGAGGATGAACTTGTCCGGGTGGTGGTCGTGCGTGGCGGTGAGCGCCTCGGCAGGGAAGAAGGGGTCGCCGTACCAGTGCACTGCGATGCCGTCCACGAAGGAGGCTGTCTCTGGGTCGCCCAGAACAGAGTCCGCCCAGGCGGGGAGCAGGAAGCGCTGGTCGTCCAGGATCATCACCTTGGTGGCGTTGAAGCGAGAGGCGCGCAGGGTCGGTCCCAGGTTATCTCTCACCCACTCAGCCTGCGACTCTGGTGTCCATCCCATGCAGTTGAAGGAGAAGTCAGGAATGTCGCCGTCGATGGGTTCGTTCTGCGTGGTGACGCCCCACATGGGCACGCCCTCCTCTTCGTAAGCCTCCAGGAAACGGACGAAGTAGTCCGCCCAAGTCTGGTAGTACTCGTGAAGCAGGTAACCCTTCCCGTTCAGGGCTCCGTTACTCTTCATCCACACGGGCGCCGACCAAGGCGAGGCGAACACTCTCACCGCTCCTCCTGCCACGCTCAGCGCGCGACGGAGGTACGGCAGTTTGTAGTCGGTGTCTTCGCGAGTCAGTGAGAAGTTGGCCAGCGTCGTGTCGCCGGCCACCTCGGCGTACGTGTACGGGTGCGTCGAGAAGTCACAGCCGGCCATCGGCACACGCGCCACCGTGTACCCGATGCCTCTCGGCCCATAGTAGGAGTCAATCAGCCGCTGCTGCGCGGCCTCGGGCAGCTTGGCCATGTTGATGCCGGCAGCGTCGGTGAAGGCGCCGCCGAATCCGAACACCTCCTGTCGCGGCTCTGCGCCACGGAGGGATACCCGCAGAGGCTCCAGGCGGTTAGCATCGCGTGGCTCGACGCTCCATGTGGCGGAACTCAGCTGGAAACGGGCTCCGGCGCGGGAGGAGGTGATCACGACGGCCGAGTCTGCGGCGGGCGAGGGTACCTCCGGCACAGTGTCGCAGTAGGTCTCGTTACAGGCGCACACCACGCTGTCGTGCCCGAACTTGACCGGCTCGCAGGGCAGGGACTCGGCTCCGTCGGCGACCAGGGCCGCGGCGGCGGTCAGCAGAAGCACGGCCGGCTGCAGCATGGCTGCCGGGGGAGAGACGGCACCGGACGGGGCTAATGCGCTGTATCCGGGAGAGAGACGGCACTGGACGGGCACAGGACGGGGAACCGGAGCGCTGTGTCCACGGCGGCGACTGCGCTGACACTGACACTGCCTGGTCGTCTGCGGCCACTATCGCCCTGCTATCTGCCCGGCGGCACCGGCAGCCGTCTGGAAGGAGCCAGCCGGGGGTTCAATGGTATCGCTTTGTTTGCTCGTGCGGCGCGCCTCGCGCTGTTATCTGATGGGAGCGTGGCAGCTGTGATAACATGGGATCCGCCGCCGCAGAGTGTCGGCAAAATTATGGCACGGCACGAATTTGTTACCGCAGCGGCTGTTTCAATGTTTCAGCTTTATTCGTTTGCTGCGACTATGTCGTTTGTTACGAACTCGAACTTAGCTAAACAATGGCGCGAATTAAAGGGCTGTAAATTGCTGGCGATAACGTTTAACGTCTTTAAGCTCCATATGCGTGACAAATGTTGTTGCTTAATTAATACGGCCACATTTATTGGTTTTAAAGCGGGGTCTTAGTAGCATATGGTTGCGAAATGTATTCTCTTCAGTAAAATACAATGATGGTGTGGATTGTGTTCGGTGCACCACCCGGGTGCGCCGACTGGGCGCGCCGTGGGGAACGGTCGGGGTCAGCGAGCAGGGGAGCGGGAAGCTTCGGGTTACGGTGAGCACGTGCACATCACACATATATGATGAAATTAATGAATTAAATTAATGTATTCTCGGAAAGTGCAATTCGAGACATGCCTGCTGCCGCCGCCCACTCGCTGTTTGGAATACTTCGGTTCATTCCATTATGTCTCGTTATGTAATGTCCCGTTATGTTCCATTATGTCCCGGGGTGCATAATACGCACTGCACGCGGGGGAAATGCGTGATGAGTTTCAACGGAATATGAAGAGCATTACTAATGGGGAACAATGGCTTTAACATCGTTTTTGGTATTCAGGACGTTGTGTCGGCCAGCATGTTTTGATAAGCCGGTCTCCTCAAGCTTTAACGTGCTGATCCCCTGTCTCTGACCAAGGTTTAACGTGCTGATCCCCTGTCTCTGACCAAGGTTTAACGTGCTGAACCCCTGTCTCTGACCAAGGTTTAACGTGCTGATCCCCTGTCTCTGACCAAGGTTTAACGTGCTGATCCCCTGTCTCTGACCAAGGTTTAACGTGCTGATCCCCTGTCTCTGACCAAGGTTTAACGTGCTGATCCCCTGTCTCTGACCAAGGTTTAACGTGCTGATCCCTTGTCTCTGACCAAGGTTTAACGTGCTGATCCCCTGTCTCTGACCAAGGTTTAACGTGCTGATCCCCTGTCTCTGACCAAGGTTTAACGTGCTGATCCCTGTCTCTGACCAAGGTTTAACGTGCTGATCCCCTGTCTCTGACCAAGGTTTAACGTGCTGATCCCCTGTCTCTGACCAAGGTTTAACGTGCTGATCCCCTGTCTCTGACCAAGGTTTAACGTGCTGATCCCCTGTCTCTGACCAAGGTTTAACGTGCTGATCCCCTGTCTCTGACCAAGGTTTAACGTGCTGATCCCCTGTCTCTGACCAAGGTTTAACGTGCTGATCCCCTGTCTCTGACCAAGGTTTAACATGCTGATCCCCTGTCTCTGACCAAGGTTTAACGTGCTGATCTCCTGTCTCTGACCAAGGTTTAACGTGCTGATCCCCTGTCTCTGACCAAGGTTTAACGTGCTGATCCCCTGTCTCTGACCAAGGTTTAACGTGCTGATCCCCTGTCTGACAAAGGTTTAACGTGCTGATCCCCTGTCTCTGACCAAGGTTTAACGTACTGATCCCCTGTCTCTGACCAAGGTTTAACGTGCTGATCCCCTGTCTCTGACCAAGGTTTAACGTACTGATCCCCTGTCTCTGACCAAGGTTTAACGTGCTGATCCCCTGTCTCTGACCAAGGTTTAACGTGCTGATCCCCTGTCTCTGACCAAGGTTTAACATGCTGATTCCCTGTCCCTGACGTACTGGCGTACTGACGTTTAACGTACTGACCCTATCTCTGTGCCCAGGCTTTGACGTGCTGGTGGGCGCGGTGCTCGGCGCGGACGAGTTCGGCTTCAGCACGGCCCCGTTGATCGCCCTGGGCTGCATCATGATGCGCAAGTGCCACCTGAACACGTGCCCGGTCGGCATCGCCACCCAGGACCCCGAGCTGAGGAAGAAGTTCGAGGGACAGCCGGAGCACGTCATCAACTACCTCTTCCTGCTGGCAGAGGAGGTGAGCGACAGGGTAGTACCTTCCTGCTGGCAGAGGTGAGCGACAGGGGAGTACCTTCCTGCTGGCAGAGGTGAGCGACAGCGGAGTACCTTCCTGCTGGCAGAGGAGGTGAGCGACAGGGGAGTACCTTCCTGCTGGCGGAGGAGGTGAGCGACAGGGGAGTACCTTCCTGCTGGCAGAGGAGGTGAGCGACAGGGGAGTACCTTCCTGCTGACGGAGGAGGTGAGCGACAGGGGAGTACCTTCCTGCTGGCAGAGGAGGCGAGCGACAGGGGAGTACCTTCCTGCTGGCAGAGGAGGTGAGCGACAGGGGAGTATCTTCCTGCTGGCAGAGGTGAGCGACAGGGGAGTACCTTCCTGCTGGCAGAGGAGGTGAGCGACATGGGAGTACTTTCCTGCTGGCAGGGGTGAGCGACAGGGGAGTACCTTCCTGCTGGCGGAGGAGGTGAGCGACAGGGGAGTACCTTCCTGCTGGCGGAGGTGAGCGACAGGGGAGTCCGGTCAGTGCATGGACTTTGATTTGAGACGTTCAGTCACCTTGTCTGACAACCTACTAATCTTAGGATATAATCTGATAGAATGGTTCCGTTCATTGTGAGAAGTCCATGCGAATCGTTAACTTGGATATTATTTCAATTTCATTGTATGACAGAAACGTTGTGTATCCCATAGAGAATAGTTATCGGCGCCAACATGTTACACATGGCTCTATTTCGCAGGTTCGCGGGTACATGGCCAAGCTGGGCGTCACCAAGTTCAACGACCTGATCGGTCAGACGAAGTTCCTGCGCCTGCGGGACGACCTGCCGCCCAAGACGAAGCTGCTCAACTTCGCCAGGATCCTACTGAACGCGCAGGAGCTGCGTCCCAGCACGAACATCCTGGGCGGCAGCGTGGCACAGGTGAGGCCTCTGAGAATCACGACTGGATGCAGTAACATCCTGGGCGGCAGCGTGGCGCAGGTGAGGCCGCTGAGAATCACGACTGGATGCAGTAACATCCTGGGCGGCAGCGTGACTCAGGTGAGGCCGCTGAGGATCATGACTGGATACAGTAACATCTTGGGCGGCAGCGTGACGCAGGTGAGGCCGCTGAGAATCACGACTGGATGCAGTAACATCCTGGGCGGCAGCGTGACGCAGGTGAGGCCGCTGAGAATCACGACTGGATGCAGTAACAGATAGTGGACTGTGGGACACCGCTAACTAAGGCTCATTGCTAGCCTCTGGATGTTAGGGCACTGTTGACTGTTGACTGCTGACTGTTGACTGTTGACTGTTGACTGTTGACTGTTGACTGTTGACTGTTGACTGTTGACTGTTGACTGTTGACTGTAGGGCACTGACTGTTCAGGGCAGGTGTAAAACGACAAATTATCAAATGAGCCGAAGTCGGTTATTCTGAAACTCACACAAACAGATCGTTAACAGGACCTTAAACCCGTTGTCTTTCGTACACCATTTGATGCAACTTGTCCCGATGTTTACCAGCTGTTAACAGTAATCTTCTCTGAACCCATTTGGCTGTAATGGGTTCAGACGCCCCGTGACGCCGTGACGGGTTCAGTGACGCCCCCTGACGCCGTGACGGGTTGAGTGACGCCCCGTGACGCCGTGACGGGTTGAGTGACGCCCCCTGACGCCGTGACGGGTTGAGTGACGCCCCCTGACGCCGTGACGGGTTCAGTGACGCCCCGTGACGCCGTATATTCGCCGCCCGCTGCTCGCAGGACTTCGGTCTGGAGAAGCGTATGGAGCAGGAAATCATTGAGAAGTGTATGGACGTGATTGACGGCAAGACGGACCGCGTGCACATCCAGTCGGAGATCATGAACAACTGCCGCACCTTCGGAGCCACGCTCAGCTACCACATCGCCAAGTAAGTCACGATCAGCTACCACATCGCCAAGTAAGCCACGCTCAGCTACCATATCGTCAAGTAAGTCACGCTCAGCTACCACATCGCCAAGTAAGCCACGATCAGCTACCATATCGCCAAGTAAGCCACGCTCAGCTACCATATCGCCAAGTAAGCCACGCTCAGCTACCACATCGTCAAGTAAGCCACGCTCAGCTACCATATCGCCAAATAAGCCACGCTCAGCTACCATATCGCCAAGTTTGTCACGCTCAGCTACCATATCGCCAAGTAAGCCACGCTCAGCTACCATATCGTCAAGTAAGCCACGCTCAGCTACCACATCGCCAAGTAAGCCACGATCAGCTACCATATCGCCAAGTAAGCCACGATCAGCTACCATATCGCCAAGTAAGCCACGCTCAGCTACCATATCGTCAAGTAAGCCACGATCAGCTACCATATCGCCAAATAAGCCACGCTCAGCTACCATATCGCCAAGTAAGCCACGCTCAGCTACCACATCGCCAAGTAAGCCACGCTCAGCTACCACATCGCCAAGTAAGTCACGCTCAGCTACCATATCGCCAAGTAAGCCACGCTCAGCTACCACATCGCCAAGTAAGCCACGCTCAGCTACCATATCGTCAAGTAAGTCACGCTCAGCTACCATATCGCCAAATAAGCCACGATCAGCTACCATATCGCCAAATAAGCCACGCTCAGCTACCACATCGCCAAGTAAGCCACGCTCAGCTACCATATCGTCAAGTAAGCCACGCTCAGCTACCATATCGCCAAGTAAGTCACGCTCAGCTACCATATCGCCAAGTAAGCCACGCTCAGCTACCACATCGCCAAGTAAGCCACGCTCAGCTACCATATCGTCAAGTAAGCCACGCTCAGCTACCATATCGCCAAGTAAGCCACGCTCAGCTACCATATCGCCAAGTAAGCCACGCTCAGCTACCACATCGCCAAGTAAGCCACGCTCAGCTACCATATCGTCAAGTAAGCCACGCTCAGCTACCACATCGCCAAGTAAGCCACGCTCAGCTACCATATCGCCAAGTAAGCCACGCTCAGCTACCACATCGCCAAGTAAGTCACGCTCAGCTACCATATCGCCAAGTAAACCACGATCAGCTACCATATCGCCAAATAAGCCACGATCAGCTACCATATCGCCAAATAAGCCACGCTCAGCTACCATATCGCCAAGTAAGCCACGCTCAGCTACCATATCGCCAAGTAAGCCACGATCAGCTACCATATCGCCAAGTAAGTCACGCTCAGCTACCATATCGCCAAGTAAGCCACGATCAGCTACCATATCGCCAAGTAAGCCACGCTCAGCTACCACATCGCCAAGTAAGCCACGCTCAGCTACCACATCGCCAAGTAAGCCACGCTCAGCTACCACATCGCCAAGTAAGCCACGATCAGCTACCATATCGCCAAGTAAGCCACGCTCAGCTACCACATCGCCAAGTAAGCCACGCTCAGCTACCATATCGCCAAGTAAGTCACGCTCAGCTACCATATCGTCAAGTAAGCCACGATCAGCTACCATATCGTCAAGTAAGCCACGCTCAGCTACCATATCGTCAAGTAAGCCACGCTCAGCTACCACATCGCCAAGTAAGCCACGATCAGCTACCATATCGCCAAGTAAGCCACGCTCAGCTACCATATCGCCAAGTAAGCCACGCTCAGCTACCACATCGCCAAGTAAGCCACGATCAGCTACCATATCGCCAAATAAGCCACGCTCAGCTACCATATCGCCAAGTAAGCCACGCTCAGCTACCACATGGCCAAGTAAGCCACGATCAGCTACCATATCGCCAAATAAGCCACGCTCAGCTACCACATCGCCAAGTAAGCCACGATCAGCTACCATATCGCCAAATAAGCCACGCTCAGCTACCATATCGCCAAGTAAGCCACGCTCAGCTACCATATCGCCAAGTAAGCCACGCTCAGCTGCCATATCGCCAAGTAAGTCACGCTCAGCTACCATATCGCCAAGTAAGCCACGATTAGCTACCATATCGCCAAGTAAGCCACGCTCAGCTACCACATCGTCAAGTAAGCCACGATCAGCTACCACATCGTCAAGTAAGCCACGATCAGCTACCATATCGTCAAGTAAGCTGAACTTTCTGTTACCGAGATAACATCCGTAGTTTTGGTGCTAAATAACAGTTGGTGGCGACAACTGACAGTATCATGGGGTAGTTTGAGCTGACGAAGCCTATCATTAGCCAATAGCCAGTTCGAACTGGCGACGCCACTATCTTTCGGACTGATTTGCAGTGGGTTATTCGACAGCTTCGACAGAGGACGGACACTGAGTGGGAGGGAGGTCTGATATGGTGGCCGGTTTGGTGGGATGATAGTCATGAGCTCTGATATAGGTCTGAATGGGAGGTCTGATATGGTGTCCGGTTTGGTGGGATGATAGCCCTCCACGCGACGGCATCACGTCTGTGAGATATCTCCGCGCGGCGTTGTGACGGTGTCTGTCAGATCCCTGCGGCGATCTGACTGTCTGTGAGCGCTCTGTCAGATCCCTGCGGCGATATGACTGTCTGGGAGCGCTCTGTCAGATCCCTGCGGCGATCTGACTGTCTGTGAGCGCTCTGACGGTGCCCGTATCGCCCGCAGGAAGTACCTAGACGCCGGCCTGCCGGACGACAGCATCCAGCTGGACCTGAAGGGCTCGGCCGGCCAGAGCTTGGCCGCGTTCCTCTCCAAAGGCGTGCACATCACTCTCGAGGGAGACGCCAACGACTATGTCGGCAAGGTGGGTTGGCGTAGGGGCTGCAAGGGCTGGTTTCGGGGCACGAAAGACTGCCCCGTGCCCCGAAACCGACCCGAAACAGTCTTCTAAAAGGGCCCCACTAGAACTGTGTCGAGATTACTTAGCGTAGCGAGATAATTATTTCACCACAACGCATTTTTCGATCTGCTCTACGAATCTGCTACCTTAATTACCAAAACCACATTAAGGGTGACCTATTCCCTTTATTGTAATAGTGTCGCATGTGTCCAGCTCAATTACTGGAGAGGACGTATACCAACGAGACGAACTACTGACAAAGAAACGAGCCGCACCTGCTAATGTTGCTACGTGACTACCACCGTAATCAGACGAATGACCCCGGGACCTGTCTGGCCGCAGGGCTTGTCTGGCGGCGAGCTCACCATCTACCCGCCGAAGGGCATGCCGGAGGAATTCCGCTCCGAGGACAACATCATCGTCGGCAACGTCTGCATGTACGGCGCCACCTCTGGCCGCGCCATGATCCGGGGACAGGCGGCCGAGAGGTTCTGCGTGCGAAACTCGGGCGTCACTGCAGTCATCGAGGTCAGTAGACGGGCCGGGACAGCGGGGTGGGGCGGGATTGGGCGGGGTTGGGCTGGGTTGGGCAGGGTGGGCGGGGTTGGGCGGGGTGGGCGGGGGGAGACGGAGCGGGGCGGGGCAGGACGACGGGGTGGGGGTGGGGTTGCAGGACAGGACCGGGTCGGCTGGGCGGGGGGGGGGGGCGGAAAGGGGACCGGGACGGGACTGAGCTGCGGGACTGCACGGGCTGAGAGCTAATGTATAGACAACTGGCCTGCGGAGTACAGCAGGGAGGCTGTTAGTCCTCTGTTTAATTGTGCAACATCTGTTTCGTAGTTGCCGCAATATTGCTGGCATTAATTTGTGTGTTTTTATTTCATCTGAGAGTTTAGACAGGGATTAACTAAGGTCGCAATTTAACACTCGGTTAATGACCTGTTTTTCAGCTGGAATCAGAGTGATAGTGGTGTCGGGCGTGGCTACTGGAACTGGTTCGGCTAAAGTTCTAGTGATCACTGGGTGTGTGCGCTGAGACCAGCGAACCAGCGGGCCTAACCGGGCCGTCGCTCTGTACGGCAGGGTGTCGGCGACCACTGCTGTGAGTACATGACCGGCGGCCGAGTGCTGATCCTGGGCGGCACGGGACGGAACTTCGCCGCCGGCATGTCCGGAGGCATCGCCTACGTCTTCAGCGAGGTCGCAGAGGACTTCCACAGGTGAGAGAAAGCTTCCACAAATAGGATAACTTCCAGAGGCGATGATGCAGGCACTGTGTCCAGGCACGTAGCCAGGATTTCGTTCGTCCAGGGGGGCGGCTCGAAAGTGCCCCCTTCCCGAGCGTTGAAAGGGCTCCTTCCCAGGCGTCGAAAGGGCCAAACAAAACGGATGAAAAGGCACGTTACAAGGATGGAGAATGCAGTACGACAGTTATGGCATGGGCATACCAACTTTGGAACCAGCGACCCCAGCTTGGAATCAGCTATACCATCTTCGAATATTTTTGTAGGCTCCAGACCTGGCACTCTGAAATAAATGCGCCGCGGAGCGGCGCGAAAATTTGGAGCTTGAACTCTTATGCCCTGGATATGTATTCTCATCAATGCGTCGCATTGCGTATGGTGCGGATCTCTAAAATGTTATTGTGCGTTTAAAAGTGCGGTAAAAAAGTGCTAAAGCGAACTATTTTGCCCAACCACATAGGAAAGTTGCAACATAACACATAAATGCGCCGATAAATGCGCCGATAAATGCGCCGCTCTTGTTTAGCGAGTTGAAGAAAACGAACATCGGCATAGTTTTTCTGGGTCCTCAGAGCAAAAGAAAATCGTAGGGCCGTTTTGAATCTTGACAGTCTCTCGTGAATCTCTTGACCGTGGATAGATACTTTCAAGAGAGACTGTCTCTTCTATCCACGGCCAAGAGATCCAAGAGAGACTGCACAGTGCATATATACTTTCAAGAGAGACTGTACAGTCGGTCTACTAATGATCTTCCCTTGCCACCACGTGGCGCTCCGTTCGCTTTATGCACAAAAAGGGTGATTTCCCCACCGTAGGTTAGTACCCATTGTGTCTGTCCGATCGGTCACACCTATGCAACTCACGGCTATCTAGTGTGTAATGACAGCAGGCCAGTCTGTCCTCACTGTGGGTCGATACTTTCCGTAAAACATATGCTGGTTGTATGTCCGCTCCTCGCTGCTGAACGATCGCGCTTCTTCGTCCAGACTTCTTCTCCACTAACTTTGTGCCAGCTTTTAGGGGACGATTCAGCAGCTATTCAGACAGATCGATTGTTTGCCTTCATCTCAGCCATCGGAATACCTACAGTATATACACCATAGTGACAAGATGAACTTCGTTATGGGCGCCAAGTGACCATAAGTAGTCGGTGCGCCCAAAAACCCCAATCATCATCATCATGTCTGTCCGACAGGTGCATGACCTGGAGGGGGAGGGAGGGAGTGCGGGGCGGTGTCGGAATGGAATGCGCCGCGACCCGGGTGGTGGTCAGGGTTGCCTGTTTCGAGGGTCAAGGGGTCAGCTATCCTGAGCTGGCAGATATTCAACATTGGTGAATAACAGTGCTCATCACATCAGCCCAAATTGCTCAGTCGGTATAGCTGTCGACTCCCAGCGTATTCGTAGCTTGGTCGTGGGTTCGAACCGGGCTGGTGCCAGGCGCTTTTACGTGTATTTCTTTCTTAATCATGCCACGTGTCATGTGCAATGCAGAACCCCGAAATTACGAATCCAAACGCCCACCTGATGATTCTACGCGACAAAGCAGACAAATGCAGTGGGCTTCGCACTGATATGTTCGCATCACGCCGGTCCGTATGTACTTCACGATCCGCCAACACACCCGGGCGGGTTTATATCCATTAAAGGGATATTGCCCCCTTGCAGGCCAATATGGAGTTTTTGGTGTGTATCGGTAGATTAAGCGTGTCTGATTTCACCTGCAAAATTTGGTTCCCGAAACTCTCCCAGTAGATACAAAAATACATTTGCACCACCCATGATTGGCACACATTCGTAAAATTGGAGTCTCCTCATCACTATTTAGAATCACTTCTTTGCGGGCTATGATTTGCTTTTGAACATTGCAAACTCAACATCAACATTCCGTCAGTGCACTTTAAAACTAAAATGCGCATACAGTTAATTATATTTTCAACAATCATAGCCTCTTTCATAATAAAACATGAATAAAACAGCAAGAATGGCTATGGCTCGACTTTGGGGCCGTAGGAGATTTGTGACCAATACCTTATAACCCAGATAGACTTCTCAAGGTCAAGTCTCGGCGAATTCGGACGCTTCGGCTTTGGGCAGGCGCCAATGTCACAGCCAAACTGGATGAGAGCGGCCATCATGCATACTGAGCATAGCCGGGACCAACGTTTTGGAGTCTGAAAAATTTGCCGATACCTTATACTTAAGGTGCTGCAGGAGCAAATTTGAGCTTGAGCATACACGATTGTTGATCCCCACCATTCATTGAAGCTGCTTTTTAGAAATCCTCTGGAGGTAGCAATATAGGAGGTGGCATTGGCTGGGGTCCTCAGCCGAACGCCATTGACGGCGGGGCGGGCGTTGAACGCCCCCTGGTTATCTTCCGAACCAATGATCGCAGCGAGACGCGCAAGGCGGCATTCGAAAGCTCTCAATGAGATGAATCTATAGCATGCTCACAAATTTGAAAGTGAGGTAAAATGTCGGGTCACAGTCAGGTCAAAGGTCAAATCGGCGTATTTTAGTTTATGAGCCATACTTTCCAGCAAAAACCATCGATTACGACCATGATCACCCACAGTGCTACCAAAGGTATTATACACATCCCGCATGGGCTAAAGGGAGATTGTTGGCAAAGGTCAAGGTCAAGGTCAGGTCACAGAAATTCACTATGCGCAAAATATCTACGAAAGTCATGCAACACATGTTCTATGTATTATTTGCCACGTATAATTCGATGGTGATAGTCATTTTACCAACTGAAATCATTTACGTGAAGTTATTGTCAAGTTCAGGTCAAGTTCAGGTCACTGAATGTCAACATTTGAAAATGATTAATATAAATAAAGAAGGCAGTTGTCTCTCAGGAATACAGTGCTGGCATTCATTTGTCTGTATCTTGTCAATACAAGCAAAAAAAAACGCAATTTCAAAATATGACGTCATGAGTTATCCATACTTTAGATGTCATAAGTCAGTTAAAAATGGAGATATCTGTTTGAAATTTGGTATAGTAGTTGCCTATGTATAGTTATCTGACATATCTTCCGTATTTTGAATATTCGGGAAAATTTTGATTTTGTGATAAATTCCCCCCCCCCCAAAAAAAAAAACGTTTTTTTTAAGTTTTCGGGGTAAAAAAATAAAATAAAATCTGAGATAGCTGGGTTGTAGCCCTTGCAATTTTCTATATTTTGGCGTTTTTCGATTGCATTTTGCTTCACATGGGGCATTTGTACGGCCTGGCAAAGTGTAGCTGATTTTGGTGTAAAACTCGTGTGTAGTAACGTCACTAAATTCGCTATGACTCGAAAAAATTTCGACGATATTTCTTCTTTTTTCACAAAAGACGTAACCATGACTTATAAGTAGGTACCCGAAGTTTTACATTGATAGCGCTATTAGTTTTTCAGCTATTGCGAAAATTCATCAGGGGGGGGCGTTAAACGCCCCCCCCCCCGCAGTCAATGGCAGGTTAAGTTAGCGACGATATCTGCGACGACATTTGCGATACCTGCGACAACAGGATTGAAAACCATAGGTCTATGAAGCATCGTCATGTGTGTAGTTGATAAAGCATCTGACCGGCTACGTGTTTACATTTGATCTTGACCTTGATCACGTCAACATCTCGACACTTTATTTTTTGGCGCAATGCAAATTTCTAAATCGTCGCAATCGATACGACGGGATAGCCATTTCCGAAATGGAGTATTCATTTCCGAGACATCTGTGACGACGGTATCGGTCGACTTGATATACAAATATTCGTCTTTAAGAAAATAGTTCACCTTGGATTTTTTTCTTCTCCCAAACACGATTTGATTATATTTTGTAATACAATATCTTTTTATATTGTCAAAAACGGCCTTAATGGTTCAAAAAAATGGTTCAGCCAATCAGATCCGAAAGTATAGACTCGCATTAGAGATGTGCCAACCGGCGGCCGGAGGTTCGCTTGCTAGCACCAGCTGCAAGCTGACTGGGATGGTATAGCCTCTGCTCGGGCTAGATCCAACATCGCATTCTATCGCCAGCACCGCATTCCTTCGCCAAAAATCAAATATATTCGGCTGGAGTCTTTTTAGTCGAGAAAACTTGCAGATAGTGGTTTCCCAACTCGGGCTACACAACTGCTATCTCAGTTTAAAACGTATGTTGAAGGTGAACTATTTCCTTTAAAGTATAGCCCGTGCGGCGTGCAGTGTTCTATCAATTGCACACTTAGCGATTGTTCACAGACCTGTGGTTTTCTGAAAACTCGTCATCACAGACATCGTCGCTAACTTGACATTCTAGGTCTGCGTATATTTCCAACCACGGTCCGCCACACAGCCTCGCCACACATGCGCATTGTTATTCCCCGATCGGCCTGTGGGTCAGGCCATGACGGAGCGGTGCAGATTCCGCCAAGTATCGGCCGGTACCGGGCGAGCTGTCGAACCGGTCCGGCCCCGCCTCGGTGCGGGATTTAGCCAGCTATCGTTTTGCCTACTGAGGGAGACCCAGAGCTAGGGAAGATCATTAGTAGACCGACTGTATTTATGCTTCCACTCTTATCCCGAATACAATATTTTATTGTTGCATTTCTCTGTTTAATACCTTAACGGAACATGACCAGTGGGACTTCTTCGGTCGGCAGCACGATATTACACTAACTAACGGCCCCCTTCTGCCGGTGTTCTCAGGAAGTGTAACATGGAGATGGTGGACCTGCTTCCGCTGCAGAAGGAGGAGGACATCCTGTTCGTGGAGGCGCTGCTGCGCGAGTTCTCCGAGAAGACCGGCTCGCTGGTGGCGCTCCGCATCTTGGAGAACTGGCCGGAGAACGCCAAGAAGTTCACCAAGGTCAGTACCGTTCAGTCGAGACGAGAGACTTGGCTGACCAGTGTCGCTGCGAGGACCGGCGCCATTATCTGGTCAGAGCCGGACGATCTCTTCTGACCAGTGTCGCTGCGAGGACCGGCGCCATTATCTGGTTAGAGCCGGACGATCTCTTCTGACCAGTGTCGCTGCGAGGACCGGCGCCATTATCTGGTCAGAGCCGGACGATCTCTTCTGAGACCAGTGTCGCTGCGAGGACCGGCGCCATTATCTGGTCAGAGCCGGACGATCTCTTCTGAGACCAGTGGCGCTGCGAGGACCGGCGCCATTATCTGGTCAGAGCCGGACGATCTCTTCTGAGACCAGTGTCGCTGCGAGGACCGGCGCCATTATCTGGTCAGAGCCGGACGATCTCTTCTGAGACCAGTGTCGCTGCGAGGACCGGCGCCATTATCTGGTCAGAGCCGGACGATCTCTGAGTGACCGACAGTGGCCTGATATGAACTGCAGTGCTCGCGTTTCGCAGATCAGGCTGCAGCCATTACTCGAGCAAGCCGACTGTTGCGTTTGTTACACCAATGTGAGCGTTTGTTACACCAATGCCAGCGTTTGTCACACCAATGTAAGCGTTTGTTACACCAATGCCAGCGTTTGTTACACCAATGCCAGCGTTTGTTACACCAATGTAAGCGTTTGTTACACCAATGTAAGCGTTTGTTACACCAATGTAACTAAATTCCATCCTCTGCAGTGGTAGCAAACGCGCCCGAAAGTGACTCGGGGCTCTAGTTTCTGTATTCAGTTCCCAGTTCCTTCAGTTCCTGTTCCAGTTTCAGCTCCTACACCCGTTTCTGAACGTTTGTTAAAGGCGACCTTGTACGTGGCAGGTGTTTCCGTACGAGTACCAGCGGGCGCTACGTCAGCTGGAGGAGGCAGAGTTCAAGACAAAACAGCTGGAGAAGAAGAAGGAAGCCAAGACTGAGTCTGACGAGGAGCCCGATGTGCTGGACATCGAGGACTCAGTCACCGACCCCGAGAAGGAGAAGAAGGTGCTCGTCAAGCTGGACAAGATGAAGTGAGAACGGCGTCGGTGGCTCAGTCAGCGCCAATGTTACAGATAGGGGAGGGGAGGGGGGGGGGGGGTTCCTCTCCCAACGGGCCCGTGGCAATAGTTCATTATGAAACACTCTGTATGGTGCAAAGTTTGTATAGCAAACCACAAATCTTTGTCTATTATTTAAGCACTGCATGCGATGCAAGTGATTTACGTCAACGGATGGATTGCATTGTAAAGCAACCGACAACCGAAGCGACTTGAATTGCTGTGCTATGAAGTGATGAGGGCGTGCGCAGGTGATTCCGCTGACCTGTTTAATGCGTATTCGTTTACGAAGTTGGTAGTAACTGCGCAATCTGCCATGAACTGGTTACCGTTGTGATTCATTTGTTTACGTATGCGCTCCCCAAATGTGTCGGTTTTCTACTCGGGTTCGATAAAGTGCCTATTCTTGTCCAGGGGCTTCATGAAGTACAACCGTGAGGGCGTGATGTATCGTGACGCTGCCGACCGGATGAAGGACTGGAATGAGATCTACAACCACAAGCTGGTGAAGAAGGGTCTCCGGCGACAGGCGGCACGGTGAGGACTGAGGACGTACCATGGGTGCCACTACGCCAACGTAGCGGCTGATTGTTTTGAACTACACATTATATTATCACAGGAACATTTATTTAATGCGGGAAGATTACGCACACGTGCCCACTGGTGCTATCAAACGCCACGGATACAAGTTCAAGTAGTGCATGTAAGTTGACCGAGCGAGTTTGCCTGTGCGCCTTAAAGTGTATGGCCATTTGGCGGAGTTTGTGTGTGTGTCTGTACGTCGTCAGGTGTATGGAGTGTGGCACGCCGATGTGTCAGAGCTCCACCGGCTGTCCGCTGGGCAACATCATCCCCAAGTGGAACGACCTGGTGTACAAGGGTCTATGGCAGGAGGCGCTGGACCACCTGCTGCAGACCAACAACTTCCCCGGTATGTCAGGAGTCATGAGTTTGTTGTGTCATGTGCGCCATTATGTCATGGGCACTAAGCACTAAACAGCATATGCTCAGGACATTTGATTGCTTCGTTACGATAAATATATGATAATAACTGTGCCATATTTGTGAACCCTGCAGGCACAAGCATTGAGTAGTATCCCGCATTTGTTTCTGTGAAGCAGTTTGTAATTCGCTTTGAGTGCATTAGATGACTTTCCTGGACCCAGAACTTCGGCTAAGATTGTCCTGTCCACAGTCAAATTTGGTAGCATCTTTGCCCCGTTTAGTCATGATCTGATCGCTTGAAGCCAGGGTTATGACCTTGCCGTGTTCTCCACAGAGTTCACGGGTCGCGTGTGCCCGGCGCCGTGTGAGGGCGCCTGTGTCCTGGGCATCATAAACCCTCCAGTCACCATCAAAAACATTGAGTGCGCCATCATCGACCACGGCTTTGAAATGGTGAGTGTGCCAGACTTGACCCGTGGTTCTGAGGCCCATCTGTGTGGGAATAGGAGTGTGGATAAACTTGGTGGGAATCGAAAGAACGAGACTTTTCGCTATTATTTGATTACGAGCGAGCGCGAAGCGCTCGCGAGTCGTCACTGAATACCGGAATTTTCTCACATATAAGCGGCCGACCCGGCCCTACCCGACCCGACCGTAACGCTTTTCAGAAGCTTATATCGAGAACGGCTGGAACGATTAAGCTGAAAGTTGGTGTGTGGTTTGAGATCACACTACTGGCAATGTCACATAAGTCAAACTCTGGGTCACACTGCACGTGCGCACGTGCACACCCCTGTTCCGTAACTCAGAAACGGCTGGAACGATTACACTAAAATTTGGTGTGTGGTTTGAGACCACACTACTGGCAATGTCGCGCAAGGCAAACTCTGGGTCACACTCCACATGCGCACGTGCACACTCCTGTACCGTAACTCAGCAACTATCGGGTTTCTACGGGCTCGCTCGTCCTTCGCCGATTAAGGCGCCTTACTGGTATATGTTGAGCACTAGTGCGTTCCCTTGACTCCTGGGAAGACAGCTAGCAGTATTCGGTGCCTGACACCTCGCAGGACGGATAGCAATGTTCTGTGTCCTGACTCCTGCGAAGACGGAAAGCGATGACTCTGTATCCCCTAACTCCCGATAAGACCGGCACTCCGGCACTGTGGCTGCCCTAACGCCGGCCTGCTGCCCGCTGTACAGGGCTGGATCCGCCCGGAGCCGCCGATCCGTCGGACCGGTAAGAAGGTGGTCATCATCGGCGGAGGTGCGGCCGGTATGGCGGCCGCCGCCCAGCTCAACAAGGCCGGACACACCGCCGTCGTGCTCGAGCGCAACGACCGCGTCGGCGGCCTCCTCCAGTACGGCATCCCCACCATGAAGCTGGAAAAGACCGTGGTGGCGCGCCGCGTCAAGCTGCTCGAGGACGAGGGCATCACCTTCGTCACCAACTGTAACGTCGGTGTGGATGTCAAGCCCAAGGTGAGTGCCGCGGCTGGCGGCGGGCAGTAAAGCGGTTAACGTACCCTGAGCCGACAGGGGCTGTTGGTGGTGCAATAGTAGGTACTGACACAGTGCCGTCGCCGGGTGGTCCCAAGGTCAGGGCCGCTGTCTGGCACGCGATCGGGCAGATACTGACACGTGGTGGCTTGGTACGTGTCGGTGGGCGCGCAGGAGCGCCGCATCAATGTCATCGGGGTAGTCTGGCCGCCAGCATGCTGCTGGTATAGATGGAGGAGATTCAGCTCGTCTTTTGTAGTCATGGGCGCCACACAACTTCATCAGTTGCGGCGCCCTGATGAGCCCAAATCAGTATCTCCTTTTGTCGTCGATGTCATATCGTGTACCAGGTACTCAGCCAGCATCCCTCCCGACTGAGTAGGACGTCATATCCTCCCGTCCATAGGAGCTGCTAGAATGAGTATGACGTCACATCCTGTCTCCCTCCTGCAGGAGCTGCTGGATGAGTACGACGCCACGATCCTGTGCACGGGCGCCGCGTGGCCGCGTGACCTCCCGATACCGGGACGGAAGTTGGAGGGCATCCACTTCGCCATGGAGTTCCTGGAGACGTGGCAGAAGAAGCAGATGGGCAACGACATCGACGAGACGCGTCTTTCGGCCAAGGACCGTGACGTTATCGTGATCGGAGGAGGAGACACTGGCAACGACTGCATCGGCACATCGCTGCGACACGTACGTCTTTCACTATCGCTGTTAATATTTCGTTACCTGGTCTACCCCTTCCCTATTGCTTGTGGGTCACTGGTTGTCCCTGGCAATATGCGAGTGCGGTCGGGGATTTGAAATGTTCTTCCCATTGTATTCCTTGTAGTTGTTCATAACGCTAACGCAGGACTTCAGTGTGTGAGGTCACAATCTTGCGAGACTATCATGGAACAAGCTATATACACTTGATGCCGTTCTGTGGAATTTCAAGCCGCTCTGTGGAATATTTCGCGGAGTATTATCGATCGCTGCTCTTCAAACGATCGAGCGAGGAATGTTTCAAGTGAAATGTGAGATCTTCTCATCCATGGACCCCAACTGACTTGTTCTCTACTAATTGGGCGTGTTTCAGGGCGCCCGGTCGGTGACGGCGTTCGAGATCCTGCCCTGTCCGCCAGAAGCCCGCGCTAAGGACAACCCCTGGCCCGAGTGGCCCAAGATCTTCCGCGTCGACTACGGTCACGAGGAGGTCAAGGTAGGTAGGATGAGGTCAGCTCACGCGTGGTCCGTTCTTCTGACTCATTTTTGTCATACTGACAATGCTCTCTGAAATACAATCTCAAACCTCAAAATAATACCCCGAACACAAATGAAACGCGGTTATGAACCCAACAATCACTAGCACTTCTTCCCCCACGAATCGCTGTGGCCGCAGCGCGATACTTGGCAGCTCAGACATCTTGACAGTTAAGGTGTGAACACCATGTTGACAGTCGCGCGCTGACTTTGCAAGCTGACGTGATGTATCGCGTATGTTGCAGCACAAGTTCGGCGCCGACCCTCGCCATTACTCAGTCATGTCGAAGGAGTTCATCTCGGACGACTCGGGCCGCGTCTCGGGTGTGCGCACCGTGCGCGTCCAGTGGGAGAAGGACGAGAACGGCCGCTGGCAGCTGAAGGAGTTGCCCGACTCCGAACACGTCAGTAGACACACTCACCGCTCTCTTCACTTCTCTCTTCTCCAGCATCTGTTTTTCACTCTCCATGTACCGCTCTTCCCTCTTCTCCACTCTCCACTCTCCACTCTCCACTCTCCACTCTCCGCTCTCTGCTCTCTCCGCTCTCCGCTCTCCGCTCTCCGCTCTCCGCTCTCCGCTCTCCGCTCTCCGCTCTCCGCTCTCCGCTCTCCGCTCTCCGCTCTCCGCTCTCCGCTCTCCGCTCTCTGCTCTCTGCTCCTGCCATTCTCCGCTCTCCTCTCTCCGCCTCTCTCCGTTCTCCGTTCTCCGTTCTCCGTTCTCCGTTCTCCGTTCTCCGTTCTCCGCTCTCCGCTCTCCGCTCTCCGCTCTCCGCTCCCCGCTCCCCGCTCCCCGCTCCCCGCTCCCCGCTCCCCGCTCCCCGCTCCCCGCTCCCCGCTCTCTCTCCTCTCTCCTCTCTCCTCTCTCCTCTCTCCTCTATCCTCTCTCCTCTCTCTGCTCTCCGCTCTCCTATCCGCTGCACTCTCCTCTCTTCTCTCCGCTCGCCTCCTTCATCCACAGCATACCGATCGACCCGCTGCCGACACGACACAAACGGTGTGGATGTGACGCCTACTCACGATGGACGACAAGTCGTTCATAATGCTTACTCACTCATCCGTGTAGCTCATTCATACTGTGCACATGCAGCGTGTGCTCTGAAAGCCTGCTGGACCCTAATTGCCTTTTTGATGGAGAAAATCCTGCTCCTTGTCATGTGGATTGCAAGTTTCAAGGATACACGTTTTGACCGCTGAATGCTGAATGGGTTATGATATTAAGGTACGTTTTTACAATATGTTTGAGTTTGTTTTCCCTTATTCTATGGTGATAACCATTGTCTGTTGTTTACAGGTGTTTAAGGCCGACCTGGTGATCCTGGCCATGGGCTTCCTGGGTCCGGAGGCTGACCTCATCAAGCAGATGGAGCTGGAGCAGGACCCGCGCTCCAACGTCAAGACGCCGGCCGGAAAATACAACACCAGCGTGGATGGCGTGTTCGCCGCCGGAGGTGAGACGAGCGGGCGTGCCCAGCCAGCGTGCCCAGCCAGCCTTTCGTTACACTGCTATGCAATTTGAAACTAACGCTGCGCTTTAAACGTATCACCTTCATTCATTTGACCGGTAAATATTTTATACCGTATCCACTTATGGGTGTGATTCTAAATTTGATATACACTCAGCTGGCGTATGGTAGCATTGCGATGACTTGGATAATAACTGACAATAGGATGACGGTGTGACTCTGTATTTGCGGCGGCGACGTCTGACTGGGCGGCGTGTTTCCCCCGTTTCAGATTGTCGTCGAGGCCAGTCGCTGATCGTGTGGGCCATCTCTGAGGGTCGCCAGGTGGCGCGACAGGTGGACGAGTACCTCTCCGAGGGCCTCACCATGCTGCCCGGTGAGGGTGGCATTATCCGCATCCCCGCGCTCGGCGAAAAGAAGACCTGGGACCCGCTGGAGGACTACGAGATCCCGGTGTGAGCGTCCCCCCGCTACTGCCGTCGCCGGATAGACGTAGTGTTCGTGCTGGCGTGTTGGGGAGCGGCTGGAGGCGGCCTAGCACGCTGCACGCTCTTGGTTTTGTCGCGGAGCCACGCGGCCGTCGGTCTTTGTTTGACTTGTGACGCTGTAGGACGACGGGTGTCGTGTTAGTGTCGGCGGCCGTGTTAGAGCCGTGTTATGGCGTGACGCTGTGTACTGGCGTGGAGCCGTGTACTGGCGTGGTGCCGTGTACTGGCGTGACGCCATGTACTGGCGTGGAGCCGTGTACTGGCGTGGAGCCGTGTACTGGCGTGGAGCCGTGTACTGGCGTGGCGCCGTGTACTGGCATGGGAGCCGTGTACTGGCGTGAAGTGGTGAGTGGAGGGGAGGTTTTAAGTGCAGCGGTGCCTGTAACCGCTGGCGAGAGCCGCTGCTGTCTTTGTTAGCGTGTGGCCGCCGTCATGTCTGTGGCGGCAGGAGTATGGTGTAGTGTGGCCAGCGGAAAGTTCGCAGCACTGCCTGTGCGCCCGCTGTGCTCCGCGTGTGGCGTAAGCGTGGCGTGGGTCTGCCACGGGCTACTTAGGTCCGTGGGGAGTGAGATTTTGGTGCGTGTTTTCGTGAGAGCTTACCGAGCTGCGGGGCGGATAGGCGTGGCCCGCGTGACCCACACGTCGGGAGTATTGGAGCCAGCCCGCCGATTCTCATTATAAATAAATGGTTTCTTCGCCGTCAGTGGTCGCCGTGCTGGTCCGATGAATGTTGTGCCGTAGGACATGTAGTCCGCGAGCCACGCGGCGGTGTGAGCAGTCTTCCATGTCCCGAAAAAGTACACGTCCGTTCGCGGGCTCCGGGGTCCTGGTGGAACATAACTACCGAACGACTGAATCCTCACGGGTGTTCTGCTGATGTAGAACTTTGGCGTTCTAGTCAGTAAAAATAAACATGTGCGGTGAGGTAGTTTTGGCGAAAAGGACCACGCGACTTCGAAGCCTTAGAAATAAGGTACGTGTCCGTATGCCGTCTACACAGCAGTCGGTCGAGATTTTTCAAATTTTCAATGGCTCCGATGGCTGACTGAACAGTTGCTAACTGGCACGAAACAGACATTGTCATAGCATCACCAGACCGGTGCAGTGATGCAGTTTCTTTTCTGGAACGACGGCTTTCATGTCTTCTAACTCGCAACTGCTATATCCCACCCAAACCGACACGTTTCTTCCTGCCTAGAAGCCAATTTGTAAAGCTACCGGGCTACCATCTGTGCTCGAGCCGACAGGAATCGACCGCGGAGACGGCAAAAGGCCGGATGGTATGACCATCTTCCCCTTCGCTTGTGGGAAGAGCCTCGTGTGGGACGCTACGAGCGTTAACACTTAAGCTGCAGCGAACATCGGGCCAGCAGCCACAGCCAGTGGAGCCGCAGCACGAGAAGCCGGGGTCAGGAAGAGGAAGAAGTACGCTGATCTCGTGCAACGGTTCCAGTTTGAGCCGATAGCGTTCGAGACTGGTGGCGCCTGTGGTCGGACTACCAGGCTATTCATCAGACAGCTAGGTGCGAGGCTCAGCAACGCGTCTGGTGATCCTCGTGAGACGGCGTGGCTGTGGCAGCGATTATCCTTGGCAGTAGTGCGCGGCAACGCCGTGTCTATTCATTCGACAGCGCCTAAGGTGATTCTCCGCTGTTCGGATGTTTCAAGTCGCACCTCTTCTGACATCTGCCCGCAGTCATCATCCCACCAGGACACTTCACCGCTAATGTACCCAATGCTGTCGTCCGAGCTCCAACCGGAAACGAGAACAGCTGCTGCTTGCTTCGCTGCTGCCTGCTTCTACACACTCGGAGCGACGCGGCCTGACCAACTTTGGAACTCCGACCTGACCAACTTGGGGAACACCTGCCACGGCGGCCAATCGCACCACACTGTTTGGCAGAGCAACGGCCGGGCGGAGCAACTGTGAGCCCGCTGCGATGCCGTCCGCTGTCGGCTCGGAGAGTTCCGGCGAGGCTGGCGACAGCGGCGGCGCAACTCTCCGAGCCGTAGGCGGCGGAACGAGCCGGCAGCGGACGACACCGCAGCAGGCTCCGACAGGAGCAATGCCCAGCAGTTAGGTTAGGGTAACGAAAGGTCACACAAATGAAATTCCAGTATTTAGTACTGCGACACATGTTTTGGGACTAGGCATATGCCATATGTTTGTCATATTGCATATGTTACGTATGTCATATGTTTTGTCATATGCCACTGACCACTGTACGTGTTAGTGTTTTGTTGTTGATAGCAACTTGCTGACCGAATGATGAAATATGTTACAAGAACGTTGTATTGACATCCGCACTGACTGTGGATGGTGGTGGGGGGTATCCGCCCTCCGTTGATGCTTTCGAAATAACCACGGTAAATAGAATACTAGGTAGCGTCGAGTGCCGGCCTTCAACACAGACCCTATGGTGATCACTTTTTTCAGCTGTTTTGTTTAGGCTAAAAAGGTATTTAGACTATGGATATTTGAGTTAATTTACATTAACGTTGATACGTGGGACTTATATACAAAAAAGAAAGCAATTTGAATTTAACTGTCTAATTAGCAAAATAAAAATGCAGGGTGGGGCAAGGGTTTGGGCTCTTCCAAATGACAGCGTTGTAGAAAATCCGAAGGCTTGAGCTAAACTTTGAATGCATATCTGAAATGACAAGAAACTGACGACTGAAAAACACCTATTAGTCTCTGAAATTAAAATTGGCAAATATTCACAATCGGTTCTCCAATGTACAACACACCACAACAGCACACTCTCTTTGAACTGCAACCCATGTTTTTGTCAAAAACCGGAAATAGTCGGGTCGAGATAACTTCACATCTTGATCAAAATTTCAAGAGCTTTGAAATGATATACAAGTTTTTCCATAAATTTTGTCGAAACATAGTTCAATTTGCTCGAAAGCCCAAGGCTGTCATTTGCAAATACTGGGCTGCATCTCTGAGTTTTGAAGAACCATAAATAGTCGGGTCGTATAATTTAAAGCATTAAGTAGAAAATTCAAATAGTTTTATTTTGAGACAAACACATCTTGGAAATTTTTGTTGCGCGCTTCAAAATTTGACTTTTAGGTTGTCATATTTCAAAGTTTACTGTATTGGCAAGCAGTGACGTGTTTCTTGAGTACTGCGCACACCGGAACCGTGAAAGTTGACCAATCAGCAACGGGAATCGTCGTTGCTGAATAAGCTGATTGACGCTGATAACACTGCACACGTTTGAAAAACATCGCCAGTGATCATCACTTCCCGAGTCCTCGCGCTGTGTATGTGGAGGGTGTGCGGGTACGTGATTGTGATACAAATATGCGTTTACGATACATGTCAAAGCCTAACAATGCTACAATGAGGTCAACATTTAACGGGCTTTTAAATGAAGCGAAATTCAGTCAAATAATTTCGAAGCATCAAGCTTATTTGCTTCCCAAAGCCAATGGTGTCATGTGCAAATATATTGAGTTCCTTGCATATCCAGTTCAAGTTTGAAAACAAAACATCAGTGACATAAAATTTGCAACAAGTATGATAAAAGCAGCAGTTACTCAAATGTTTGATGTACTTTCTCAGCATATCAAACTGGCAGTGATAAAGAAACATCCAAGGATCATGATGATCATATTGATAGGGTCAACAACTGTAGCCTCGGACACATCAAAACATCAGACGTTTCATGCTATTGGAATGTAGATACCAATGCACTTAAGTGCCAATACTTATCAGTGCCTTAGTGCATCAGTATTGTGTGCACACACTGATAGCGTGAAACAAAAATGAGGTTTGGACATCTTCACCTTATGTCAAAACACTGGTGTATTGGGGTTTTAGGGCGCCACAACATTATGCGCTATAGCACAGACTTCATGATGTTAGTAGTTTTTCAGTGCTTAAAGGGAATGTTTCACCTTTCTGAAAGTTGTCAAATATACATTGGTTTGTAGTAGAAAATATGAAGCAGTGCTGCTGAAAACGATTGTGATATTTTTCACTCAAAGTCACTTAACGTTATACAAATTAAGTTTTTAGATTTGGGCGAATGACGTCATTATATACCGCTGCTGATTGGCTGAAAAGGTGTCTGTTAGCCAATCAGCGGCTGCACCAGCCTGGATTCATTTTGCAAATGGTAAATTAAATTGCTTAAAACGGTTAAGTTTTGGGGGAAAATGACCTGAGTAATTTATACATTTAAATAGTGGCCCAAGATATTGGCTATCTCAATTTAATACTAATACAAAGGTGAAACATTCCCTTTAAGTGTCAGCATCTTCTGCACCACATATAGTAGTCTGGCATTTTAAACATCCAACAATTGGACAGTGACAGCCGACAGGGGACAGAAGACAGTGATAGTTGGCAAGACATGACATGTTTTTGATTCAAAACATTGCATTTCGGACTTTAATGATTAGCACACTATTGTGAGGCGCTAATTGAGTTATTTGTGCTAGCACTGAACATGTTCGAGTTCAGTCAGTCCTTCCACTATATGCCTGTGCTGTATACAGATGGTAACCGTCACAGTACTGCTGAGTCCTAATATTTGCATGCTTAACACAATATTTATGATTTGCATGCATTGTTTTCGCAGATCCGGTACATGCCCGGGACCAACACCGACCCGACGCCGGTGGAGGTGAAGACGCGTATCCGGCTGCTGCGGATGGGCACTTCACCGGCAGTGGCAGCCGGCTCAAGAAGTCAGCCTTCGGCCTCCGGCGCCTCTGTCGCCATGGAGGAGAAGAATCCTGTGTACCTGAGCGACAGCGTCCTGAAGGACCTCAGGGACGAGGGGGCGGTTATGGATGATCCGGACGACGACTTGCAGTCCAGCCAGCTCCTGCAAGATGCGCAGACCCACCAAGGACCGCCATCTGGTCACCCCGTGGCGGCCAGTCTGGAGTTCGGCCGGGAAGCTCTGGCGTACGCCGCTGGCTTCCTGGCGAACAAGTGCCGCTCCGTGGACAGCAGCCTCGGCACTGTGTCCGGCCAGTGTGCTTCCGGCCAAGCTAGTCCAAGAGCTCTGGGTGGCGGCCGGGAGCTCTGGGTCCAAGAGCGATACCGCACCTCTGTTGAGCTGGGTCAGCAGCGGCTGCACCAGAGCCGTCACCACGGCGGTGGGGGTACCGGTCGGCGGCGGCCCCGATACAGATCAGCGCCGCCGCCCGGACCGCGGCGTCCTCCGTCGTGTCCAGACCGGCCAGGTGCTCCGCCAGTGGTGCCGCCTCCGCCTCGCCCACCAGCCAGGAGCAGGAACTGAGCACGGAGAGCGCGGCCGTTTGCAGAGGCCGGTCTCCGCCGGCCAGCACGGCAGCCAGCCAGCCGCGGCCGCAGCGGCTCCACAGCCGACGACTCGTCCGCCGCCGTCCGCCAGCAGCCGGTCAAGCGCGCTCAGCGTCTCCAACCGCTCGGCGGCGGTGCTGGGTGAGGCGGTGCCGGCCCTGCTTGGCCAGCTGGAGGCCGACGCGGAGACTCGGCCGCCGAGCGGTTGGAGACGCTGAGCGCGCTTGACCGGCTGCTGGCGGACGGCGGCGCGGACGAGTCGCCGGCTGTGGAGCCGCTGCGGCCGCGGCTGGCTGGCTGCCGTGCTGCTGGCCGAGCTGGCCGGCGGAGACCGGCCTCTGCAAACGGCCGCGCTCTCTGTGCTCAGTTCCTGCCCCTGGCTGGTGGGCGAGGCGGAGGCGGCACCACTGGCGGTGCACCTGGCCGGTCTGGACACGACGGAGGACACCGCGGTCCGGGCGGCGGCGCTGACCTGTATCGGGGCCGCCGCCGACCGATACCCCACCGCCGTGGTGACGGCTCTGGTGCAGCCGCTGCTGACCCAGCTCAACAGAGGTGCGGTATCGCCGGAGAACCAGGCTGAGCGGCAGCTGGCGGCGGTGGCGGCCGGCGTGACCGGGCTGGAGGCGGCGCGCGCCGCCCTGTCACTGCTGCTGGTGCGGCAGGTGCGCGTCAGCCGCGAGGAGGCCACCGCCACCGAGCGCGTGCTGGCCACGGTGACTGACATCGTGGAGCGAACGGCCTCTTCCTTAACGGAGACGGCGATCACGTGCTGAGCACGCTGGCTGAGCGGTGGCACGGCGTGCCGCTCTCCCACGCGGCGCCGTGGCAGCACACGCAGCTGACGGCGCTACTGGCCGCCGCCCGGCCCAGCGTGGCTGCGCCGCTGCAAGACATCGTCACCGTGATGCTCGCCAAGCTGGCGTTGAAGAAGCGGCACCCGCTGACGGCGGCGCGCGCTGCCAAGACGCTGGCCGTTGTGTTCAATAAGCAGCCCGATGCCGAGACCGACCATCTGCTCAAGAGGCTCACCAAGCCAATGCCAAGATATAAGATAATACCAAGATGGTTCACCGTGCGGCGGCCAGAGTCGCGCGAGCGAGCGCCACCGCAAGCTGGCCCCAATGCTGGTACCGTGCTTATGGGGATCGTTCCGCCATCGGTGTCCGGCCGTCATCAGGCCACGGCGGCCCGGTCCAGTACATGCGGAGCGACAGCGTGGTGATGGCCCTGGCGGCCACCACCACCAGCATTGTGTTGTCTACAAGACACACAATCTATCGCCAATAACCTGAGCAGTTGAGGCGCCCAAAAACTCCAAAGCGTAGTATGCGACATGTAGTTTGTCTTTGCGCACTAATAGATTGCGTGCTGCAGATAGTGGTGAGGTATGCTGTCTGAAAAAGATTGACTGAGCGCATTGCTGGAGACGAGAT
>JAXIVJ010000176.1:0-175000 GCA_036785665.1 Chirona hameri
ACGGGTCTGACTGACCTGTGACGGATCTATGACGACCTGTGACGGATCTGTCTGACCTGTGACGGGTCTGACTGACCTATGACTGACCTGTGACAGGTCTGACTGACCTGTAACCTGTCCTGTGACGGGTCTGACTGACCTGTGACTGACCTGTGACGGGTCTGACTGACTTGTGACGGGTCTGTCTGACCTGTGATGGGTCTGATTGACCTGTGACTGACCTGTGACTGACCTGTGACGGGTCTGTCTGACCTGTGATGGGTCTGACTGACCTGTGACTGACCTGTGATGGGTCTGACTGACCTGTGACGGGTCTGACTGACCTATGACTGACCTGTGACAGGTCTGACTGACCTGTAACCTGTCCTGTGACGGGTCTGACTGACCTATGACTGACCTGTGACGGGTCTGTCTGACCTGTGATGGGTCTGACTGGCCTATGACTGACCTGTGACGGGTCTGACTGACCTGTGACGGGTCTGACTGGCCTATGACTGACCTGTGACGGGTCTGACTGACCTGTGACGGGTCTGACTGACCTGTGACGGGCCTGACTGAGCTGTGACTGACCTGTGACAGGTCTGACTGACCTGTAACCTGTCCTGTGACGGGTCTGACTGACCTATGACTGACCTGTGACGGGTCTGTCTGACCTGTGATGGGTCTGACTGGCCTATGACTGACCTGTGACGGGTCTGACTGACCTGTGACGGGTCTGACTGACCTGTGACGGGCCTGACTGAGCTGTGACTGACATATGACGGGCCTGACTGACCTGGGACTGGTCGTGTTGGCGTTGCTGGCGCCGGGGTCCGGTGTTGGTGTGACCTTCGCCACTATCGGTGACGGGATCTGGGTCCTCAGCGGCATCTTGGTGGTAGCGATATGACCGATAGTTCCCTTCATGACGTCACTGGTGCTGTCCAGCGGCGGCGGATTTTCCCAGTTCAACAGCACCGTGATAATCACCGCCAGCAGCTGGAAAATGACGTCATCAGTCACAGTGGTAGTTGCAGGTATGACGTCATAACTTACCGATCACAATTGCGAACAGGATGTCAATGACATAACTGGTACACATTGCGACAGTGACGTCAGTATTCATCCTCAGAGACGAACACACATTGTACCAGAACAAGCTACGTAGGTGTTATAATTACATTGCTTCACCGAATAAGTAGAACATATGTTTGTGTGACACTTACGCTTGTTTAACATTACTCTTAAAGGGACTGTCCCACCTTCCCAAAAGTTGTCAAATGTACGCCGCTTGTGGTGCACAATATGAAGTAATTGCTGCCGAACACGATTATGACATTTGTTTCTCGCAAACAGTGCTCAATTTAATACAAAGTTAAGTTTTAATATTTGGGTTGATGACGTCATATTGAGCTCTAGAGAGCTACACAGAAATCCTTTACGCTGCCAAAGTATGGGCACAATTATTTCGAGACAATTATGGCGCTTTGAATTCAAAATAAACCAGCTACCAAACCATTTAAATGTAGCAAATATATCCAAGGTTCACCTTAAAACAAGTCGACTATCATTACCAGTTGGGTAAAGAGAGACGACGCTGTCGGTTTAAAGGCCCTATTCAAATACACATGGGCCTTATTTTTTACAGATGTCAAAATAAAACTCGAATATCTTTTTGATTAGATCATTGTGGTTGTTTTAACTGCTACCATACTTAATTTCAATGCCAAGCCATCGAAATGCTATCTCAACTCAAATATAATGTTAAGGTGAGATAGTCCCTTTAAATGAAGTAACGGCGAATCGAAGGTAGAATCGATGCAAATGAGTATAATTGAAGTGCGTTTTGTTTTGTTTTGAAGATCTAAATAATAACGTCTAAAACGATGAACAGGTGAGTGGGTCTATACAGTATGCAGAGAATCTATAATACATACGACAGATGAGTTACCGGTGAATGTACTCACCTGGATCACCAGAAATGAGCCGCAAACAGTCAGCAGACACCATTTCAGAGACATGCATCGGGACTCCTTCTTTTCGTTAATCAGCTTCCCCTTGTCAGAGACTGGCAGAGTCACAATAGACAGGCCTGTAGGCGTGAGAAGAGTCACAACAGACAGGCCTGTAGGCGTGAGAAGAGTCACAACAGACAGGCCTGTAGGCGTGAGAAGAGTCACAACAGACAGGCTTGTAGGCGTGAGAAGAGTCACAACAGACAGGCCTGTAGGCGTGAGAGCAGTCACAACAGACAGGCCTGTAGGCGTGAGAAGAGTCACAACAGACAGGCCTGTAGGCGTGAGCAGTCACAACAGACAGGCCTGTAAGCGTGAGAAGAGTCACAACAGAGAGGCCTGTAGGCGTGAGAAGAGTCACAATAGACAGGCCTGTAGGCGTGAGAAGAGTCACAACAGACAGGCCTGTAGGCGTGATAAGAGTCACAACAGACAGGCCTGTAGGCGTGAGAAGAGCCACAACAGACAGGCCTGTAGGCGTGAGAAGAGTCACAACAGACAGGCCTGTAGGCGTGAGAAGTGTCACAATAGACAGGCCTGTAGGCGTGAGAAGAGTCACAATAGACAGGCCTGTAGGCGTGAGAAGAGTCACAACAGACAGGCCTGTAGGCGTGAGAAGAGTCACAACAGACAGGCCTGTAGGCGTGAGAAGAGTCACAACAGACAGGCCTGTAGGCGTGAGAAGAGTCACAACAGAGAGGCCTGTAGGCGTGAGCAGTCACAACAGACAGGCCTGTAGGTGTGAGAAGAGTCACAATAGACAGGCCTGTAGGCGTGAGAAGAGTCACAACAGACAGGCCTGTAGGCGTGAGAAGAGTCACAACAGACAGGCCTGTAGGCGTGAGAAGAGTCACAACAGACAGGCCTGTAGGCGTGAGAAGAGTCACAATAGACAGGCCTGTAGGCGTGAGAAGAGTCACAACAGACAGGCCTGTAGGCGTGAGAAGAGTCACAACAGACAGGCCTGTAGGCGTGAGAAGAGTCACAACAGACAGGCCTGTAGGCGTGAGAAGAGTCACAACAGACAGGCTTGTAGGCGTGAGAAGAGTCACAACAGACAGGCCTGTAGGCGTGAGAAGAGTCACAACAGAGAGGCCTGTAGGCGTGAGCAGTCACAACAGACAGGCCTGTAGGCGTGAGAAAAGTCACAATAGACAGGCCTGTAGGCGTGAGCAGTCACAACAGACAGGCCTGTAGGCGTGAGAAGAGTCACAACAGACAGGCCTGTAGGCGTGAGAGCAGTCACAACAGACAGGCCTGTAGGCGTGAGAAGAGTCACAACAGACAGGCCTGTAGGCGTGAGAAAAGTCACAACAGACAGGCCTGTAGGCGTGAGAAGAGTCCCAACAGACAGGCCTGTAGGCGTGAGAAGAGTCACAACAGACAGGCCTGTAGGCGTGAGCAGTCACAACAGACAGGCCTGTAGGCGTGATAAGAGTCACAACAGACAGGCCTGTAGGCGTGAGCAGTCACAACAGACAGGCCTGTAGGCGTGAGAAGAGTCACAACAGACAGGCCTGTAGGCGTGATAAGAGTCTCAACAGACAGGCCTGTAGGCGTGAGAAGAGTCACAATAGACAGGTCTGTAGGCGTGAGAAGAGTCACAACAGACAGACCTGTAGGCGTGAGAAGAGTCACAACAGACAGGCCTGTAGGCGTGAGCAGTCACAACAGACAGGCCTGTAGGCGTGATAAGAGTCACAACAGACAGGCCTGTAGGCGTGAGAAGAGTCACAACAGACAGGCCTGTAGGCGTGAGAAGAGTCACAACAGACAGGCCTGTGGGCGTGAGAGCAGTCACAACAGACAGGCCTGTAGGCGTGAGAAGAGTCACAATAGACAGGCCTGTAGGCGTGAGAAGAGTCACAATAGACAGGCCTGTAGGCGTGAGAAGAGTCACAACAGACAGGCCTGTAGGCGTGAGAAGAGTCACAACAGACAGGCCTGTAGGCGTGAGAAGAGTCACAACAGACAGGCCTGTAGGCGTGAGAAGAGTCACAACAGACAGGCCTGTAGGCGTGAGAAGAGTCACAACAGACAGGCCTGTAGGCGTGAGAAGAGTCACAACAGACAGGCCTGTAGGCGTGAGCAGTCACAACAGACAGGCCTGTAGGCGTGAGAAGAGTCACAACAGACAGGCCTGTAGGTGTGAGAAGAGTCACAACAGACAGGCCTGTAGGCGTGAGAAGAGTCACAACAGACAGGCATGTAGGCGTGAGCAGTCACAACAGACAGGCCTGTAGGCGTGAGCAGTCACAACAGACAGGCCTGTAGGCGTGAGAAGAGTCACAACAGACAGGCCTGTAGGCGTGAGAGCAGTCACAACAGACAGGCCTGTAGGCGTGAGAAAAGTCACAACAGACAGGCCTGTAGGCGTGAGAAGTCACAACAAACAGGCCTGTAGGCGTGAGAAGAGTCACAACAAACAGGCCTGTAGGCGTGAGAGCAGTCACAACAGACAGGCCTGTAGGCATCCAATTCGGGCGCGTTCCTCGCCCGGGTCAGACGTGTGCCCCGCGGCTCCGGTGAGGCATGAGCCGAGCGTAGAGGCCGGCCGGGGCGGTGTGGCGGGGCAGCGGTGGCGGCCGCAGTGACACAGTCACCACAGACTGAGTGCCACGAGAGCTCACATTACGTTAATCTGAGCCAGTGACAGACAGTGAGAACCAGTGAGAACCAGTGAGAGGCAGTGAGAGGCAGAGAGCTCAGCAGCGGCCGATCGACATGGCAGCCCAAAGTCAGACTCCGTCGGACTCGGAATACGTCGTCGAAGACGGAGAGAATCGAGTTCGAGCGGACGTCCCCGGCAGTCCAGCAATCGGATCCAGGCAGGTATCGGTCCCCGCGATGTTCCAAACGGGATTCAGAGCAAGCAAACAGAAGAGGAAAAGCCAGTTAGCGGAGGATCCAGATCACCTGAGAAAATAGACTCGGCACTCCTGACGGCGATCCAGCAAATGATTGCAACCAGTGAGCAGAGGATAATCTCTTCGTTCGAAAGTAAGTTTGCCTCTTTCGAACACCGAATAGAGATTCTCGAGTCAGAAGTTTACGACAAAAATGTCCAGATCGACAACATTCAGAGTCAAGTGTCTGCTCTGAAACTGGAAAACCAGGAGATGAAAAGTCAGGTAGAATCTATGGATATAAACAACCGAGCAGACTCTCTGATTTTCACGACCAAAGACTTTGGTCCTACCAGCGCTGAAGAGAACGCCTCGGCAAAAGTTGCAGAAATCATATCTGCACGGTTCAGTGATGTTCAGCTCACCAAAGCTGACATTCAGGCGGCCCATCGGCTTCAGTCGAAAGACACGATCATCTGCAAGTTTCACAACAGAGAGGTGCGCGACAACATCTACAGAAAAAGATTTGAGCTGATGGGACAAAGTGATCGATCCAAAAATTCGCTATTCATAAACGAATCACTGACCAAGGACAACAGAGCACTTTTCAACAAGCTTCTCGCTGCGAAGCGGGACCGCAAGGTGTACACGGTGTTCACCCGTGCTGGTGTCGCTTTTTGCAAAGTGTCTCGTGAGAGCAAAGCTGTCAAAGTAGACAGTAATGACAAAATCACGAACATTTTGCGCGACACTCGTCAGCGCAGCAGTTAGATCGGACGTTACCGAGGTGAGGCGATCTGCGACGGAGACAGTGCCATTGGTCGATATGGTTATCTAGTGGCTTAACGGGCTAGTATGAATAGCCGGTGTCCTGCCGTGTTAGGCGTAAGTTAATTAAAGCTTCATTAGAAGACGAATCGTTTGAGTTTGTATATCAAATGTTTTTGTCATGTATAGTTTCAACGGTTGTTGCAATCCAAGTGTAATCTCCAGTTGTCCAGTTCTTTGCCTAGATGCATGGTAGAAACAAGGTCATGACGTTGCGGTTTGTTTTATAATGCGCGCAGATAGCTATTACTATTATTTGTGACGCTAACTGCAGCGGCCGCCGTAGTCCGCGGCCCGCGGCCAGAGCCGCCCGGTCAGCCGTCTGGCGCACCGTGCGTCCGACCTAAATGGGTGGGGCTCGGGATGTGATCGCGAGGCGCCCTGTGTGTGGGGACGCGGAGGGATGGCGTTATGGTGGGGAGAAGAAAGGTTACGCAACTACGATGCACGGACATGGATGTAAAGCGCGTGTGATGGACGGTAATGCGAGTGTAAAGGACACACACACATGCGACAGCACATTTATTGACGCACATGAAATGGACACACACTACTCCACACAAGTAGATTACACACGGCATGGCAACAGAAAGAAGGAAGACAAAGACATGTTCATCATAATACGATGGACGAGATTTTCGTAACGACGTTCAACTGCAGAGGGCTCAGGGAACGGGTCAAGAGACGCAGTATTTTCACACACATCCACACGACTTATCCACGTAGTATAGTGTGTTTGCAGGAAACACACTCTGAACATCGACATGAGCAAATATGGCAAAATGAGTTCCGGGGAAGGATATTGTTTTCCCATGCTCCCTCGGCGTTCCAGGCTGGTGTGGCAATTCTGTTTCCGCGAACGTTTTCGGGAAAGGTGGATAAAGTCGTTTGTGATCGAAATGGAAGAATGGTTTCAGCTACGGTAATAATTAACAGCAAAAAGTTTGTTTTGATTGGAGCCTACGGACCAGCAGTTGGTCTTCAAACAAATAAGATTAAGTTTGTAAACGAAATTCAAGATATACTGATTGACAATGCAGAACCAAACATTATTCTGGCTGGCGATTTAAATATTCGCCTTAGTGCCCTGGATTCTGATCACAGGTTCCAGCAAACCAGATCGACCATAAAACTATCTGGGCTGATCGATCAGTTCTCACTGGTTGACATTTTTAGGGCACAAAACCCTTCCGGAAGGCAATACACATGGCGCAGGGTAAACCTACTTAAAGGAAATAGTTCACCTTCAACATGGGTTTTGAACTGAAATAGCAGTTGTGTAGCCCGTGTTGAGAAATCCTTATCTGGAACTTTTCTTGGCTAAAAAGACTCTCCAGCCGAAGATATTTGACTTTTTGGCGAAGGAATACGGCGCATATATGATGTACCGTACTGTCTGAAAGTGCCAGCACTGCCATGGAGCATGCGCAGACCAATAACGCACACCATAAAATCAATAATTTACAACCTTCTGTCCTGAATTGGCGCGATGTAGGACCATTTTTAAACAGAAAAAAAAAAGAAACTGTATTAAAAAATATAATAAAATCGTGTTCTGAAAAAAAAATCCGAAGGTGAACTATTTCCTTTAAAGGGAAATAATGACCTTTTTCCACAAAAATGGAGTTAGCACTTGAAATCGCCAGACGAGACCAAAATATATTGTAAATTCATCACATTTTGCATGAAAACTTTCCTACCGAAAGATATTTCAAGTTAAAGTTGATAAGCGTTCCACACTTTTAACGACCGGTACTTGCAAGTACTTTTGGTCCTCATCAAACTGCGGGCTTTTCCCGTATTGTTTTTTTACGCAATGGAGTGGAAAATATATTGTGCGTTCTGCTTGTTGTGATTATATGCCCAGCGGTCTTCTAAAACTAACAGCGATTGGAAAAAGTGGCAATAAAATCGGAAGCTCATCGATGCACATCAACGGCGGCATAGTTAGTGGTTGCGACCCTCAATTTTTGAAAATAAATTCATTTGTTTTCAACATTAGGAGTATTGTATAATTTGTCTGTGGCTGTATATAACACTATGCTTTATATTATCATGAAAAATAATAATTTTTCCCAAAAAAACTAACAAACAATAACACAAAACTGGCAAATAAATCGGAAGCTCATCGATGCACATCGACGGCGACCTATTTAGCGTCGGCGAATTTGTTTACAAAGTCATTGTCATGCTTCTCGGCGCACTTAACCATTGTGGCGAGTTGTTGATAGTAGCGCTTTCGTTCTCCATGGCAACCAGGCGTGAGCCAATGAAAAGCCAGAACGTATTCCCTTTCTGGCTTTTGATTGGCTGACGCCTGGTTGCCATGGAGAACGAAAGCGCTACTAGCGTGTGTCCGAGCAGCGCTCAGTTTGATCGGAAATGTCACAGAGCCTCCAAAAATGCCGCAATCGATGTAAACAATGGTAGGGAAGGGCGAATTTGTCAATGACCTTCATGAAGTACACAAGGTACTTGTTTTGTATTTTTCCCAAACTTACAACTTCGAATTTGGGAATCATT
Source organism: Chirona hameri (assembly GCA_036785665.1). NCBI lineage: Eukaryota > Metazoa > Arthropoda > Thecostraca > Balanomorpha > Balanidae > Chirona > Chirona hameri. The sequence goes on from JAXIVJ010000176.1 coordinate 8,192, forward strand.
TTATTTAATTCTTAAATTTAAATAAAATAATTTTAAAACCATAGCGGTAGCCTAAGAAATTGTTGTTAACAAAATCAAAAGGTCATTATTTCCCTTTAAAGGAAATAGTTCACCTTCGGAATTTTTTCAGAACACGATTTTATTATATTTTTTAATACAATTTCTTTTTTTCTTTTTAAAAATGGTCCTACATCGCACTAATTCAGGACAGAAGGTTGTAAATTATTGATTTTATGGTGTGCGTTATTGGTCTGCGCATGCTCCATGGCAGTGCTGGCACTTTCAGACGGTACGGTACATCATATATGCGCCGTATTCCTTCGCCAAAAAGTCAAATATCTTCGGCTGGAGAGTCTTTCCAGCCAGGAAAAGTTCCAGATAAGGATTTCTCAACACGGGCTACAAAACTGCTATTTCAGTTCAAAACCCATGTTGAAGGTGAACTATTTCCTTTAAACAATCACGAATAGATTATATATTCGTCAGCAAAGCAATGTATCATGGCAGCGTGACCCGGTGCACGGTTGAAGCCGGAATACATAGTGATCATAGCTTTGAGAACGTTAACATATCACCTTGTGACGACACAAGGGGACCAGGACTATGGCGATTTAATAATAGGCTGTTAGATGATGAGTTCACTGGAAAAGTAAAGCAAGAAATTGATGTTGCCAAGAATTTTGGAGGTGATTATAATGCTGATATGGATAAAGGCTTGAAAGTAGAGCTGTTGATGGGACGAATACGTGTCATTAGTATAAAGCGGAGTAAAGCAATAGCGGCAAACACTCGTGCCGAAGAAAAGAGTCTATGTAAAAGAGTTTCAGAGTTTGAACGGTCGCTGGGAACATTAACTCCTTCGGAGCTAGGAGAATATCAGGGCGCCAAAGTGGCAATGGAAACTATAAAATTTCAGCGAGCCAAATCTGCAATAATAGCCTCGGGTGCTGTTTGGTTAGAGGAGGGAGAAAAACCAACGAAGTATTTCCTTAACCGAGCAAAGCAAATATCATCGGAAAAAAACATAACGGCTCTAAAGGACGGGGATAATGTCGTCCGTGGAAATAAGGCGATACTTCAATTGTGCAGCAAACATTTTAAGGAGGTATATAGGTCTAGAGGGACATCACAGCGTCTCGCGCGGAATTTTTTGACAAGCCCTATATACCTAAATTGCCCAAAGAAGGTCAGCAGCGATGTGAGGGTGAAATTACATCGGAAGAATGTAAAGTAGCATTGTCTAAAATGTCGCTTAATAAGTCCCCTGGTGTCTCGGGATTCTCTGCAGAATTTTTTCGATTCTTCTGGGAAGACATAGGCCAGACTATAGTTGACTATGTTAATGATGCTCGCCGTAAAGGGGATTTTTTTTTATATCGCAAAGAAGGGGAGTCATAACATTGATTCCTAAGGAGGGAGATCAGAGCAACATAGAGAGCAAAAGTTCTATATGCTTATTGGACATAATTTACAAAATCGTAGCCAAAGTGATTGCTAATAGGTTGTCCTCGTCATTGATAAACTCGTTTCGCGTACACAAACAGGATTCATACAGGGACGATTTATAGGAGAAAATGCCAGACTTGTTAGTGATGTCATTGAATACTGTGACACTGACGGTATAAATGGCTTGATCATGGCGTTGGATTTTAAAATGACATTCGATTCTATATCCCACGATTTTCTATTTTCGGTTCTAGAAGCCTTCAAGTTTGGCAAAGACTTTGTCGCATGGGTCAGACTATTGTATAAAGGTTCGCCCCTGACAGTCGTTAACAATGGTCACACATCGGACTGGTTTCCTTGCGAAAGAGGCACGTTTCAGGGCTCACCTGTTAGCGGGCTTCTATTTGTTTTAATTGTAGAAACTTTAGCAATCACTATTAAGGAATTCCCAACAATAAAAGGCATCAAAATCAGTCATACTGAAGTTAAAATAAGTCAATATGCCGATGACAGCACCTTATTTCTTGCTGACGAGTGTTCAGCTGCAGAGGCGATAGCAGTATTGACCCAGTTTGAAGAAGCTTCCGGGCTAGCCTTAAACAAGTCCAAAACAAAAGTGATGTGGATAGGTCGGGAAAAAAATTGCAAGCAGGTAGTATGTGGTATTAGGCCATCGGATAAGTTAAAGGTCTTGGGGGTATGGTACAGTGCTAAAGGCAGCTGTGCCCTTGACAACATTACGCCAGTTCAGCAAAACGTTCAAAGGGTTATTGGCGCCTGGAACCATAGAGCCCTGACCATCAAGGGCCGAATCACGGTGGCAAAAACTCTATTAGTATCCCAATTAGTGTATCTTGCAGCATGTGTGGAGATTCTTTCCAAACAACTCAAGCAAATTGATGACAAGATAATGAGCTTCATTTGGCGTGGGAGACCTCCGAAAGTTGCCAAGAATGTACCTATACAGAACATTGAGAGCGGAGGGCTTAAAGCCGTCTCAGTCCATGTGCTATACAAGGCGTTAAAAATATCATGGGTAAGAAGACTCATCTGCAATAAAGAAGCAACATATGCTGAACTTCTACAAGCCCGTTTAGGAATTGTCCAAATTTATGATATGATACGGCCGGATATATGTTTGAAGTCCGTTAGACATTTTAAGATGGCAGAGTTTTATAAAGACATAATTAAAATGTTGCAGCATCACAATCCTGTTAGTCCTAGAAACACCCGATCAGAATGGCTATGGCATAATGATGCGATCAAAATAGGGAAGAAAGGGGCATTCATTCCTGATATGTACATGGCAGGCATAAAAAGAATAAGTGATATGACTCAGGTGAAAGGACGTTTTTTGAGTCACAGACAAATGCAATTAAAATATCCGGAGATGTCTGCCAATTTTTTAACATACCATGACCTTGTCTCAGCCATACCAACAGCATGGAAACAATATCATCTCCCAGCTCTCTTCAGCCGCCACCGACGAGCATTCGGAGGTTGAGATTCAGGTCGGACGAAAAGTCTGTACCGTCAAGGAAATGACTAATGCATTGATTTATTCACATTATTTGCCATCAATAGTACCAAGCGCGCAGCGCAGGTGGACTGCAGATGGTTTTAATGTAGGCTCATGGAGCACGATGTACAAAATACCGTACACTTGCACAAGCTCCACTCGACTACAATCATTGCAGTACAGAATACTACATTGATACATACCAACACGAAAGTACTTACACACAATAGGTATAGTCACAAGTTATATTTGTGAAACTTGTGGTAATACTGACGACATGAAACACTTCTTCTACGAATGTAGAGACATTAAACCACTTTGGAATACAATTTTCCAACAGCTGAACACAAAATACATAGGCTATACCTTAGATAGTGGTCCGGCTAACGTAATCTTTGGTATTGACGATGGGCCCTCTGCCGCAAATGTGCTCTTGCTAATAGTCAAACAGTACATTGTCTCATGCAAAATAGGATATAACACAGCTAAACCAAGCATGCACGCATTAAACAACATAAATGCACACATACAAATAGAAAGATTTAACGCCCGGAGAAATGACAAACTGAGCAATTTCATTGACAAATGGAGGGAGCTAATGGATACTGACGGAGGGATACAATTGTGGACATAGCGTGTGCGAGAATCGATTGTTGATCTCTACACAGTATGCTGGTTTGTGCTTCACTGCCGGGGGGAGGGGGGGTCGGTGTCGGTGTATCGCTGCACCCGAGTACCGACTCTGCCGCTGCCTGTTCGCAGAGGCAGCAGCGGTGACTAACCAGCCCTGTTGCCCGCCTTTGAGGCCATTTCTGCACTGCATGCAGTACAAATAGGGACCCACTGTCCAATGCCACCTTCTCGCCTCACTGTGAGCCTTCCAGTGGGAGCTGGAAGGCGCCCCCAGCGCTGCGCCGCTCCTGGGGAGGTCTCCGTGCCGCGTCACTAGGGGTGCGATGTTTGCCTCATGTTTGCCCTGAGGGGCAGTGTATGTGGAGGCAGTGTATGTGTCGCAGTATCGGGCATGTGGTGAAGTGAGCCTGAATTGCTGTGTGAAGTGAGCCTGAAATTATTATCGGGCATGTGGTGAAGTGAGCCTGAATTGCTGTGTGAAGTGAGCCTGAAATTATTATCGGGCATGTGGTGAAGTGAGCCTGAATTGCTGTGTGAAGCGAGCCTGAAATTATTATCGGGCATGTGGTGAAGTGAGCCTGAATTGCTGTGTGAAGTGAGCCTGAAATTATTATCGGGCATGTGGTGAAGTGACCCTGAGTTGCTGTGTGAAGCGAGCCTAAAATTATTATCGGGCATGTGGTGAAGTGAGCCTGAATTGCTGTGTGAAGTGAGCCTGAAATTATTATCGGGCATGTGGTAAAGTGAGCCTGAATTGCTGTGTGAAGTGAGCCTGAAATTATTATCGGGCATGTGGTGAAGTGACCCTGAGTTGCTGTGTGAAGCGAGCCTGAAATTATTATCGGGCATGTGGTGAAGTGAGCCTGAATTGCTGTGTGAAGTGAGCCTGAAATTATTATCGGGCATGTGGTAAAGTGAGCCTGAAATTATTATCGGGCATGTGGTGAAGTGAGCCTGAGTTGCTGTGTGAAGTGAGCCTGAAATTATTATCGGGCATGTGGTAAAGTGAGCCTGAATTGCTGTGTGAAGTGAGCCTGAAATTATTATCGGGCATGTGGTGAAGTGAGCCTGAGTTGCTGTGCCCTGAAATGCGCTTTTGTTTCAATAATATATTGCAACGATTGTGAGAGAAAAAAACAGGCATGTAGGCGTGAGAAAAGTCACAACAGACAGGCCTGTAGGCGTGAGCAGTCACAACAGACAGGCCTGTAGGCGTGAGCAGTCACAACAGACAGGCCTGTAGGCGTGATAAAAGTCACAACAGACAGGCCTGTAGGCGTGAGAGCAGTCACAACAGACAGGCCTGTAGGCGTGAGAAGAGTCACAACAGACAGGCATGTAGGCGTGAGAAGAGTCACAACAGACAGGCCTGTAGGCGTGAGAAGAGTCACAACAGACAGGCCTGTAGGCGTGAGAAGAGTCACAACAGACATGCCTGTAGGCGTGAGAAGAGTCACAACAGACAGGCCTGTAGGCGTGAGAAGAGTCACAACAGAGAGGCCTGTAGGCGTGAGCAGTCACAACAGACAGGCCTGTAGGCGTGAGCAGTCACAACAGACAGGCCTGTAGGCGTGGGAAGAGTCACCACAGACAGGCCTGTAGGCGTGAGAAGAGTCACAACAGACAGGCCTGTAGGCGTGAGAGCAGTCACAACAGACAGGCCTGTAGGCGTGAGAAGAGTCACAACAGACAGGCCTGTAGGCGTGAGAAAAGTCACAACAGACAGGCCTGTAGGCGTGAGAAGAGTCACAACAGACAGGCCTGTAGGCGTGAGAAAAGTCACAACAGACAGGCCTGTAGGCGTGAGAAAAGTCACAAATAGACATGCCTGTAGGCGTGAGAAGAGTCACAACAGACAGGCCTGTAGACGTGAGAAGAGTCACAACAAACAGGCCTGTAGGCGTGACAAAAGTCACAACAGACAGGCCTGTAGGCGTGAGAAGAGTCACAACAGACAGGCCTGTAGGCGTGAGCAGTCGCAACAGACAGGCCTGTAGGCGTGAGCAGTCACAACAGACAGGCCTGTAGGCGTGAGAAGAGTCACAACAGACAGGCCTGTAGGCGTGAGAAGAGTCACAACAGACAGGCCTGTAGGCGTGAGAAGAGTCACAACAGACAGTCCTGTAGGCGTGAGAAAAGTCACAACAGACAGGCCTGTAGGCGTGAGCAGTCACAACAGACAGGCCTGTAGGCGTGAGAAGAGTCACAATAGACAGGCCTGTAGGCGTGAGAAGAGTCACAATAGACAGGCCTGTAGGCGTAAGAGCAGTCACAACAGACAGGCCTGTAGGCGTGAGAAGAGTCACAACAGACAGGCCTGTAGGCGTGAGAAGAGTCACAACAGACAGGCCTGTAGGCGTGAGAAGAGCCACAACAGACAGTCCTGTAGGCGTGAGAAGAGTCACAACAGACAGGCCTGTAGGCGTGAGAAGAGTCACAACAGACAGGCCTGTAGGCGTGAGAAGAGTCACAACAGACAGGCCTGTAGGCGTGAGAAGAGTCACAACAGACAGGCCTGTAGGCGTGAGAAGAGTCACAACAGACAGGCCTGTAGGCGTGAGAAGAGTCACAACAGACAGGCCTGTAGGCGTGAGAAGAGTCACAACAGACAGGCCTGTAGGCGTGAGCAGTCACAACAGACAGGCCTGTAGGCGTGAGAAGAGTCACAACAGACAGGCCTGTAGGCGTGAGAAGAGTCACAACAGACAGGCCTGTAGGCGTGAGAAGAGTCACAACAGACAGGCCTGTAGGCGTGAGAAGAGTCACAACAGAGAGGCCTGTAGGCGTGAGCAGTCACAACAGACGGGCCTGTAGGCGTGAGAAGAGTCACAACAAACAGGCCTGTAGGCGTGAGAAGAGTCAAATTCACGCATGAGTCAGAAATACAATTTTCGTCAAAGCTACGTTGGAAGAGTCAAATATCCGCATGACTAGCAGTAGCAATGGTTACTCAAGTGCATATGTGTAAATTCAACCCGACGTTCAGGGTATTTGACGGCATCATGTATGCAGGACACCATTAGGACACCATTAGGTTGAACCATAAGGACACCATTAGGTTGAACCATTAGGACACCATTAGGTTGAACTACGAACGGTCACCGATCCGACGTATTGTCCTTTTGAAACTCGACCCGTCCCGTGACACATCGCAAGAGCGCTGTATTCCTAGTTGTTAAGGCGGCGCTCTTTACGCATGGTTCAGCACTAATACACGCATTGTTGGCGGGAATCTTACCTACCACTTAATGCATAATTTATATTTAATTATGCAGGAAACTTAAAAGATAAAAACTGTGCTTTTTGTACGCACCATGTCTCAGAGGCCATTAAAAGCGTAAGTAGCAAGCATTATGCAATTATGTAAAATACCTTCTTATATATGAATTTTGGTATATCCTATTACGTAAAATAGTGATAACATTTTGATACTGTCGATCCAAATCAAATACTCAAATAAAACAGATGAAACGTATGCATGAGTGTTACATAAGAACCCAGTCCTAAGCACCACCCAATCCCTTCAGCGATGACCGTCAATATCACCTGCAGTGATGCCGTCCGTTGCCTTGGCCATTGCAGGCGCCGGATTCCCCTCTTCAGTCGTGGCTCAACGAGCACTCACAAACAACTGCGCAGTGGCGCGCGGTTGTTCGATTTACCGTCCCCTCGCAGGACGTAAAATCGATTTTCACACCGCACACAGATCTGACTAACACCTCTAAATTCGGAGCTGTGTGCGCAAAACACGCCAGTGGGTGAGTGAGCTGTAGCTGACGTGTGAGTGACAACAATAACACGGTATCGATCGGTCGCGCCGGCCCTGTTCAGACTAAAATAGAAATATTACTTGATTATATGGTTGCACCTACAGCGTTATACTAGCGATGAACATTCATATAGCAATAATCCGGTTAACTTGGTACGTAAGTGATGAGTTCTTCACGATATCAATAGAAAATTCACTATTCACTAGAAAATGTTCCAAAGACACAATGGGAACTATTTACAGCAATTAGCTGAGTTTGGTATCCTGATGAAGACGGTAACATTACCTAGCATCAACGATGAAAAGAAGCTATCAACTATATTTGCTCTGACAATGGTGACATACCTACATACATTATCAAATGAACATCTGCTTATCGCTCTACATATACATACCTAGAGACAAGTACCTACAGGTCGATAACTAAACGGTTTCAATTCTAGCTTTAATCTGGTTTAGCAACTTGCCAAGTACACGACGTTTGCCAAGTACAGTTGCGACTCATCCACTTCTCATTTAGCCCTCTCATTAAGGAGCAGCATCATGTTTCACTCTAAGCTTCCCTAACCTTTCACAAACACCCCCTAGAGACTGTCACCCTAACCCAGAGACCCAGCGGACCCCCTCAGCCTCCGGGCGTCTGGGCGCTGCACAGTCTCCAGGGCGGCAGGACCAGGACACTGCGCCACCCCCTCAGCTCCCGGGCGTCTGGGCGCTGCTCCGTCTCCAGGGCGGCAGGACCAGGACACTGCGCCACCCCCTCAGCCTCCGGGCGTCTGGGCGCTGCTCCGTCTCCAGGGCGGCAGGACCAGGACACTGCGCCACCCCCTCAGCTCCCGGGCGGCTGGGCGCTGCTCCGTCTCCAGGGCGGCAGGACCAGGACACTGCGCCACCCCCTCAGCTCCCGGGCGTCTGGGCGCTGCTCCGTCTCCAGGGCGGCAGGACCAGGACACTGCGCCACCCCCTCAGCTCCCGGGCGTCTGGGCGCTGCTCCGTCTCCAGGGCGGCAGGACCAGGACACTGCGCCACCCACTCAGCTCCCGGGCGGCTGGGCGCTGCTCCGTCTCCAGGGCGGCAGGACCAGGACACTGCGCCACCCCCTCAGCCCCCGGGCGGCTGGGCGCTGCTCCGTCTCCAGGGCGGCAGGACCAGGACACTGCGCCACCCACTCAGCTCCCGGGCGGCTGGGCGCTGCTCCGTCTCCAGGGCGGCAGGACCAGGACACTGCGTCGCCACACACTGAGCAGGTCGGCAGCTCGCAGAGGGGAAGGAGACATCTGCCGCAGCTGGCGCCCCCGCCGGTCCGAGCCGTCCGTCCTGGCTCCCAGCTCCACCAGGGTACTGACCGGGCCTGTAACGAACCACTGCCGGTCAACTGACATCCGTCCTGGCTCCCAGCTCCACCAGGGTACTGACCGGGCCTGTAACGAACCACTGCCGGTCAACTGACATCCGTCCTGGCTCCCAGCGCCACCAGGGTACTGACCGGGCCTGTAACGAACCACTGCCGGTCAACTGACATCCGTCCTGGCTCCCAGCTCCACCAGGGTACTGACCGGGCCTGTAACGAACCACTGCCGATCAACTGACATCCGTCCTGGCTCCCAGCTCCACCAGGGTACTGACCGGGCCTGTAACGAACCACTGCCGGTCAACTGACATCCGTCCTGGCTCCCAGCTCCACCAGGGTACTGACCGGGCCTGTAACGAACCACTGCCGGTCAACTGACATCCGTCCTGGCTCCCAGCTCCACCAGGGTACTGACCGGGCCTGTAACGAACTACTGCCGGTCAACTGACGTCCGTCCTGGCTCCCAGCTCCACCAGGGTACTGACCGGGCCTGTAACGAACCACTGCCGGTCAACTGACGTCCGTCCTGGCTCCCAGCTCCACCAGGGTACTGACCAGGCCTGTAACGAACCACTGCCGGTAACGAACCACTGCCGGTCAACTGACGTCCGTCCTGGCTCCCAGCTCCACCAGGGTACTGACCGGGCCTGTAACGAACCACTGCCGGTAACGAACCACTGCCGGTCAACTGACGTCCGTCCTGGCTCCCAGCTCCACCAGGGTACTGACCGGGCCTGTAACGAACCACTGCCGGTGAACTGACATCCGTCCTGGCTCCCAGCTCCACCAGGGTACTGACCGGGCCTGTAACGAACCACTGCCGGTCAACTGACATCCGTCCTGGCTCCCAGCTCCACCAGGGTACTGACCGGGCCTGTAACGAACCACTGCCGGTCAACTGACGTCCGTCCTGGCTCCCAGCTCCACCAGGGTACTGACCGGGCCTGTAACGAACCACTGCCGGTCAACTGACGTGCGTCCTGGCTCCCAGCTCCACCAGGGTACTGACCGGGCCTGTAACGAACCACTGCCGGTAACGAACCACTGCCGGTCAACTGACGTCCGTCCTGGCTCCCAGCTCCACCAGGGTACTGACCGGGCCTGTAACGAACCACTGCCGGTCAACTGACGTCCGTCCTGGCTCCCAGCTCCACCAGGGTACTGACCGGGCCTGTAACGAACCACTGCCGGTCAACTGACGTCCGTCCTGGCTCCCAGCTCCACCAGGGTACTGACCGGGCCGGTAACGAACCACTGCCGGTCAACTGACGTCCGTCCTGGCTCCCAGCTCCACCAGGTTACTGACCGGGCCTGTAACGAACCACTGCCGGTCAACTGACACCCGTCCTGGCTCCCAGCTCCACCAGCGTACTGACCGGGCCTGTAACGAACCACTGCCGGTCAACTGACGTCCGTCCTGGCTCCCAGCTCCACCAGGGTACTGACCGGGCCTGTAACGAACCACTGCCGGTCAACTGACGTCCGTCCTGGCTCCCAGCGCCACCAGGGTACTGACCGGGCCTGTAACGAACCACTGCCGGTCAACTGACGTCCGTCCTGGCTCCCAGCGCCACCAGGGTACTGACCGGGCCTGTAACGAACCACTGCCGGTCAACTGACGTCCGTCCTGGCTCCCAGCTCCACCAGGGTACTGACCGAGCCTGTAACGAACTACTGCCGGTCAACTGACGTCCGTCCTGGCTCCCAGCTCCACCAGGGTACTGACCGGGCCTGTAACGAACCACTGCCTGTAACGAACCACTGCCGGTCAACTGACGTCCGTCCTGGCTCCCAGCTCCACCAGGGTACTGACCGGGCCTGTAACGAACCACTGCCGGTCAACTGACGTCCGTCCTGGCTCCCAGCTCCACCAGGGTACTGACCGGGCCGGTAACGAACCACTGCCGGTCAACTGACGTCCGTCCTGGCTCCCAGCTCCACCAGGGTACTGACCGGGCCTGTAACGAACCACTGCCGGTCAACTGACGTCCGTCCTGGCTCCCAGCTCCACCAGGGTACTGACCGGGCCTGTAACGAACCACTGCCGGTCAACTGACGTCCGTCCTGGCTCCCAGCTCCACCAGGGTACTGACCGGGCCTGTAACGAACCACTGCCGGTCAACTGACACCCGTCCTGGCTCCCAGCTCCACCAGCGTACTGACCGGGCCTGTAACGAACCACTGCCGGTCAACTGACGTCCGTCCTGGCTCCCAGCTCCACCAGGGTACTGACCGGGCCTGTAACGAACCACTGCCGGTCAACTGACGTCCGTCCTGGCTCCCAGCTCCACCAGGGTACTGACCGGGCCTGTAACTGCCGGTCAACTGACGTCCGTCCTGGCTCCCAGCTCCACCAGGGTACTGACCGGGCCTGTAACGAACCACTGCCGGTAACGAACCACTGCCGGTCAACTGACGTCCGTCCTGGCTCCCAGCTCCACCAGGGTACTGACCGGGCCTGTAACGAACCACTGCCGGTCAACTGACGTCCTTCCTGGCTCCCAGCTCCACCAGGGTACTGACCGGGCCTGTAACGAACCACTGCCGGTCAACTGACGTCCGTCCTGGCTCCCAGCTCCACCAGGGTACTGACCGGGCCTGTAACGAACCACTGCCGGTCAACTGACGTCCGTCCTGGCTCCCAGCTCCACCAGGGTACTGATCGGGCCTGTAACGAACCACTGCCGGTAACGAACCACTGCCGGTCAACTGACGTCCGTCCTGGCTCCCAGCTCCACCAGGGTACTGACCGGGCCTGTAACGAACCACTGCCGGTCAACTGACGTCCGTCCTGGCTCCCAGCTCCACCAGGGTACTGACCGGGCCGGTAACGAACCACTGCCGGTCAACTGACGTCCGTCCTGGCTCCCAGCTCCACCAGGGTACTGGCCGGGCCGGTAACGAACCACTGCCGGTAACGAACCACTGCCGGTCAACTGACGTCCGTCCTGGCTCCCAGCTCCACCAGGGTACTGACCGGGCCTGTAACGAACCACTGCCGGTCAACTGACATCCGTCCTGGCTCCCAGCTCCACCAGGGTACTGACCGGGCCGGTAACGAACCACTGCCGGTCAACTGACATCCGTCCTGGCTCCCAGCTGACGTTAACTGACGTACTGGCTGGCTCACACAACAGCCCATCCAACTACAACAAGGAACCTCATATATCCGATTCCGTCACATTACCAGGAACTGGCTCATTAACCTCGGTCTATGCACCTCATATATCCGATTCCGTCGCATTACCAGCTCTGTCCATCCAGGCCAATGGTGAAGAAACGTCGGAAAATAGATGGACCGTATGTGAGTCTTAGACAAACGTTTCCCTTGCAATTAATGTGTGTATCAATATTAGCCTAAGATGTGTACAATTTCCCACCCAGCTTTCCTCCATCCGTCCCTCCCCGCTCACCTCCCAGCATGACAGCCCTCATCAGCGGCGTCCAGCCCTCCGAATCTGTCTGCTCCAGCGGGGCTCCTGCCGCCACCAGCCGGCGGATCATGGGTGCGCTGCCGCCGTCAGCCGCGTGGTGTAGTGCCGCCCGGCCCGACCTGTCCTGAGCGGCGCCTGCTGCACCGGCCGCCAGCAGCTGGTCACCGATCTCCAACTGGCCCTGCAGCACAGCCATGGGGAGGGTGGACAGGGGAGGATCTGACCTGTCCTGAGCGGCGCCTGCTGCACCGGCCGCCAGCAGCTGGTCACCGATCTCCAACTGGCCCTGCGGCACAGCCATGGGGAGGGTGGACAGGGGAGGATCTGACCTGTCCTGAGCGGCGCCTGCTGCACCGGCCGCCAGCAGCTGGTCACCGATCTCCAACTGGCCCTGCGGCACAGCCATGGGGAGGGTGGACAGGGGAGGATCTGACCTGTCCTGAGCGGCGCCTGCTGCACCGGCCGCCAGTAGCTGGTCACCGATCTCCAACTGGCCCTGCAGCACAGCCATGGGGAGGGTGGACAGGGGAGGATCTGACCTGTCCTGAGCGGCGCCTGCTGCACCGGCCGCCAGTAGCTGGTCACCGATCTCCAACTGGCCCTGCAGCACAGCCATGGGGAGGGTGGACAGGGGAGGGTCTGACCTGTCCTGAGCGGCGCCTGCTGCGTTTAAATATGTAGCGCTCGTTCATTCGCTCGGCAGTAGGTAAAACCAATATGAGGGAACGCTATGAGGGAGGGTTTATAGGCAACACGAGACACAATTCATTATCGATTGTCTCGTGTATAGTGACGGAATTCGTAAAAGCTGCTATGTGGATGAATTCGTATAAATGACTTTCCTATGGCTATGACTATAATGCGACAATTTAACCCTCGCCAGTGCAGGGGTGGATGCCACCCCCTCGGTTTTTCGGGAATAACTCGCGTAGATATCAAATGATTGCGATGCAACTTTCAGTACCCTACTTGTGAACAATTTGACACATACTCTGACATTTTTTTAAGTTGTAGGTCACATGACCCCTGACCTTTGACCCTCAAGGTCATGTCAGGCGCAACTGGCGTCCGTAGTATTGATCTTTGCAACTTGTGCAGTTTCATAGTGTTTGTTGTTCAGGAGCATATGCACAGGTGTTTCCAGGTGACAGTTGTGGTTTCCCTTGAGATTGTGACCTCGATTGACCTTTTCAGAGCTCAACCGAGGTCACTGACCTCCGATGACCTGATATTACTTTTTTGGCTTCTAGCAGTTTCTAGGACATTTTGTGACGCTGATTTAAAATATGGGATCCATTTTACATAATTGTATGTTCCACTGGGGTCATGCACCTCCACAGGTCCACGGGACCTGTGGAGTCCACGGGACCTCCACGGGACGGTCACTGACCTCAAATGACCTGACATGACCTTTTTGGAATTTGGCAGTTTCTAGGACATTTTGTGACACTGATTTCAAATTTGGCACCCATTTAGCATAATTATATGCTCATTCGCGATTCTAGCTCGATTAAATTCAATTTATACGCATTTACAATTTGGTTGAATTTTGGGTCATTGACATGACCTCAGAGGTCACCTAATGATCTAGGACATTACAATCGGGTATCAATGGCTTCCTCTCGTGACAAGCAACACGCTCGTTTTTAATCGAAGCTCTAGCCCAATTAGGGGCGAAACGCTAGGGGGGTTGTCCCCCCCCCCCCCCCCTGCACGGTCACACACTGATCGGACGCTGCACGGGCGAGGGTTAAGGCAAAGGCAAGCGCCAAAGGCATCAGGCACCGTGGTGTCAACACCATATAAAGCTCGGTGGGCCCCCGTATGTACTCAGTACGGTGTGCTGTGGTGACGACGTCTATACATGGCAAAAGTGGTATATAGACCAAAGAGTCAGCCGGCAATAAGCGACCATCTTCATTAATCATGGTGTTGACACTCTACAGTTCCGCTGTGCAGCGCCTGGCAGCATCGGAGCACGTTGTTAACAGGGCACCCTCCATTATAACGATGGCGCTGATGACGGACGCCAAATGATGGCATTATCCGGTCTTTGATCGACGTTAGCGCCGTCAGGAGTCTGGTGCGTCAGTCCGCACAACTGCCGGCTGCTGTCTGCGTGTAGCATCCAGGACGTCACCCAATCAGTCCGCACAACTGCCGGCTGCTGTCTGCGTGTAGCATCCAGGACGTCACCCAATCAGTCCGCACAACTGCCGGCTGCTGTCTGCGTGTAGCATCCAGGACGTCACCCAATCAGTCCGCATAACTGCCGGCTGCTGTCTGCGTGTAGCATCCAGGACGTCACCCAATCAGTCCGCCCGACTGCCGGCTGCTGTCTGCGTGTAGCATCCAGGACGCCAGCCTCACAAGACTGACGCACCGAGTAACACCTCAGCAAAGAAGTATCCGCGTCGCACGGTGGTGCCGAAGGTCGAAGCCTCCTGCCGGTACCGCCTCTGTTGGTCGCCAGTCGAAGCCTCTGCCGGTCCGGACTCCGGTGTCTCCTCTCCGCACGATGACCGCTCGTCTCTCGACAGCGTGCCGTCTGGTTCGGTACCTCGCGGTGACCCTGGCCGCCGGCTACGCCCTCGTCCAGGTGACCGACAGCGTGCCGTCTGGTTCGGTACCTCGCGGTGACCCTGGCCGCCGGCTACGCCCTCGTCCAGGTGACCGACTGCGTGCCGTCTGGTTCGGTACCTCGCGGTGACCCTGGCCGCCGGCTACGCCCTCGTCCAGGTGACCGACTGCGTGCCGTCTGGTTCGGTACCTCGCGGTGACCCTGGCCGCCGGCTACGCCCTCGTCCAGGTGACCGACTGGGTGCTCCGCTTCTTTGCCAGTCCAGTAAGCGGTCGCAGGGATGCCGTCACCGACTCCCACCTGCCGCCTCCAGCGCTGACGCTCTGCAACCCAGTCCTGGACGGTAGCAGTCTGGCAGCGATGCTCGGCCGTAACGTAGCGGATGTGCAGGGCGTGGGGCTTGAGGAGCTTCACTGGAGTGGGCTGGGGAATGACACGATCCCCGATCTGATGCGGAAGACTGCCGTCGGCACGGAGCAGGCACTCAGGGACTGTCAGCTAGGTGGGCGGCCGTGCGAGGAGGTGGGCAACTGGACTCGGCGGCTGCACAGTTCCTATGGAGACTGTTTTACCTTCACGCCGAGAGGAAGCGACTCGATCGCGGTTGGTGATGGGTACAATGTCACCTTCCTCCTTCCGAAAAGCGTCTATGGTAACGTCGAGGACACGATGTACTCTCTGGTGGAGGGATATTTCCACACTGCGCGACAAAGGGATGGTGGGGTGAAGCTCTCTGTCTTCGTACATGACGCAGAAGAACCCTTCACCGCTCTGCCCTGGATCCAACCGATGGAACATCTGAAAGCTGATCTGGGGATGAGAACTGAAATCAGGATCGCTATGAAGGTAACCCACCGCCTCAACCACCGTCACATACCATGTGAATCACGGGCTGGGTACAGCCACATCCAGTGCGCGCTGGCTTGCCACGCCGCCGCCGCCGCCGCCGGCCGTAACTGCCGTGTCTCAGATATGCCGACCGCAGCGCCACTCTGCGGCACGGCAGCCAACTACTCGGCCGTGCAGACAGCGTTCACGACAGCAGTAGGTGCTCGACATGCGATGGAACCTTGCCACAGGCGCTTCCCCCGGTGCTGCAGCCAGCGACTGTATCGGCAGGCCATGAGGCAGCGTTACGGAGCTGGTAAAGACGAGGCGCAGTACAGTACGTTCAGACTGCTGGTCTACTACGCGGGCGAGGAGACGCGGATCTACAGGGAGGAGTGGGCGTACGGTGTGTCCTCGTTGATTGGGGAGGCAGGGGGAGTGATCGGGCTGATGCTGGGTCTCTCCGTGCTCTCTGTGGTCGATGTGGCTGAGGCGGCGGTCGGAGCTCTGATGAGACGCCTGACTGCTGTCAGAGACAGGCCGAACAGCACAGAGCGAGACAAAGGCGCAGAAGGAGACGGAAGAGGATCAGGATGCTTCCAAGCAGAAAGCCATCCCCGAGATAGCAATCTAGGTGACATGATAACGCAGTTTGCTAGGCACAAGAATACAAAAACTATGCGGAATCCACAGGAAACCGCAGATTCGACATCTATTGTTGTTGTATGGCATCTCTTCTTGTTTAAACCTGCAGGCAGAGTTTAACTAGAAATAAACTGAAATGGGATACCGGTAGTGTGCTGAGCTACTTGATACGAACAGTGCAGTGCAGTCAAGCAATTGACTTAAAATAGAGCTGCGTCGAAGACCGGACAGCTTCGTCAATGTGCAGCCATCACGACAGAAAGGAAAATGGATAGGTAAGAATAAAACAGCCTTCCGGTGAGTGACTATCCGGTGGACTTGGGCATTACTTTCCCATATACATCACTGACATAATCACCCAGACGCGAGAAGCAGCGACCGGAATGCAGTTACGTAACGCAGCAGCCCGTACGCTCCCGCAGAACCGTACGTTGGCATTACAGCGATCATTCTTCCCTAGTGCCATACGAGAATGGAATGCGCTACCTCAACCCACCCGTGACTTGACATCCTCCGCGAGCTTTAGGAAAGCTGTTATAAGCACCTCAGTGCAGACTTGCCACCGCAGTCTAATCTTTCCGGTTCTAAGTATGGCAATATACTACACACCGGACTGAGGCTGGGGCCCTGAACTCTGATCTGTTCAAAATCAACAGCCCTAAGGCATTAAAGGAAATAGTTCACCTTGGAAAAAATTTACCCAACACGATTTGATTATATTTTGTAATACAATTTCTTTTTATATTGTCAAAAATGGCCTTATATCACGCCGATGCAGGACAGAATGCCGTAAATTTGTATTGTTTATCAAAACTATATACATACTCGCTGAGTCAGAGTCCTGACGTCACGCGAATGTAAAAAATGGTTCAGCCAATCAGATTCGAAAGTAGTCACGTAAAGATAGACTCGCATTGGAGATGTGCCAACCGGCGGCCGGCGGTTCGCTTGCTAGCACCAGCTGCAAGCTGATTGGCTGATGGTATAGCCTCTGCCCGGGCTAGAACCAGTGCAACATTATTTCGCCAACACCGCATTCCTTCGCCAAAAACTCAAATAAATTCGGCTGGAGAGTCTTTTCAGTCAAGAAAACTTGCAGATAGGGGTTTCCCAACACGGGCTACAAAACTGCTATCTCAGTTTAAAACTAATGTTGAAGGTGAACTATTTCCTTTAACACCTGGATGCTGCTGTGGTCACCCAAGAGAGGATGCCAACCATTTTGTCTTGCATTGTCCCCTGTACGCTGTCCAACGTGCCACACTGCTCACTCATCTTACAAGACTCAACGTTCCTATGGGCCGCTCATTATTCAATAATATCAATTCCGGAACAGGGCCAACGGCTAATGCTGGCTTGTTAGTAGCTGATGCCTTTCAGCAATTTTTAATAAATACCAAGCGATTTTTAGTAAACACCACATACAACAAAATACATTGTGTTTATATATATGTGCCTCCGGAAGCAGGCCGCCCCCGCCCCCCGCTGAGGACACGGGCCAACCCGGGACCGGCCCTCTGCATACTCTGCGGGGGCTGGTCGGACGGCCGGGGGTGCGGGGCGCCGGCCTACGGGTCGACGCCTCGTACCCCTAGTCGGTGGTTCTGCAGCGGGAGCACCGCCGCGTGAGAGTCGTGCGTTAAAGGAAATAGTTCACCTTCGGAAAATTTATCAGAACAGGATTGTATTATATTTTTTAATACAGTTTTTTTTTTTCAAAAATGGTCCTACATCGCGCCAATTCAGGACATAAGGTCGTAAATTATTAAGTTTATGGTGTGCGTTATTGGTCTGCGCATGCTCAATGCAGTGCTGGCACTTTCAGATGGTACGGTATATCATATTTGCGCCGCATTTCTTCGCCAAAAAGTCAAATATCTTCGGCTGGAGAGTCTTTTCAGACAAGAACAGTTGCAGATAGGGATGTCTCAACACGGGCTACAAAACTGCTATTTCAGTTAAACCCATGCTGAAGGTGAACTATTTCCTTTAAAGGGAATAGGTCACCTTGAAAGTTGTCTTGAAGTTCAACCATTAGGTGCATCTTGAGCACAACACTATGAATATGACTGGTTTGGACAACTGATGGATATATGTGGAGAAAGAAGTAAGTTTCTATTTCACGAGAAATCGTACGATAGCGGCTGGCGTTCTGGCTCCGCCCCGCTCCGCCTGACGCCAAGTACAGTCTCTGCCAAGGGGCCACCGCGCCGCCCGGGCGGCTGAGCGGATATTAACGAGGCGTCGTGACCAGAGACTACGTGCCAGAGAGTGTACCTGCCTCCGGCGGCGCGGCGGCGAGCGTTCATTCCCCGATCGTGGCCCGGAACAGCGGGATTGAAATCGGGCCCACTAGTCCTGTGTCGAAATTACTTAACGTAGAGAGGTAATTCTTTCACCACAAACAATTTTTAGATCTGCTCTACAAATCTGCTATCTCAGTCCAAAACCCCATGTTAAAGGTGAACGCGGCGCGGCGCGTTTAACGCGGCGGCGTCGGTGCGGGCGGGGGTTCATCATGCTCATCTTGCTCATCATGTTCATTATCAACAGTCACCCTAACGCGGAAGTTCTTAGAATAAATAAAATTGCATAAAAAGGAGGAGACTCACCTGCGGACTGACCTGGGGAGCCCCGAATGGTGACGTGATGCGCTAAGCAGCCTGGGGAGTGGGAGGGTGGGGGTGTATCCGGCGGCCGGAGTGGGATGGCGAGAACTGTTCTTTGTTCGAAACTGTTAATTTGTTTTGTTTTTGTATCGACCATTTATTTATTGTAGCTGAATACAAATCAGCCTCAGATTGGGCGGGAGAGGCACCACGGCTAAGCCAACGGCTTATGTGCCAATCCATAGCCATGATATTGTATCGTAATCATGACCTTTTTGTGAACATACATTATTATTATTATTATTATTATTATGGGAGTCGGCGGCGGGGGGGGGGGGGGGGCGTCCCCCCCCCAGTTAAAAAATATGGGGGGACGTCCCCCCCCCCAAGAAAGCAGACTTGTTTGACTTGTTTTGCTGAATGCGTTCCAAAGGATATCAAACTTAATTTATTCTTAGCTCAAATTACATGTCATTTGTAACCATATATTGTTCAGTCCTTTCTTTGTACTTACAAATGTAATGTAGGTACTTAATTACATTGTAGAAAATACAATTATGATATGGCAGCTAAAAGTTGGTACACAAGATTGGCTTCTGCTATGATTGAATGTCAAGCTCGTCCATTCTTTCACCATTCATTCCAAGGCCTTAGATACAATAATTCAGCCAAGGCAGCGAATAGTGTGACCTCATGGGTACATCCATCAATATGCTGTGTTCAAACAGTAATCAGTTTTAGACTTTAGTCCCTTTGAGCCGCTGGAATTTATATAAATGAGCCTATAGCAGCATGCTTGGTCTAATTTAAATCATTGAACAACTCTCTACAATCCATGCTAAGGAAGTTTTTGGAAATATATCATAGAAGGGGTAGCTACTAGCTTGCTGCTGTTGCTCCCCCCCCCCCCCCCCACACACACACACACACGGCCGGACGTACAGCGGTGGGTGGCTGACACGGCCCGCTCTACCCCCCCCCCCCCCGCTCAACAACTTCTCGGTAACGGCTTGCTACCCAATGGCGGATCCAGGGGGGGGCATTAGGGGCAAATTCCCCCTCACAAAAATAGGGGGGGGGGCATTCAATGCAAGTATGCCCCCCGCACGTTCCTGCATTGGCTGTAAGAAGTGATAACCCGCGCCCCGCTGGGATGCAGAATCTGCCCCCATCCAGGATTTTCTCAATAACTTGAAAAACATTAAATATATCGCCGTGAAACTTTAAGTACCTGATGCTGCATCAATTCTACGTCTTCTAACAAAATTTCAATGACATTGGTGTTGTATGTTGGGAGATAATGACGTTTTAGGGACGTCATGTCATGCCATTTTTTCGTGTAAAAACGATAAATGTTTGAAAAATCGTAGAAAATCGAGTATTGAAGCAAATTGCAAAAAAGTGAAAAGCAAGACAACGACATTCTATTCAAAGTGGCTATCTCATATTTTCGACATTTTGAGACTTTTCCCCAAAACAATAAAAAAAATCGGAGAAAAAATCCTCAAAATTAACATTTTCAACGATATTTTTAAAAAAACTGAATATTTATTGCAGAACCAAGTATGGACGATATCCAAACCAAATTTCAAAGTAATATTTGTATTTGTAACCGACTTATGGCTCCCAAGTATAAATAACTCACGTCATTTTTTAAGTTGCATTTTTTTGGCTTTTAGTAACCAGATACAAGACAACTAAATACCACCACTGTATTTCGGAGGCAAAACTGGTCTGGAAACGTGCTTTTTTTATTTAGATTAATCTATTTCAATTGTTTTCCTCGTGTAACCTGACCTTGACCTGAGGGCCATTATATGGGGCCAGGTTGTGAAAATGGCTGCTACTATTGAATTATATGTGTAAAATAACCCATAAAACATGTATCGCATGGTTTTCGTAGACCTATTGCCAATAGTGAACTTTTGTGACCTGACACACCTTGACCTTTGCTTACAATTTCACTTTCGCGTATGTGGGAAATTCATTATAATTTTGAGGGCACTTTGTGCAAGAATAGTCGCAATCTAAGGCTTTGGATGGAAACAGAGTTCGCCACGGGCCGGGTTGGCCCTATGGGCCATGGGCCGGGCCTGGATCGGGCCTCAACTTTAAGGAAATCACCGGACTCTGGACGGGCCTGGGCTGAGAATGTTGAAGTAATGCGCGCAAGCTCAGGTCAGAGCTTACAAATATTTTAACCAGCGGTTCACTTCCACAGCAACACATTGTTGTGGCTATGGCTTTTCTTCTTCTTTTTGGTTAGCATAGTTGGTTCATGGTTTCACATTGATAGTATACAAGTAAATATGCTAGGATAATTATTGCAAATGTTGTGAAAATAATGATATGCTTAATCTGAACGGGCCGGACCGGGCCTGGGCCTCAATATTATACATTTGACCGGGTCTGGTCCGGGCCTGGGCTTGGTGTTCATGGGTCTGGGCCGGGCCGGGCTGGGGGTTGGTGGACCCGTGGCGAACACTGGATGGAAAGTATGGCCCATTAACCCAAATACCTCGATTGTGACCCTTGACCTGGCTGTGACCTGACATGTGACATTATTTATTTTTATAAAAAAAATCGCGTATGCTTTAGATGCGTCTCATTGAGAGCTTTCGATTGCTGCCTTGTGCCTCTCACTACGGTTATTGGATCGGAAGATCACGAGGGGGCGTGCTCGGCTGAATACCCCAGTGGGGCGCGGGATAATTAGAAGAAGAAAAACTTCTCCCCGCCCCCGGTTAACGACTGTTTTGCACTGAGGACCCAACGCCACCCCCCCCCCCCCCGTATTTTTTGTCTTGCGCTGACGACCCGATGACACCCCCCCCCCCCCCGGGTCAACAACTTTTGGCAGATGAAACTGAGCGTATTTTTTGCCCCCCCCCCCCAACTCGAACCCTATATCCGCCATTGCTGCAACCCCCCCCCCCCCCCCAACTTTTGCTTTGACTGCGACTGTATCCTCCCCCCCCCCCCAGTAAAAAAAAACCGTGGCGACGCCCCTGGACTTGGGTGCCTCCACAAGCCGGGCGGAGCGGTGGGGACCGGGGAGCCTCCGCCTTCCAGTCCACTATGGGCCAGGAGCCCGATCTAACTCGCCATAATTGATTATTGACCTCAGGTGGCCTTTTTCCACCTCAGATCATTGGCATGGGCACTTGGAGCACGTATTATGAATTTGGAAACCATTTCGTACTAATGGTTTCCAAATACTACCGTCACTACCGTCACTTAACTACTACCGTCCAATCCCCGCTTGAAAACGCACGTTAAGCGCAGCTCGGCGCTCACTGAGGCTCGCAGAGTCGCCACCATCTCTGCATTGTCAGCAGTCGCTCCGTGGTGTGGTCCAGTAGGCTTTGATGTCGGACGTCAGCGTGGGTGGCCGTCATGACCATTGCATTGCATTGCATTGCATTGCATTGCATTGCATTGCAGACCATTGCAGAAATCATACAATCACCCCCCACCCCCATGGGTGCAGTGTAGTGGTGTATTTGTCAAATGTCCGACTGATGTCCAAGACCATGGTCAGCTGTCCGTCCGAAACTGTCCGAAAATCATTGTTTGTCCGAATTTTGTCTGAAAGCAGAAAAGGTTAAGTGGCCTATGACTGATAAATAAAAGTAAGTTTGATGTGAATTACCTGTGGCCCACCTTCTTTTTTAATAAAAACGTAACTAAGTGATTTTCGCGACAATCCATCCTTGGGCATCGGATGTCCGAAAATGTCCAAAGAAATATGCGTGTGTCTGTCCGAAAACCGAATCGGTCTTCGGGCAAATTCGGAATTCCGAAAATGATTGTACCGATTGGCACCACTAGTGCAGTGGCAGGTTGGGGCAGGAAATTGGACTTGCTACAGCAAGCCGAACCATTGAGGGTCACAACCATACTCGTATTTCCGTGTTATCGTGTGTTATCCATTAGATCGGCACTATCGAAGCAACTGCATTCAAGTTTTGCCGACATTTCTGTTGTCAACAACAATTGTCATTAAAAGCACGAAATACCCTACTTTTAGTTTTCATTTTGATTTCACAGTAGCCAAGGCTCCATTCTAACCTGTAAACATGCACATTGCAAGATTCTTGCTTTATCCCATTCATTACATCGTAAACAGACATCGATTTCGCGAGCCGCGGTCTCCCTGTTGTAAGCTTCGTAAAAAGGTCCGTGTTTCGGTGCAGTTTATACCTCCACGTGTGATTGTACAAAAAAAAACTCTTGCCATATTCTTAATCCGCGGTCTATTCTGAACATATTCATGCATGTCCCATATTGAAATGAAACATCACTCCGACCAATTATGGCGGGCTAGATCGGGATCCTGGCCCATAGTGCAGTCATGGAAGGCTCAAGACAGTCCACCATTCACAATTAACACTCGAAGGCTGCTCCCTAACACAATATTAACCCGCGCGGCGCTGGGGTCTCCAGCCGAACGCGCGGCTTGGGGGGGGGGTAAATTTTACCCCCCCCCCCCGTATCTTCCGAACCAATGACCGTAGCGAGACGCGCAAGGCGGCGATCGAAAGCTCTCAAGGAGATTAATTTATTGCAGACCCGAAATTCTTAAAATAAGGTCACCTGACAGGTCAGATCAGGTCAAAGGGTCAAACTTAAGGTATTTTAGTTTTTGGGTAATACTTTTCACCCAAAGCCTTAGATAGCGACCATTATCGCACAAGGTGCTCTCAAAGGTATCGTGCATCTCCCGTATAAGCGAAAGTGAAATTGTAATAAAAGGTCAGGTCACAAAAGGTCACAGTACTACGAAAGCCATACGACACATGTATCGGTTATTTTACACGTATAATTCGATAGTAGCGACCAATTGCACAACCTGATCCCATGTAATGGCCCTCAGGTCAAGGTCAGGTCACAAAAAGATCAAAAGTTCAAATCGAATAATCTAAATAAAAAAGGTTTGTGTCTAGACCAGCTTCTTCTCAGAAATACAGCGGTGGCATTTATTTGCTCTATCTGGTCATTAAAAGCCAAAAAAGTTTTTTTTTTAAATAAAAAATACGTCATGAGTTACTTATACTTCGGGAGCCATAAGTCAGTCAAAAATAAAGATATTGCTTTGACATTTTGATTGGATATCGTCCATACTTGGTTCTCTAACATATCTTCGTTTTTTTATAACTTTAAAAAAAATACTTTTGTAGAAATTTCCCCCCCAAAATCAGTGCTTTGAACTTTTGGGGGTCAAAAATCCAATATTTTTCAAATCCGAGATAGCCATTTCGAAGAGAATGTTATTTCCTTTCTTTTGACGTTTTTATTTTGTGATTTGCATCAAAACTCTATTCTTTACGATTTGTCAAACATTTAACGTTTTTTTCACAAAAAATGACATGACATGACGTCACTAAAACGTCATTATCTTCCAAACTACTGGACCAATTTCAATAAAATTTGGTCAGAAGACGTAGAATTGATGCAGCATAAGGTACCGAAAGTTTCACTTCGATAACTCTCATCGTTTTCAAGTTATTGAGAAAATCCGGGAGGGGGGTAAAATTTACCCCCACCCCAGCGCTGCGCGGGTTAATGAATCGTGTCCGTACAAAATGATTTGTAAACAATGTGTTGAGCAAGGTCGCAATGCAGAAGTGCATTGCGGTACAGTCTAATTACAGGGATGCGCTGCGGTGCAGTATACTTACAGAGATGCGTTGCGGTGCAGTCTATTTACAGGGATGCGTTTGATAGTCTCAGTAAAGCCTACGCCGGACAGAATTTACATAGTTTATAGATCCTGTCATTATATAGGTTCCGGGCCCCCTTCGAATCATGCCATCCCTTACACCCCTTCCCCAGACCCCACCCGACATCCCACATTCAAGGGCGGATCCAGCCGGCCGTGTTTTTTTTTTGGGGGGGGACCGTTTTTAGCGGACCTTACATACCCCCAATTTCGATTTTCCCCCGGATTTGGGCCACTTTATTTTGCAACTACGCTATTTCTTTTTAGTTTTTCGACCTTTTGGGATATCGAAAAAGGAAAGATCGTCAGCTTGCAGTTTGTATTGTTCCGACATTGCTTTACACTGAGCAAAACTATGTCAATTGTCAGCTGTACCCAGTGGCGTCGCCGATAATTTTTGAGTGAGAGGGGGGGAGCGGCTGAGATGACGAAAGAAAAATTACCCATTTTGTATTCGTGTATTTCGCCTATGCAGTAATTTTAATGTGGACTTTCATGTTATACTTGTTATTTAGCGCCGCGAAATTTTTACGGGTTTGCCTGATAAAAACCGAGAAACATAGGCGGTGGGCCTAGTAGAGAATAGGCTAAACATGCTATGCATTCAATTCACCGTTGCAACGAACCGAAGACGGTGACGATGGCTTCGTTATGACGATGGCCACCGATGTGGCGCCGCGAAGTGGCGTTACATTTTAATGTTAGGTCGTGGGAAACGAAATTTTATATTGGAACCAGACTCAGGTAATCCCTATTCCTGGTTGCACATCTCGGTATGCAGGGGCGGATCCAGGTGGCCGCAGCGGTCGCGGCCACCTCCCCGCCAGAAGGGCGCCCCACGGGCTGTCCGTCGCCGGGCGCCTGACGGCGCCCGGCGATGGATTAAGGCATTCACATACAGCGAAAAGACGTACTAAATTGCATGTGTGCTGCTTGTGTTAATGTCTCCAGTTCGCTCCAGCTGCGGCTTAACGAACATTGCTATCATGGCGCCCCTGGATTTTTCGAAGGCGGCCCTAAATTGGCCTGCGGCCACCCCTCCTAAAATATCCTGGATCCGCCCTTGTCCGTATGATGAAAAATATTGAAATTAAGGTAGTTTTTAACATACGTATTCTTCGGATAGTAAATCACGATGACCGGTGGGCGGTGGCAGTCAGCGCTCAATAGTACATATGATATTTATAACTGTATACATATGTACTGAACTGTAACAAACTACTGGTTACAGTGCAATTGGTTTGAAAGCGGCAAGACTTTTCCGCACATAATTCATAATAACGCATATTTATATATATATATATATATATATATATATATATATATATATATATATATATATATATATATATATATACCGCACATAATTCCGCACACATTTTCTTTTCCGCATTTTCCGAAAGCAGAACGACTTTTCCGCACGTAAATGGTCCCTGCGGATCTGGAGGAGCCTGGGGAGAGTCTCACTAATAGCTCTTCGGTCCAGCAAGTTGGGCACCGCTGGAGCAGCTTCCGGGTGCCGATGTCCGCGTCTTTGCGTTCGCGTCGCCTTTTCGGAACTCGGCAGACTAGCTAAACATGTAGCCCGCTTGAAATTTAATATTTGATGAAGGGAATGGGCCCTGGGGCTAGCAATTAGGTACCGCCAAGGAGAGATTGTCAGACACTTAACCCTATTAGTGGCAGGCTCCTGGCTACCCCTATTAGTGACAGGGGGGGGGGGCGGATTTCGCCACCCCCGAAGATCTCGAGATCTACCCGTCCGATGTAAAAAAAAAAATCCAACGGCGTTTGATTCCCCTTAACACGATCTACATTTCTCAAAAATAAAGAAATCCGAAATTTTTGATGGGGGGGGGGGGGGCAACAGGGGGGCAAAAACTGCAAAGATTAGAGATGTTTGTGATCCAACACAGCTGTCATGTTTATTAACCGATTTTAACGCAACTAATGGGGATTGATAGAGATTGAATTGGGGATTGATATATGACGGTGACTTTTGAAAATGCAAAAATCATATGCGTTTTCAGATCACTAAATTTGGGGGTAAAATAAATGCCTTATAAAATCTCCGTCTCTTTTCTTCTAGTTTTCGATAAATGGCATGGTACGCTATGCCCGCCTTTGCCCTGAAACCGCCTCTGCCGTGTAATATGTATTATAGTTCACTAAAATCAACTAATTTTCACTTGTTTCAATCACCGTAAACCTATATAGTAACTCCTTTATACTTCAGGCAGTTAGGAAGAAGCCGTTAAGTTCGCATCTCCGTATTATCGCCAAATGTCACAGCACAATACAAAAAACGGGCCCTGAAACAGCCTCTGTTAACCCGCGAGTCATTGGGGGAGGGGGGTTAGCCCCCCCCCCCCCCCCCCCAATGACTCGTGAATTTAGTGACGTCACTAAACACGATTTTGACACCAAAATCGGCTAAACTTTGCCAGGCCGTACAAATGCCGCATTTGAAGCAAAATGCAATCGAAAAACGCTAAAAGGTAGAATATTGCAAGGGCTACAAACCAGCTATCTTGAAATTTCACAAAATTTGGTTTTGGATCCCAAAATAAAAAATTAAAAAATGCTCACAAAATCAAATTTTTCAAAAATATTGCAAAAACTGGAATATATGTCAGATAACGACATATGGGCAACTACCATACCAAATTTCAAAATGATTTCTTTTTTTACTGTCATGGCATATAAGTATGTGTAAATCATGACGTCATATTTTGAAATTGCGTTTTTTGTGGGTTTTTTTTGACCGGATACAGACAAATAAATGCCAGCACTGTTTGTTTTAGATAAAACTGATATATAAACATGTTTTTTTCATTTCGATTTATCAATTTCAAATTTTGACCTTCAGTGACCTGAACTTGACCTGAACTTGACACTAACTTCACGTAAATGAAGTCAGGTGGTACAATGACTACCACTATCGAATAAAGCAAAAAAAAACATCCATAAAACATGTGCTGCATGACTTTCGTAGATATTTTGTGTGTAGTGACCTTTTGTGACCTGACCTTGACCTTGATCTTTTCCAACAATCTCACTTTAGCTCATGTGGGATATGTATCATACCTTTGACAGCACTTTGGGTGATTATAGGCGCAATCGAAGGCCAAGGATGGCAAGTATTGTCCATAAACTCAAATACCTCGATTTTTACGTTTTACTTGACCGTGACCTGACATGTGACCTTTTTTTAAAGTTTGCGTTAGGCTTATCTCATTGAGCGCTTTCGAATGCCGCCTTGCGCGTCCCGTTGCGATCATTGGTTCTGAAGATACCAGGGGGCCAACCCCCCCCCAGTGAGTCGTGTTACAGAATATACCCCAGTGACTGCCGGGTTAAGGCTAGGAACTCAAAATTTTAACTCCATATGTGGAATTCAATTCTAGGAAAAGTCTCAAAATTTCATGGGTATGTCCTCAGTCGTTCGGGAGATATCTGCGAAAAACATGAGGGGGGAATCCGCCCTCCCTGCCACTAATAGGGTTGTCATTCATTTTCCCATTTTCCAAATTTGTATAAGGAATTGCGTATTGTTTCGTGCCGCGAAGCGGCGCGAAATTTTCAAGTTTTTAACTGTGGATAGCTGGATTTTGACTGCTGCAAGGACATTTTTACGACTACGTCTGACCGTTGTGGGGGGGGGGGGCAAAACATAGTATTGGGACCTTTGGGGGGGGGGGGCATGGCCCTTTTGCCCCCCCCCCCCCTGGATCCGCCCCTGCCCACATTCGACATCACAGCGCCGGTGGCACCTCTGGCAGTCATACCGCGAAGCTGGCGAACATGAGCGCCGTCTTGCCGGCTCCCTCGCTGTGCTGGTTCACGTCTGCCCCGCGACGCAGCAGAACAGCTGACATCTGACGGAATCCCTCGCGAGCCGATACCATCAGCGCGCTGAGGCCGTACGCACTGGCGGCATTCACGGCGCGGGGCCGCTGCGCCAGGATTGTCTCCACACGTGCCACGCGGTCCAGCAGCACGGCGCGATGCAGCTCGGACACGGACACAGGCGCCGGGAGGGTGGAGAAACTGTACACCTGCCGACATCAGCACACCTGTTGTCTGTACACCTGCCGACATGAGCACAACTGTTGTATGTACACCTGCCAACATCAGCACAACTGTTGTCTGTACACCTGCCGACATGAACACAACTGTTGTATGTACACCTGCCAACATCAGCACAACTGTTGTCTGTACACCTGCCGACATGAGCACAACTGTTGTCTGTACACCTGCCGACATGAGCACAACTGTGGTCTGTACACCTGCCGACATCAGCACAACTGTTGTCTGTACACCTGTCGACATCATCACAAACTGTTGTCTGTACACCTGCCAACATCAGCACATCACCAGACATCATCTGACATTGGCGCTTTGACCCGATATGACCGTTTTCGTCACCCGATATGACCGTCAGTCATAATCGTCCTCTCCTGGGTTCCCTGTTCTCACCAGTCTCATAATCGTCCTCCCCTGGGCTCCCTGTTCTCACCTGACATAAACGTTCTCACTCGACTTAACCATGCTCACCTGACCCAGCCCCCTCCCACCTGTCTGGAATAGCCGTTCTCACCTGACCCGGATTGTTCTCACCCGAGACCAGCGTTATCGCCTGATATTACCGCTCTCACCCGAGACCAGCGTTCTCACCTGGCCGGGATTGTTCTCACCCGAGACCAGCGTTCTCACCTGACCGGGATTGTTCTCACCCGAGACCAGCGTTCTCACCTGACCGGGATTGATCTCACCCGAGACCAGCGTTCTCACCTGACCGAGATTGTTCTCACCCGAGACCAGCGTTCTCACCTGACCTGGATTGTTCTCACCCGAGACCAGCGTTCTCACCTGACCTAGATTGTTCTCACCCGAGACCAGCGTTCTCACCTGACCGGGATTGTTCTCACCCGAGCCCAGCGTTCTCACCTGACCTGAATTGTTCTCACCCGAGACCAGCGTTCTCACCCGAGACCAGCGTTCTCACCTGACGGTATTGTTCTCACCCGAGACCAGCGTTCTCACCCGAGACCAGCGTTCTCACCTGACCGGTATTGTTATCACCCGAGACCAGCGTTCTCACCTGACCCGGATTGTTCTCACCCGAGACCAGCGTTCTTACCTGACCGGGATTGCTCTCACCCGAGCCCAGCGTTCTCACCTGACCTGGATTGTTCTCACCCGAGACCAGCGTTCTCACCTGACCTGGATTGTTTTCACCCGAGACCAGCGTTCTCACCTGACGGGATTGTTCTCACCCGAGACCAGCGTTCTCACCTGACCCGGATTGTTCTCACCCGAGACCAGCGTTCTCACCTGACCGGGATTGTTCTCACCGAGACCAGCGTTCTCGCCCGAGACCAGCGTTCTCACCTGACCGGGATTGTTCTCACCGAGACCAGCGTTC
This sequence comes from Chirona hameri, assembly GCA_036785665.1. Classification (NCBI taxonomy): domain Eukaryota; kingdom Metazoa; phylum Arthropoda; class Thecostraca; order Balanomorpha; family Balanidae; genus Chirona; species Chirona hameri. Next base: position 38,157 of record JAXIVJ010000176.1, read on the forward strand.
TCACCTGACCTGGATGGTTCTCACCTGACTCACAGCTACGTCGCTGCGCACTCTGACCCGATGTGAGACGTTCGGCTTCAGTCTTCTCAGGCAGTACGCTGTACCGAAGCCGTGGTACCGACGAGCCCAGCCGGCCACTGGAGTCGCCTCGTACACCTCCAGCGTGTACAGAGGACGGCACTGACCGACCGTGGCAGGCAATTCGTGGGGAGAGGGGGCCTTGGCTGGCTCGTACGTCTCGACTGCCTCGGCTGGGGTCTGGCTGGGATGATACCTCGAGTTGAATCCCTCACAGGCATCAGCGTTGGTCTTGAGGTGAGCCGCCGTTTTCACCGGAGCTGCGGAAATGTCTCCCAGGGAGAAATCTCCTTTTCCACTGCCAGGTTTGGCCTGAGTGGGCTGTCCCTGTACCTGGTCTGCCTCTGGCGGCGGCGGCGTCAGTGGACGCCATGTAAGGTGCAGTTCGTACACTCCCGCCCTCTGACACTCAATAGTCAGCTGATTGTCATCCTCACTCATCGCTGTGTTCACCCCTAAACTCACACACTCACTCCCAACTCAGCTGGCTCCCTGCGGCGCCCGGAGACCTCACAGGGAACTGAGCTGAGGCAGTGTGCAGAGAAAAGAGAACACCGCCGTTATCGACCAAACACAACACGACCGCCTCCGACTGCCAGCCACGTCGCTCGCCGGCCGGTGATGGCTGAAATGGGCACCGACGCCGCCGAGTGTGTGGCGTCACGTCGCTCGCCGGCCGGTGATGGCTGAAATGGGCACTGACGCCGCCGAGTGTGTGGCGTCACGTCGCTCGCCGGCCGGTGATGGCTGAAATGGGGACCGACGCCGCCGAGTGTGGCCTCACGTCGCTCGCCGGCCGGTGATGGCTGAAATGGGGGCCGACGCCGCCGAGTGTGGCGTCACGTCGCTCGCCGGCCGGTGATGGCTGAAATGGGCACCGACGCCGCCGAGTGTGGCGTCACGTCGCTCGCCGGCCGGTGATGGCTGAAATGGGCACCGACGCCGCCGAGTGTGGCGTCACGTCGCTCGCCGGGCGGTGATGGCTGAAATGGGCACCGACGCCGCCGAGTGTGGCGTCACGTCGCTCGCCGGCCGGTGATGGCTGAAATGGGCACTGACGCCGCCGAGTGTGTGGCGTCACGTCGCTCGCCGGCCGGTGATGGCTGAAATGGGGACCGACGCCGCCGAGTGTGTGGCGTCACGTCGCTCGCCGGCCGGTGATGGCTGAAATGGGGACCGACGCCGCCGAGTGTGTGGCGTCACGTCGCTCGCCGGCCGGTGATGGCTGAAATGGGCACCGACGCCGCCGTAGTATGGCGTTACGTCCCTCGCCGGCCGGTGATGGCTGAAATGGGCACCGACGCCGCCGCAGTATGGCGTCACGTCGCTCGCCGGCCGGTGATGGCTGAAATGGGGACCGACGCCGCCGCAGTATGGCGTCACGTCCCTCGCCGGCCGGTGATGGCTGAAATGGGGACCGACGCCGCCGCAGTATGGCGTTGGCAGCAGTAAGCGTAACGACGAACGACAAGTCATACATTGAAGGAAGGACTAGGCGCTTCCGAAATGGTTGTTTTGGCTTTTAGGGGGGGCGAGACCCAATCTGGTTGGTGAAAAGTATGACCAATGTTGGAAGATTAATTCGATTTGATAATTCGATTGAAGATGGCTTTTATTTATTTCAAAGTTAGTGGAAGTACGGCGCTATGGTGTACTAAATTCAGTCAAGGAATGTGCATGAGAAACATTCATATATGGCACGAGGCTACCATTTCTGTTTTCAAAGACATCAGCCTTATCTAAGAAGATGTCAAGTTGACCTTTTAGACGCACGATAAAACTGCTGTCTGAAGACTACAAAAAAAACACATCAGTGTGCCTATCTTACCACAATTTATTGCACCTTTTTCCGGACACTATTCACACATGGCTCAAGGTCACCAACAGCCTATAAAACACTACACCACGGCACATATAGCCCCGCGGGCCGTACTGCTAATACCTCAAACCACTACTCAATACTCATACTTCACTATCACTAGGCGGGGCCCACACCGCTCCTTACACAATGCCCCGCGGTCCGTACAATAGCCCCGCGGACCTCAACACACTACTCATACTTCACTATCACTACGCGGGGCCCACACCGCTCCTTACACAACGAGCACTCGCGCCAACACCTGTCTACAGCTCCACTCCCTCCACAGCAGAGTCGCTGCTCGCTTGGCACCACACACTTCTCGACTCCCGCGGCACATCGAACAGCAAGTGGCAGGCTGTCGTTCTGCCTCTACCGACGAGGCTTCACAGTATCGACGAGTAGTTGTCTGCGAGCGCTACCGCCGCCACCGACGACGGCGACGACGAAGGGCTACAGGACGACGAAGTGACATCGGGGCGATCACGACAACTTCACATCACAGGACATCAGACCTTGGCCACGAAACATACCAAGAGTGGCGCAGCGCGGCGAAATATCCAAGAGTGGCGCAGCGCGGATTGGCCGGCTGCCGCCGCGCCGCTGGTCCCCGGGTCAACTCACGACCGACGCATTTTTGTCTGCGTATTTCACCACGACGAACCACGGTTAGGACATGTTTGTAATTCACTACCGCGAAGCACAGCTAGAACATGTTTCATGTGTGTGTGTGTGTGTGTGTGTGTGTGTGTGTGTGTGCGTGCGTGCGTGCGTGCGTGCGTGCGTGCGTGCGTGCGTGTGTGTGTGTGTGTGTGTGTGTGTGTGTGTGTGTGTGTGTGTGTGTGTGTGTGTGTGTGTGTGTGTGTGTGTGTGTGTGTGTGTGTGTGTGTGTGTGTGTGTGTGTGTGTGTGTGTGTGTGTGTGTGTGTGTGTGTGTGTGTGTGTGTGTGTGTGTGTGTGTGTGTGTGTGTGTGTGTGTGTGTGTGTGTGTGTGTGTGTGTGTGTGTGTGTGTGTGTGTGTGTGTGTGTGTGTGTGTGTGTGTGTGTGTGTGTGTGTGTGTGTGTGTGTGTGTGTGTGTGTGTGTGTGTGTGTGTGTGTGTGTGTGTGTGTGTGTGTGTGTGTGTGTGTGTGTGTGTGTGTGTGTGTGTGTGTGTGTGTGTGTGTGTGTGTGTGTGTGTGTGTGTGTGTGTGTGTGTGTGTGTGTGTGTGTGTGTGTGTGTGTGTGTGTGTGTGTGTGTGTGTGCTGACGTCATCAAATACACTACCTGACGCTTCTTTTCCCATTCAATAGCGAACTACTGACGTCACCGAACCACGTCGATATTACTGAACGGCGAGCCAGTGACGTCATCAAACGGAGCACCTATGACGTCATGGCACATCGTGTGCGGCTTTACAACAGTTACCGTGCTGCGCTTGTTACAGATACAGAGATACCATATCCGACTCCCGCAACAGACAAGCGCTGGCCAGAGAGCCCGCATCACACCAGACACAGCAGCACTGACCAGAGAGCCCGCATCACACCAGGCACAGCAGCACTGACCAGAGAGCCCGCATCACACCAAACACAGCAGCACTGACCAGAGAGCCCGCATCACACCAAACACAGCAGCACTGACCAGAGAGCCCGCATCACACCAAACACAGCAGCACTGACCAGAGAGCCCGCATCACACCAAACACAGCAGCACTGACCAGAGAGCCCGCATCACACCAGACACAGCAGCACTGACCAGAGAGCCCGCATCACACCAGACACAGCAGCACTGACCAGAGAGCCCGCATCACACCAGGCACAGCAGCACTGACCAGAGAGCCCGCATCACACCACACACAGCAGCACTGACCAGAGAGCCCGCATCACACCAAACACAGCAGCACTGACCAGAGAGCCCGCATCACACCAGGCACAGCAGCACTGACCAGAGAGCCCGCATCACACCAGGCACAGCAGCACTGACCAGAGAGCCCGCATCACACCAAACACAGCAGCACTGACCAGAGAGCCCGCATCACACCAAACACAGCAGCACTGACCAGAGAGCCCGCATCACACCAAACACAGCAGCACTGACCAGAGAGCCCGCATCACACCAGGCACAGCAGCACTGACCAGAGAGCCCGCATCACACCAAACACAGCAGCACTGACCAGAGCCCGCATCACACCAAACAGCAGTACTGACCAGAGAGCCCGCATCACACCAAACACAGCAGCACTGACCAGAGAGCCCGCATCACACCAGGCACGGCAGCACTGACCAGAGCCCGCATCACACCAAACACAGCAGCACTGACCAGAGAGCCCGCATCACACCAGGCACAGCAGCACTGACCAGAGAGCCCGCATCACACCAAACACAGCAGCACTGACCAGAGAGCCCGCATCACACCAAACACAGCAGCACTGACCAGAGAGCCCGCATCACACCACACACAGCAGCACTGACCAGAGAGTCCGCATCACACCACACAGCAGCACTGACCAGAGAGCCCGCATCACACCAAACACAGCAGCACTGACCAGAGAGCTCGCATCACACCAAACACAGCAGCACTGACCAGAGAGCCCGCATCACACCAGACACAGCAGCACTGACCAGAGAGCCCGCATCACACCAAACACAGCAGCACTGACCAGAGAGCCCGCATCACACCAAACACAGCAGCACTGACCAGAGAGCCCGCATCACACCAAACAGCAGCACTGACCAGAGAGCCCGCATCACACCAGACACAGCAGCACTGACCAGAGAGCCCGCATCACACCAAACAGCAGCACTGACCAGAGAACCCGCATCACACCAGACACAGCAGCACTGACCAGAGAGCCCGCATCACACCAGGCACAGCAGCACTGACCAGAGAGCCCGCATCACACCAGACACAGCATCACTGACCAGAGAGCCCGCATCACACCAAACACAGCAGCACTGACCAGAGAGCCCGCATCACACCAGACACAGCAGCACTGACCAGAGAGCCCGCATCACACCAAACACAGCAGTACCGACCAGAGCCCGCATCACACCAAACACAGCAGTACTGACCAGAGAGCCCGCATCACACCACACACAACAGCACTGACCAGAGAGCCCGCATCACACCAAACACAGCAGCACTGACCAGAGAGCCCGCATCACACCAAACACAGCAGCACTGACCAGAGAGCCCGCATCACACCAAACACAGCAGCACTGACCAGAGAGCCCGCATCACACCAGACACAGCAGCACTGACCAGAGAGCCCGCATCACACCACACACAGCAGCACTGACCAGAGAGCCCGCATCACACCAAACACAGCAGCACTGACCAGAGCCCGCATCACACCAGACACAGCAGCACTGACCAGAGAGCCCGCATCACACCAAACACAGCAGCACTGACCAGAGCCCGCATCACACCAAACACAGCAGCACTGACCAGAGAGCCCGCATCACACCAAACACAGCAGCACTGACCAGAGAGCCCGCATCACACCAGGCACAGCAGCACTGACCAGAGAGCCCGCATCACACCAAACACAGCAGCACTGACCAGAGAGCCCGCATCACACCAAACAGCAGTACTGACCAGAGAGCCCGCATCACACCAAACACAGCAGCACTGACCAGAGAGCCCGCATCACACCAGGCACGGCAGCACTGACCAGAGAGCCCGCATCACACCAAACACAGCAGCACTGACCAGAGAGCCCGCATCACACCAGGCACAGCAGCACTGACCAGAGAGCCCGCATCACACCAAACACAGCAGCACTGACCAGAGAGCCCGCATCACACCAAACACAGCAGCACTGACCAGAGCCCGCATCACACCACACAGCAGCACTGACCAGAGAGTCCGCATCACACCACACAGCAGCACTGACCAGAGAGCCCGCATCACACCAAACACAGCAGCACTGACCAGAGAGCCCGCATCACACCAGACACAGCAGCACTGACCAGAGAGCCCGCATCACACCAAACACAGCAGCACTGACCAGAGAGCCCGCATCACACCAAACACAGCAGCACTGACCAGAGAGCCCGCATCACACCAAACAGCAGCACTGACCAGAGAGCCCGCATCACACCAGACACAGCAGCACTGACCAGAGAGCCCGCATCACACCAGGCACAGCAGCACTGACCAGAGAGCCCGCATCACACCAGACACAGCAGCACTGAACAGAGAGCCCGCATCACACCAAACACAGCAGCACTGACCAGAGAGCCCGCATCACACCAGACACAGCAGCACTGACCAGAGAGCCCGCATCACACCAAACACAGCAGTACTGACCAGAGAGCCCGCATCACACCAAACACAGCAGTACTGACCAGAGAGCCCGCATCACACCACACACAGCAGCACTGACCAGAGAGCCCGCATCACACCAAACACAGCAGCACTGACCAGAGAGCCCGCATCACACCAAACACAGCAGCACTGACCAGAGCCCGCATCACACCAAACACAGCAGCACTGACCAGAGAGCCCGCATCACACCACACACAGCAGCACTGACCAGAGAGCCCGCATCACACCAAACACAGCAGCACTGACCAGAGCCCGCATCACACCAGACACAGCAGCACTGACCAGAGAGCCCGCATCACACCAAACACAGCAGCACTGACCAGAGCCCACATCACACCAAACACAGCAGCACTGACCAGAGAGCCCGCATCACACCAAACACAGTCGCCGCAAACCCATAACCACGCTCACGCACGCACGCACACACACACACACGTCACACACGCACACACACGCACACACACGGCACACACACGCACACACACGGCACACACACACACACACACACACACACACACGTCACATTACACTGGTAAATATACGTAATAACCATGGTGATATCACTGCCAGACTGGGTTATTCGTCCGCCAAACATTCATACTGCCCGACACCTGGACTTCTCTCGCAGCGAGTTTCCTCACGAAATTAGCGACGTGACCGCCTCCGCCGCGCCAAAACGATACAGCGAGTATGTATCCGGCATAGGCCGGTATCCAACCCAGTCCACACCTACCCCCCCCCCCCCCCCCCACACTTCCCCTCAGACGGTACCCCTTAACCCAGTCCTGACCTCCCCCGCCCCCTGAGAGCCAAACTTGAGTTACGTGAGTTTAATACTGTGCCTACACCAACAGGGGTTAGTTACGGACGCGAACCGCAACGCTGCCGGGGTCACGCCGCGCACTTCCGCCAGCATTGGCGACCACTGACGAGTCCAGTGCATCAGCTCGGTGATCACTCGGTGATCAGAACACTAATCATGATCACGGACCATGCTCGAATCGTAATAATGACTATCAGGCTCGTAATAATGACTATCAGGCTCGTAATAATGACCATCAGGCTCGTAATCTATATTACTATTTGATAAGCGTCTGGCTATCTGTCTGTCCGTACATCCGGCACCGCTCAGTTTATTCAGCTTAAAAGTCCCAGTTAATTCACGTGCTGAATTGGTGCGGATACCTCCATCCCGGAGATGCCAGCTAATCGTCCAGCGGAGCGGACGGGTTAGCACTAGTAATGACTATCCGGCTCGTAATAATGCCTATCAGAGCCACCAGAGAGTTTTACATACAGCGTTCAGTAGGTGAAGCCATGCCATGGGAACTAATACTGCTGGCCTTCCACGATTCGGGACAACTGCGAGCCATGTTGACCAGAGTATGAGTCACCAACGTAAACTGATATTAGGTTACAAACAACGACCAGCTCAAGTACTAGCTTTAAGGGTGAAGAAACGCCTCAAAATATTTAAGTAATTATGTCCATGCATCGTCGTAGGCTAAATGCTACGCGGTTTTCTTGAGTTAACGCGTCACGGCTCTCCCGAACTCCGGTTGCCACAGCTATGGTCAGGTTAGTCACAAAGTAAACACTGCTTATCAACTACTGGTTAGATCTGTTGACGTTGGACATTGTAAGACAAATGTAAATCTGATCCCATCTAATACAAGCGTTCAGACTATGTCAGTGTCCTTATCAGCAGCCATACTGGAATAGGATGGAGCCAGCTTATGACAACGCATTCCAGGATCAAAATCGACATATTATCCCAAAGTGGCAGGAGCCCATTTAAAAAACGTGGCTCAGACGCCACCAGGATGAACCTATTGATTTATCGCTCTTCCGAAATATAACAGCATCAGACCCCAAAGGTTACGTAAATGTTTTCGCCGCCGTCATCCACAACTAAAAATGCACCACATTGTGTGTTACCAAGAGTCGCGCATATGTCACGCCCCCCCCCCCCCCCCTCCCTTCCATCATTTCAGCCAATCCAGCTATGGCGTCACAATATATAATTATGCACGTACCACCACCAAGCTCCACTGGCTATCACATAACACTGAGCTTTCCACCTTAGCCACCCTCATTTCTGCTCACACTACTATACACACTCACCTCAAAAACGCGATCAGCATAGTGGCATGCGTTAGCACAATCAATACAAGACACGAGTGAGGGCAAACTAGTGCGTTGGTCGTCAGATGCGTGTGTGCGGTTCGCTAGCTCATGATGGATCCATAACTCACTCGCCTGTGTTCTTCAATTGAACAACAGCATGTCAGAGGGTAGAAAATCGCGTGAAGTCTGGACATTCGGTGGCAGGTATACAGAGGAGGATATGTGAGGAGCCGCCGCGCCACAGGACAACAGGCGACACACCAGGCGGGCCGACAGCGCCGTCAGCAGTACAGACCAGGCGGGCCGACAGTGCTGTCAGCAGCAGTACAGACCAGGCGGGCCGACAGCGCCGTCAGCAGTACACACCAGGCGGGCCGACAGCGCTGTCAGCAGTACACACCCTGGCACCAGTACACACCAGACGGGCCGACAGCGCCGTAACCAGTACAGACCAGGCGGGCCGACAGCGCCGTCACCAGCTGTACACACCAGGCGGGCCGACAGCGCCGTCACCAGCTGTACACACCAGGCGGGCCGACAGCGCCGTCACCAGCTGTACAGACCAGGCGGACCGACAGCGCCGTCACCAGCTGTACAGACCAGGCGGGCCGACAGCGCCGTCACCAGCTGTACACACCAGGCGGGCCGACAGCGCCGTCACCAGCTGTACACACCAGGCGGGCCGACAGCGCCGTCACCAGCTGTACAGACCAGGCGGGCCGACAGCGCCGTCACCAGCTGTACAGACCAGGCGGACCGACAGCGCCGTCACCAGTACAGACCAGGCGGGCCGACAGCGCCGTCACCAGCTGTACACACCAGGCGGGCCGACAGCGCCGTCACCAGCTGTACACACCAGGCGGGCCGACAGCGCTGTCAGCAGCTGTACACACCAGGCGGGCCGACAGCGCCGTCACCAGCTGTACACACCAGGCGGACCGACAGCGCCGTCACCAGCTGTACAGACCAGGCGGACCGACAGCGCCGTCACCAGCTGTACACACCAGGCGGGCCGACAGCGCCGTCACCAGCTGTACACACCAGGCGGACCGACAGCGCCGTCACCAGTACAGACCCTGTCACCAGTACACACCAGGCGGGTCGACAGCGCCGTCACCAGTACAGACCAGGCGGGCCGACAGCGCTGGCACCAGCTATACAGACCAGGCGGGCCGACAGCGCCGTCACCAGCTGTACACACCAGGCGGGCCGACAGTGCTGTCAGCAGTACAGACCAGGCGGGCCGACAGTGCTGTCACCAGCTGTACAGACCAGGCGGGCCGACAGCGCCGTCACCAGCTGTACAGACCAGGCGGGCCGACAGTGCTGTCAGCAGTACAGACCAGGCGGGCCGACAGTGCTGTCACCAGCTGTACAGACCAGGCGGGCCGACAGCGCCGTCACCAGCTGTACAGACCAGGCGGACCGACAGCGCCGTCACCAGTACACACCCTGGCACCAGTACACACCAGACGGGCCGACAGCGCTGTCACCAGCTGTACACACCAGGCGGGCCGACAGCGCCGTCACCAGTACAGACCCTGTCACCAGTACACACCCTGTCACCAGTACACACCAGGCGGGCCGACAGCGCCGTCACCAGTACAGACCAGGCGGGCCGACAGCGCTGGCACCAGCTATACAGACCAGGCGGGCCGACAGCGCCGTCACCAGCTGTACACACCAGGCGGGCCGACAGCACTGTCACCAGCAGTACAGACCAGGCGGGCCGACAGCGCCGTCACCAGCTGTACAGACCAGGCGGACCGACAGCGCCGTCACCAGCTGTACAGACCAGGCGGACCGACAGCGCTGTCAGCAGCTGTACACACCAGGCGGGCCGACAGCGCCGTCACCAGCTGTACAGACCAGGCGGACCGACAGCGCCGTCACCAGCTGTACAGACCAGGCGGGCCGACAGCGCCGTCACCAGCTGTACAGACCAGGCGGACCGACAGCGCCGTCACCAGCTGTACAGACCAGGCGGGCCGACAGCGCCGTCACCAGCTGTACAGACCAGGCGGACCGACAGTGCTGTCAGCAGTACAGACCAGGCGGGCCGACAGTGCTGTCACCAGCTGTACAGACCAGGCGGACCGACAGCGCCGTCACCAGCTGTACAGACCAGGCGGACCGACAGCGCTGTCAGCAGTACAGACCAGGCGGGCCGACAGCGCCGTCACCAGCTGTACAGACCAGGCGGGCCGACAGCGCCGTCACCAGCTGTACAGACCAGGCGGACCGACAGCGCCGTCACCAGCTGTACAGACCAGGCGGGCCGACAGCGCCGTCACCAGCTGTACAGACCAGGCGGACCGACAGCGCCGTCACCAGCTGTACAGACCAGGCGGGCCGACAGCGCCGTCACCAGCTGTACAGACCAGGTGGACCGACAGCGCCGTCACCAGCTGTACAGACCAGGCGGGCCGACAGCGCCGTCACCAGCTGTACAGACCAGGCGGGCCGACAGCGCCGTCACCAGCTGTACAGACCAGGCGGACCGACAGCGCCGTCACCAGCTGTACAGACCAGGCGGGCCGACAGCGCCGTCACCAGCTGTACACACCAGGCGGGCCGACAGCGCCGTCACCAGCTGTACAGACCAGGCGGACCGACAGCGCCGTCACCAGCTGTACAGACCAGGCGGGCCGACAGCGCTGTCACCAGCTGTACAGACCAGGCGGACCGACAGCGCCGTCACCAGCTGTACAGACCAGGCGGGCCGACAGTGCTGTCACCAGCTGTACAGACCAGGCGGGCCGACAGCGCCGTCACCAGCTGTACAGACCAGGCGGACCGACAGCGCCGTCACCAGCTGTACAGACCAGGCGGGCCGACAGCGCTGTCACCAGTACAGGCCATATAACCGGGGTCGCTGCGTCTTACCCACGGAGTCGGGACACCGGCTAGGGTACCATCCGCTCCCACCATCACCTAACCCACAAAACCGCCGAACAGCCCCCTTCCTCTCTCCTTTCTTCTTCTTCTTCCTCCCTGCCTTGCTCTTAATATACAGATGTCCTAAGCAGAGCCTCACTAAGCTGAGCCTCCTAGCTCACGTAGACCACGTCTTAGCGAGGCTGAGGCGGCAGTTATTCCCTCTCCCCTCTGCAAACATCATTCAGACTCCCCTCCCCTCCAGAACCTACCAAGCCTCACATCAACCGCAGGAGCGAACAAGAACACCCCCGACGCGCCTAGTGTGTCGCTCGAACATGGCATGCCGCTCGAACTGGCTCGAACGTGGGCGTGTCGCTAGAACGTGGGCGTACCGAAGTACTTCCGCATATTCTCGTATGTGAACCAGAAAGTGAGACTCCAGGGCGCCATTCGTATCCAGCAGGGCAGGAAACCTTTGTACATGGCGAGCAGGCCCTCGGAGCGGACCAGGTGGATGAAACAGTCGATTGAGTTCCGGTACAGCAGACCCCTGCCGATCAGAGGCGGGCACAGGTCAGTGTGTACTGAATGCTGGCACAGATGGCTTTACTTTGCTGTGCTTTGCCATGTCTGGCGGCGCTTCAAGACATCGCAACATTGACCTGCTTATACGCCGTATAAGTAATACATATACGGCTTTGTCATGTCTAAGGGTTCGTCCAAGGAATGACAATTAGTCTGTCATTTTAGACCAAACACGAGACCCAGGGTCGGGTGTGTGTCTCTCAGTTCTGCAGCTCTAATCACTACCCCGTGTCCGTCCACTTACCGTGATGGTCGGGTGTGTGTCTCTCAGTTCTGCAGCTCTAATCACTACCCCGTGTCCGTCCACTTACCGTGATGGTCGGGTGTGTGTCTCTCAGTTCTGCAGCTCTAATCACTACCCCGTGTCCGTCCACTTACCGTGATGGTCGGGTGTGTGTCTCTCAGTTCTGCAGCTCTAATCACTACCCCGTGTCCGTCCACTTACCGTGATGGTCGGGTGTGTGTCTCTCAGTTCTGCAGCTCTAATCACTACCCCGTGTCCGTCCACTTACCGTGATGGTCGGGTGTGTGTCTCTCAGTTCTGCAGCTCTAATCACTACCCCGTGTCCGTCCACTTATCGTGGTGGCCGGGTGTGTGTCTCTCAGTTCTGCAGCTCTAATCACTACCCCGTGTCCGTCCACTTACCGTGGTGGTCGGGTGTGTGTCTCTCAGTTCTGCAGCTCTAATCACTACCCCGTGTCCGTCCACTTACCGTGGTGGTCGGGTGTGTGTCTCTCAGTTCTGCAGCTCTAATCACTACCCCGTGTCCGTCCACTTATCGTGGTGGCCGGGTGTGTGTCTCTCAGTCCTGCAGCTCTAATCACTACCCCGTGTCCGTCCACTTACCGTGATGGTCGGGTGTGTGTCTCTCAGTTCTGCAGCTCTAATCACTACCCCGTGTCCGTCCACTTATCGTGGTGGCCGGGTGTGTGTCTCTCAGTTCTGCAGCTCTAATCACTACCCCGTGTCCGTCCACTTACCGTGGTGGTCGGGTGTGTGTCTCTCAGTTCTGCAGCTCTAATCACTACCCCGTGTCCGTCCACTTACCGTGGTGGTCGGGTGTGTGTCTCTCAGTTCTGCAGCTCTAATCACTACCCCGTGTCCGTCCACTTATCGTGGTGGCCGGGTGTGTGTCTCTCAGTCCTGCAGCTCTAATCACTACCCCGTGTCCGTCCACTTATCGTGGTGGCCGGGTGTGTGGCTGATTCCTGCAGCTCTAATCACTACCCCGTGTCCGTCCACTTATCGTGGTGGCCGGGTGTGTGGCTCTGATTCCTGCAGCTCTAATAACTACCCCGTGTATTGGCAGGGTGATAGAAGACGAGTGTAGTACCTGCCGAGGTGGTCGGTGGGCTGGTTCATGACCCGCGTCTTGACCACATCCGCCGGCGTGCCGAGTACGGCCGACACGAGACCCGAGCACGCGCTGCCGACACAAATACACACACGTCACACATACACTCACGTCACACATACACACATGTCACACACACACACACACACATACACTCACGTCACACATACACGAGACCCGAGCACGCGCAGCCGACACACACACATACACTCACGTCACACATACACGAGACCCGAGCACGCGCTGCCGACACACATACACTCACGTCACACATACACGAGACCCGAGCGCGCGCTGCCGACACACACATACGTCACACATACACGAGACCCGAGCACGCGCTGCCGTCACACACACACACACCTACACACACACCTACACACACACCTACACACACACACACACACACACACACACACACACACACACACACACACACACACACACACACACACACACACACACACACACACACACACACACACACACACACACACACACACACACACACACACACACACACACACACACACACACACACACACACACACACACACACACACACACACACACACACACACACACACACACACACACACACACACACACACACACACACACACACACACACACACACACACACACACACACACACACACACACACACACACACACACACACACACACACACACACACACACACACACACACACACACACACACACACACACACACACACACACACACACACACACACACACACACACACACACACACACACACACACACACACACACACACACACACACACACACACACACACACACACACACACACACACACACACACACACACACACACACACACACACACACACACACACACACACACACACACACACACACACACACACACACACACACACACACACACACACACACACACACACACACACACACACACACACACACACACACACACACACACACACACACACACACACACACACACACACACACACACACACACACACACACACACACACACACACACACACACACACACACACACACACACACACACACACACACACACACACACACACACACACACACACACACACACACACACACACACACACACACACACACACACACACACACACACACACACACACACACACACACACACACACACACACACACACACACACACACACACACACACACACACACACACACACACACACACACACACACACACACACACACACACACACACACACACACACACACACACACACACACACACACACACACACACACACACACACACACACACACACACACACACACACACACACACACACACACACACACACACACACACACACACACACACACACACACACACACACACACACACACACACACACACACACACACACACACACACACACACACACACACACACACACACACACACACACACACACACACACACACACACACACACACACACACACACACACACACACACACACACACACACACACACACACACACACACACACACACACACACACACACACACACACACACACACACACACACACACACACACACACACACACACACACACACACACACACACACACACACACACACACACACACACACACACACACACACACACACACACACACACACACACACACACACACACACACACACACACACACACACACACACACACACACACACACACACACACACACACACACACACACACACACACACACACACACACACACACACACACACACACACACACACACACACACACACACACACACACACACACACACACACACACACACACACACACACACACACACACACACACACACACACACACACACACACACACGTCACACACACACACGTCACTCACGTCACACACGTCACACACACGTCACACACACACACGTCACTCACGTCACACACGTCACACACACGTCATACACACGTCACACACACGTCACACACACGTCATACACACGTCACACACACGTCACATACACGTCACACACACGTCACACACGTCACACACGTCACACACGTCACACACGTCACACACGTCACACACGTCACACACGTCACACACGTCACACACGTCACACACGTCACACACGTCACACACGTCACACACGTCACACACGTCACACACGTCACACACGTCACACACGTCACGCACGTCACGCACGTAACACACGTCACACACACACGTCACACACACGTCACACACACGTCACACACACGTCACACACACGTCACACACGTCACATACGTCACACACGTCACACACGTCACACACGTCACACACGTCACACACGTCACACACGTCACACACGTCACACACGTCACACACGTCACATACGTCACATACGTCACATACGTCACATACGTCACACACGTCACACACGTCACACACGTCACACGAGACTCGAGCACGCGCTGCCGACACACACTCACGTCACGCACACACGTGTCATACCGTCACGGCACGTGCCGACACGCGCACACCACACAGTTCACACACGCAACGCAGCCCTGTCACGCGCCACACATGTCGCACCGCACGGTACGATGTGCGCGACGCGATGAGCAGACAGCGACGGAATGTAACATGTATAGCATGGAGCACGCATATGGATCTCGTATGCCTACATCCATGCTTCTAAATCAGCAACGGACGAATGGGGAAATACGGAACTTTCAAAGAACACACATTTGACGCCTCTTTTTCGCTTCCATTAGCTCCTACATTTATCAACCGATTTTGAATGCTTAATTTTTTACCCGTCCAAACCGGGGCGCAAATGACACTAAGAAATCACTGGTGCGATCAGCGGTGAAATTTCCCAAATTAGGTGGTGGGGTGGGGCATCTCAACATCTTCACTGCCCAGTAATTCACCACACATTGATTAGCCCAGCGATTCTCAAATGGCGGATCATTACCACACTTGGCGTTACGGAACTTTCAGACCGAGTAATGGCGAATGGGCAGCTAAGTGAGCAGGTATAGCTGATTCGTTTGGTGATGGAGCAATGCACGTCCTAAACCTATCCCAGATTCGGTTTCACTGTCACCGCATTAGCACAAAGACCATGCCAATTAAATTAATTATAAATTATTTTCAGGTTTTTGTTATGGCTTTCGTGTTGGTAGGTATACGCTGGAAATCACTGATTTAGATGAAGAACAACAGCACGCATATGTACTTATATTCCTGTCCCTAGATGGCACTAGTAGTAAACGCCTGATGTTATGCTGTACCGCATGGCTTAAAGCCGGGAAATGTAGTCTGCGCAATCGGGAGAGTGGGGAAACGAGCCATTCGGTTATCAAATGGGGGTAACCATACCCTCTATGCTGAGAATCACTACATTAGACATAAAGTCATATTGGTACACATTGGTCACATTGATTGGTCATTTGCAGCTGGAACATGTCCCTGTTTTCGTTGCATATCTTTAAATACGGAACAAAATGTTGGTACGAACACAAAGTTTGTAAGGAAACGGCTTCACCAATTGATTGTGATAAAACTATCCACCACTGCCTCTAAAAACACTACCCACGACCAGACTGGTTATTGATTCAACACTGATTGAATCGATTGGAATCGTTCAATACAAATTCATTGAATCAAAAAGTAATTGATTCACCAACAGATCTTTTGATTCATGAATCGTGATTGAATCAAAACCAGCATCAAATCAAGGCTGATTGAATAAAAATATTTTTAACGATTCAAGTACACCTCCCAAACATGTATTACAGAAGATGCAGGGGATATATGTTCTTCGTCTACCAAATAGTTACCCACAAGCTAAATGTCATTCCTCAATATTTTTTCATGATGGAAAACTCTGGTCGAACTCGTGGCCACCCTCTGAAGATTCAGCAGCCTCATGTTCGTACACAACTGAGACAGAACTCCTTTTGCATCAGAGTGGTGCCTCTATGGAACAGCCTACCAACTGATGTGGTCATGTCCCCAAATGTGAACACATTCAAGAGGAGACTCGACAAGCACTGGGAAGAACGTCAGTACAGGACTAGGCCATCCAGATAGCACTAGATACTAGTAGCTGAGCAGGCTTTCTCAGGTCCCTTGGGACCTTCCATGCCTGTACCCTAACCTTAACCTTAACCTACACTGGTAAATTGTGCAAATACATGCAGTCCCAGTGGCTACATTCATTTATACTGAAATAGTATTGCTGTAACAATGTTTTAATGAACAGATATATGTTTTCATTTGTATTGATTTGACATAAATTCAACACATTTATTTAAATGTTGAATCAAACGTGAATCGATTAAAATATGTTTTGATTCTTTGAATCCGAAAGAATCAATTCTCAAAATTGTATCCGTGAATCGAATGGTGATTGAATCATTCAGATTCCAAAATGAATCATGATTGAATTATCCCATAAAAGTTGAATCAATAACCAGTCTGTGATAAACTTATGCCCTCTGGCTACGTCCTGACGGCAGCCGCCAAGCCGGCGCGTCGCCGCACCGTGGCCGGTTAGCCCAGTTGGTTAGCGCGTCGTGCTAATAACGCGAATGTCGTGGGTTCGACCCCCACACTGGCCATCGCTTTTCCATTTGTAACTTCCTTCAGTCGGGGTTGCCTTTGCTGTCATCCGATAGCACAACTCAGTGAAGAAAATGAGGAGTTCATTTAAATGTATGCACCACATTAATGAGCATGCTAACAGGCTGCCGGATGAAATGACAAAGCAATAAGCACACTTCCGTGACACGAACATAAACCCGCGAACTAGAGACCCGAAACGAAAACGGATGGCCAGTGTGGGGATCGAACTACGCTCTAAGCACGACGCTCTAACCAACTGGGCTAACCGGCCGCTGCGCGCCGCCACCTCTCATTCCCCGCCTCAGTACCGACACCCACCTGGCCAGAAAATGTCACAGTACTGACACCGACCTCGCCAGCAAATGTCACAGTACTGACATCCACCTGGCCAGAAAATGTCACAGTACTGACACCGACCTCGCCAGAAAATGTCACAGTACTGACACCCACCTGGCCAGCAAATGTCACAGTACTGACACCGACCTGGCCAGCAAATGTCATGGTACTGACACCGACCTGGCCAGCAAATGTCACGGTACTGACACCGACCTCGCCAGAAAATGTCACAGTACTGACACCCACCTGGCCAGAAAATGTCACAGTACTGACACCCACCTGGCCAGAAAATGTCACAGTACTGACACCGACCTGGCCAGAAAATGTCACAGTACTGACACCGACCTGGCCAGCAAATGTCACAGTACTGACACCCACCTGACCAGCAAATGTCACAGTACTGACACCCACCTGGCCAGCAAATGTCACAGTACTGACACCGACCTGGCCAGAAAATGTCACAGTACTGACACTGACCTGGCCAGAAAATGTCACAGTACTGACACTGACCTGGCCAGAAAATGTCACAGTACTGACACCGACCTGGCCAGCAAATGTCACAGTACTGACACCGACCTGGCCAGAAAATGTCACAGTACTGACACCGACCTGGCCAGCAAATGTCACAGTACTGACACCGACCTGACCAAAAAATGTCACAGTACTGACACCGACCTGGCCAGAAAATGTCACAGTACTGACACCGACCTGGCCAGAAAATGTCACAGTACTGACACTGACCTGGCCAGAAAATGTCACAGTACTGACACCGACCTGGCCAGCAAATGTCACAGTACCGACACCGACCTGGCCAGAAAATGTCACAGTACTGACACCGACCTGGCCAGAAAATGTCACAGTACTGACACCGACCTGGCCAGAAAATGTCACAGTACTGACACTGACCTGGCCAGAAAATGTCACAGTACTGACACCGACCTGGCCAGCAAATGTCACAGTACTGACACCGACCTGGCCAGAAAATGTCACAGTACTGACACCGACCTGGCCAGAAAATGTCACAGTACCGACACCGACCTGGCCAGAAAATGTCACAGTACTGACACCGACCTGGCCAGAAAATGTCACAGTACTGACACCGACCTGGCCAGAAAATGTCACAGTACTGACACTGACCTGGCCAGAAAATGTCACAGTACTGACACCGACCTGGCCAGCAAATGTCACAGTACTGACACCGACCTGGCCAGAAAATGTCACAGTACTGACACCGACCTGGCCAGAAAATGTCACAGTACTGACACTGACCTGGCCAGAAAATGTCACAGTACTGACACCGACCTGGCCAGAAAATGTCACAGTACTGACACTGACCTGGCCAGAAAATGTCACAGTACTGACACCGACCTGGCCAGCAAATGTCACAGTACTGACACCGACCTGGCCAGAAAATGTCACAGTACTGACACCGACCTGGCCAGCAAATGTCACAGTACTGACACCGACCTGGCCAGAAAATGTCACAGTACTGACACCGACCTGGCCAGCAAATGTCACAGTACTGACACCGACCTGGCCAGAAAATGTCACAGTACTGACACCGACCTGGCCAGCAAATGTCACAGTACTGACACCGACCTGGCCAGCAAATGTCACAGTACTGACACTCACCTGGCCAGAAAATGTCACAGTACTGACACCGACCTGGCCAGAAAATGTCACAGTACTGACACCGACCTGGCCAGCAAATGTCACAGTACTGACACCGACCTGGCCAGCAAATGTCACAGTACTGACACCGACCTGGCCAGCAAATGTCACAGTACTGACACTCACCTGGCCAGAAAATGTCACAGTACTGACACCGACCTGGCCAGCAAATGTCACAGTACTGACACCGACCTGGCCAGCAAATGTCACAGTACTGACACCGACCTGGCCAGAAAATGTCACAGTACTGACACCGACCTGGCCAGCAAATGTCACAGTACTGACACCGACCTGGCCAGAAAATGTCACAGTACTGACACCGACCTGGCCAGCAAATGTCACAGTACTGACACCGACCTGGCCAGCAAATGTCACAGTACTGACACCTACCTGGCCAGAAAATGTCACAGTACCGACACCGACCTGGCCAGCAAATGTCACAGTACTGACACCCACCTGGCCTGGCCTGGCCTCAGTACTGACACCGACCTGGCCAGCAAATGTCACAGTACTGACACCGACCTGGCCAGAAAATGTAACAGTACTGACACCCACCTGGCCAGCAAATGTCACAGTACTGACACCGACCTGGCCAGCAAATGTCACAGTACTGACACCGACCTGGCCAGCAAATGTCACAGTACTGACACCGACCTGGCCAGCAAATGTCACAGTACTGACACCGACCTGGCCAGCAAATGTCACAGTACTGACACCGACCTGGCCAGAAAATGTCACAGTGCTGCCACCTACCTGGCCAGAAAATGCGTCAGATGATTGTCCCCCAGTGACGTGTTTCTGATGAGTCGACCCTTGACGGAGTCGTAGGTGGTGAGGTCGCCCAGGTTGACCAGTGCCGAGCGCTGCACGTTGGGAACACAGCCCTTCCAGAGGCCTCGCACTCCTCCCTCGCGGAGAATCCTCCGCAGCGCGTGGCCAGCGCTCTGCACCCTGTGGAGGTCACAGGCCAAGCTGGCGTAAGAATGCATTGTTTCTGCTAGGCTCAGGGTGGTGTATATTGTCTCAGCTCTTGACAAAATAGCAATGGTCTAGGCGTATATTGTCACTTATGCCTACTATCCGCTATAGATGGCGCGACGATCGCATGAGTGGACATAGATGTAGCAATCAACGATATTTTACGTAGGTTCTTTCGAAGTATGGACGTAGGAATGGGAGCAACGAGAAATAATGTTTTTTTGTTGTAATTTTACTTGTGCCGGAGTACTTAAGTTAATTACATATGATACTAAATTAACATAAACCATTGAAGCTCTACTTGGTCTAGGAAGTGGTCCTAGCGTGACAAACTGTATATATGTTCTACAAATACTTGACTGCCGCTGTGTCTGCGTTCAAAACAACATCATATATGTCATAAGCTGTGACTGACAAAGCCAGACATACAACATACAGATATGACCACTGAAGAGATAAGGGATGGATACTCGGTCGTACCAAGGGCATACTATCCCTCAGCTTGCTGTAAAGACAGCAAGTCGACTGACCTTGGTTTTTGTCCCAGGAGCCTGCGTCGTCCCTCGATTACTATCCCTTACTATCCCTTACTATCCCATACTACCCCTTAGCTTGCTGTAATGATAGCTAGTCGACTGACCTTGGTTTTTGTCCCAGGAGCCTGCGTCGTCCCTCGATTACTATCCCTTACTATCCCTTAGCTTGCTGTAATGACAGCTAGTCGACTGACCTTGGTTTTTGTCCCAGGAGCCTGCGTCGTCCCTCCCTTAATATCAATTACTATCCCTTACTATCCCTTACTATCCATTAGCTTGCTGTAATGACAGCTAGTCGACTGACCTTGGTTTTTGTTCCAGGAGCCTGCGTCGTCCCTCCCTTACTATCCCTTAGCTTGCTGTAATGATAGCTAGTCGACTGACCTTGGTTTTTGTTCCAGGAGCCTGCGTCGTCCCTCCCTTACTATCCCTTACTATCCCTCAGCTTGCTATAATGATAGCTAGTCGACTGACCTTGGTTTTTGTTCCAGGAGCCTGCGTCGTCCCTCCCTTACTATCCCTCACTATCCCTCAGCTTGCTGTAATGATAGCTAGTCGACTGACCTTGGTTTTTGTTCCAGGAGCCTGCGTCGTCCCTCCCTTACTATCCCTCAGCTTGCTGTAATGATGGCTAGTCGACTGACCTTGGTTTTTGTTCCAGGAGCCTGCGTCGTCCCTCCATTACTATCCCATACTATCCCTTAGCTTGCTGTAATGATAGCTAGTCGACTGACCTTGGTTTTTGTTCCAGGAGCCTGCGTCGTCCCTCCCTTACTATCCCTTAGCTTGCTGTAATGATAGCTAGTCGACTGACCTTGGTTTGTGTTCCAGGAGCCTGCGTCGTCCCTCCCTTACTATCACTTACTATACCTTAGCTTGCTGTAATGATAGCTAGTCGACTGGCCTTGGTTTTTGTTCCAGGAGCCTGCGTCGTCCCTCCCTTACTATCCCTCACTATCCCTCAGCTTGTTGTAATGATAGCTAGTCGACTGACCTTTGTTTTTGTTCCAGGAGCCTGCGTCGTCCCTCCCTTACTATCCCTTACTATCCCTTAGCTTGCTGTAATGATAGCTAGTCGACTGACCTTGGTTTTTGTTCCAGGAGCCTGCGTCGTCCCTCCCTTACTATCCCATACTATCCCTCAGCTTGCTGTAATGATAGCTAGTCGACTGACCTTGGTTTTTGTTCCAGGAGCCTGCGTCGTCCCTCCATTACTATCCCGTACTATCCCTCAGCTTGCTGTAATGATAGCTAGTCGACTGACCTTGGTTTTTGTTCCAGGAGCCTGCGTCGTCCCTCCCTTACTATCCCATACTATCCCTCAGCTTGCTGTAATGATAGCTAGTCGACTGACCTTGGTTTTTGTTCCAGGAGCCTGCGTCGTCCCTCCCTTACTATCCCTCACTATCCCTCAGCTTGCTGTAATGATAGCTAGTCGACTGACCTTGGTTTTTGTTCCAGGAGCCTGCGTCGTCCCTCCCTTACTATCCCTCACTATCCCTCACTATCCCTCAGCTTGCTGTAATGATAGCTAGTCGACTGACCTTGGTTTTTGTTCCAGGAGCCTGCGTCGTCCCTCCCTTACTATCCCGTACTATCCCTCAGCTTGCTGTAATGATAGCTAGTCGACTGACCTTGGTTTTTGTTCCAGGAGCCTGCGTCGTCCCTCCCTTACTATCCCTCACTATCCCTCAGCTTGCTGTAATGATAGCTAGTCGACTGACCTTGGTTTTTTGTTCCAGGAGCCTGCGTCGTCCCTCCCTTACTATCCCGTACTATCCCTCAGCTTGCTGTAATGATAGCTAGTCGACTGACCTTGGTTTTTGTTCCAGGAGCCTGCGTCGTCCCTCCCTTACTATCCCTCACTATCCCTCAGCTTGCTGTAATGATAGCTAGTCGACTGACCTTGGTTTTTGTTCCAGGAGCCTGCGTCGTCCCTCCCTTACTATCCCGTACTATCCCTCAGCTTGCTGTAATGATAGCTAGTCGACTGACCTTGGTTTTTGTTCCAGGAGCCTGCGTCGTCCCTCCCTTACTATCCCTTACTATCCCTCAGCTTGCTGTAATGATAGCTAGTCGACTGACCTTGGTTTTTGTTCCAGGAGCCTGCGTCGTCCCTCCCTTACTATCCCTCACTATCCCTCAGCTTGCTGTAATGATAGCTAGTCGACTGACCTTGGTTTTTGTTCCAGGAGCCTGCGTCGTCCCTCCCTTACTATCCCTTACTATCCCTCAGCTTGATGTAATGATAGCTCGTCGACTGACCTTGGTTTTTGTTCCAGGAGCCTGCGTCGTCCCTCCCTTACTATCCCTCAGCTTGCTGTAATGATAGCTAGTCGACTGACCTTGGTTTTTGTTCCAGGAGCCTGCGTCGTCTCTCCCTTACTATCCCTCATCTTGCTGTAATGATAGCTAGTCGACTGACCTTGGTTTTTGTTCCAGGAGCCTGCGTCGTCCCTCCCTTACTATCCCTTACTATCCCTTAGCTTGCTGTAATGATAGCTAGTCGACTGACCTTGGTTTTTGTTCCAGGAGCCTGCGTCGTCCCTCCCTTACTATCCCTTAGCTTGCTGTAATGCTAGCCAGTCGACTGACCTTTGTTTTTGTTCCAGGAGCCTGCGTCGTCCCTCCCTTACTATCCCTTACTATCCCTTAGCTTGCTGTAATGATAGCTAGTCGACTGACCTTGGTTTTTGTTCCAGGAGCCTGCGTCGTCCCTCCCTTACTATCCCATACTATCCCTCAGCTTGCTGTAATGATAGCTAGTCGACTGACCTTGGTTTTTGTTCCAGGAGCCTGCGTCGTCCCTCCATTACTATCCCGTACTATCCCTCAGCTTGCTGTAATGATAGCTAGTCGACTGACCTTGGTTTTTGTTCCAGGAGCCTGCGTCGTCCCTCCCTTACTATCCCATACTATCCCTCAGCTTGCTGTAATGATAGCTAGTCGACTGACCTTGGTTTTTGTTCCAGGAGCCTGCGTCGTCCCTCCCTTACTATCCCTCACTATCCCTCAGCTTGCTGTAATGATAGCTAGTCGACTGACCTTGGTTTTTGTTCCAGGAGCCTGCGTCGTCCCTCCCTTACTATCCCTCACTATCCCTCACTATCCCTCAGCTTGCTGTAATGATAGCTAGTCGACTGACCTTGGTTTTTGTTCCAGGAGCCTGCGTCGTCCCTCCCTTACTATCCCGTACTATCCCTCAGCTTGCTGTAATGATAGCTAGTCGACTGACCTTGGTTTTTGTTCCAGGAGCCTGCGTCGTCCCTCCCTTACTATCCCTCACTATCCCTCAGCTTGCTGTAATGATAGCTAGTCGACTGACCTTGGTTTTTGTTCCAGGAGCCTGCGTCGTCCCTCCCTTACTATCCCGTACTATCCCTCAGCTTGCTGTAATGCTAGCTAGTCGACTGACCTTGGTTTTTGTTCCAGGAGCCTGCGTCGTCCCTCCCTTACTATCCCTCACTATCCCTCAGCTTGCTGTAATGATAGCTAGTCGACTGACCTTGGTTTTTGTTCCAGGAGCCTGCGTCGTCCCTCCCTCACTATCCCTCACTATCCCTCAGCTTGCTGTAATGATAGCTAGTCGACTGACCTTGGTTTTTGTTCCAGGAGCCTGCGTCGTCCCTCCCTTACTATCCTGTACTATCCCTCAGCTTGCTGTAATGATAGCTAGTCGACTGACCTTGGTTTTTGTTCCAGGAGCCTGCGTCGTCCCTCCCTTACTATCCCTTACTATCCCTCAGCTTGCTGTAATGATAGCTAGTCGACTGACCTTGGTTTTTGTTCCAGGAGCCTGCGTCGTCCCTCCCTCACTATCCCTCACTATCCCTCAGCTTGCTGTAATGATAGCTAGTCGACTGACCTTGGTTTTTGTTCCAGGAGCCTGCGTCGTCCCTCCCTTACTATCCTGTACTATCCCTCAGCTTGCTGTAATGATAGCTAGTCGACTGACCTTGGTTTTTGTTCCAGGAGCCTGCGTCGTCCCTCCCTTACTATCCTGTACTATCCCTCAGCTTGCTGTAATGATAGCTAGTCGACTGACCTTGGTTTTTGTTCCAGGAGCCTGCGTCGTCCCTCCCTTACTATCCCTCACTATCCCTCAGCTTGCTGTAATGATAGCTAGTCGACTGACCTTGGTTTTTGTTCCAGGAGCCTGCGTCGTCCCTCCCTTACTATCCCTTACTATCCCTCAGCTTGCTGTAATTATAGCTAGTCGACTGACCTTGGTTTTTGTTCCAGGAGCCTGCGTCGTCCCTCCCTCACTATCCCTCACTATCCCTCAGCTTGCTGTAATGATAGCTAGTCGACTGACCTTGGTTTTTGTTCCAGGAGCCTGCGTCGTCCCTCCCTTACTATCCCTTACTATCCCTCAGCTTGATGTAATGATAGCTCGTCGACTGACCTTGGTTTTTGTTCCAGGAGCCTGCGTCGTCCCTCCCTTACTATCCCTCAGCTTGCTGTAATGATAGCTAGTCGACTGACCTTGGTTTTTGTTCCAGGAGCCTGCGTCGTCCCTCCCTTACTATCCCTCATCTTGCTGTAATGATAGCTAGTCGACTGACCTTGGTTTTTGTTCCAGGAGCCTGCGTCGTCCCTCCCTTACTATCCCATACTATCCCTCAGCTTGCTGTAATGATAGCTAGTCGACTGACCTTGGTTTTTGTTCCAGGAGCCTGCGTCGTCCCTCCCTTACTATCCCTCACTATCCCTCAGCTTGCTGTAATGATAGCTAGTCGACTGACCTTGGTTTTTGTTCCAGGAGCCTGCGTCGTCCCTCCCTTACTATCCCTCACTATCCCTCACTATCCCTCAGCTTGCTGTAATGATAGCTAGTCGACTGACCTTGGTTTTTGTTCCAGGAGCCTGCGTCGTCCCTCCCTTACTATCCCGTACTATCCCTCAGCTTGCTGTAATGATAGCTAGTCGACTGACCTTGGTTTTTGTTCCAGGAGCCTGCGTCGTCCCTCCCTTACTATCCCTCACTATCCCTCAGCTTGCTGTAATGATAGCTAGTCGACTGACCTTGGTTTTTGTTCCAGGAGCCTGCGTCGTCCCTCCCTTACTATCCCGTACTATCCCTCAGCTTGCTGTAATGATAGCTAGTCGACTGACCTTGGTTTTTGTTCCAGGAGCCTGCGTCGTCCCTCCCTTACTATCCCTCACTATCCCTCAGCTTGCTGTAATGATAGCTAGTCGACTGACCTTGGTTTTTGTTCCAGGAGCCTGCGTCGTCCCTACCTTACTATCCCGTACTATCCCTCAGCTTGCTGTAATGATAGCTAGTCGACTGACCTTGGTTTTTGTTCCAGGAGCCTGCGTCGTCCCTCCCTTACTATCCCTTACTATCCCTCAGCTTGCTGTAATGATAGCTAGTCGACTGACCTTGGTTTTTGTTCCAGGAGCCTGCGTCGTCCCTCCCTTACTATCCCTCACTATCCCTCAGCTTGCTGTAATGATAGCTAGTCGACTGACCTTGGTTTTTGTTCCAGGAGCCTGCGTCGTCCCTCCCTTACTATCCCTTACTATCCCTCAGCTTGATGTAATGATAGCTCGTCGACTGACCTTGGTTTTTGTTCCAGGAGCCTGCATCGTCCCTCCCTTACTATCCCTCAGCTTGCTGTAATGATAGCTAGTCGACTGACCTTGGTTTTTGTTCCAGGAGCCTGCGTCGTCCCTCCCTTACTATCCCTCATCTTGCTGTAATGATAGCTAGTCGACTGACCTTGGTTTTTGTTCCAGGAGCCTGCGTCGTCCCTCCCTTACTATCCCTTACTATCCCTTAGCTTGCTGTAATGATAGCTAGTCGACTGACCTTGGTTTTTGTTCCAGGAGCCTGCGTCGTCCCTCCCTTACTATCCCTTACTATCCCTTAGCTTGATTTAATGATAGCTAGTCGACTGACCTTGGTTTTTGTTCCAGGAGCCTGCGTCGTCCCTCCCTTACTATCCCATACTATCCCTCAGCTTGCTGTAATGATAGCTAGTCGACTGACCTTGGTTTTTGTTCCAGGAGCCTGCGTCGTCCCTCCATTACTATCCCGTACTATCCCTCAGCTTGCTGTAATGATAGCTAGTCGACTGACCTTGGTTTTTGTTCCAGGAGCCTGCGTCGTCCCTCCCTTACTATCCCATACTATCCCTCAGCTTGCTGTAATGATAGCTAGTCGACTGACCTTGGTTTTTGTTCCAGGAGCCTGCGTCGTCCCTCCCTTACTATCCCTCACTATCCCTCAGCTTGCTGTAATGATAGCTAGTCGACTGACCTTGGTTTTTGTTCCAGGAGCCTGCGTCGTCCCTCCCTTACTATCCCTCACTATCCCTCACTATCCCTCAGCTTGCTGTAATGATAGCTAGTCGACTGACCTTGGTTTTTGTTCCAGGAGCCTGCGTCGTCCCTCCCTTACTATCCCGTACTATCCCTCAGCTTGCTGTAATGATAGCTAGTCGACTGACCTTGGTTTTTGTTCCAGGAGCCTGCGTCGTCCCTCCCTTACTATCCCTCACTATCCCTCAGCTTGCTGTAATGATAGCTAGTCGACTGACCTTGGTTTTTGTTCCAGGAGCCTGCGTCGTCCCTCCCTTACTATCCCGTACTATCCCTCAGCTTGCTGTAATGCTAGCTAGTCGACTGACCTTGGTTTTTGTTCCAGGAGCCTGCGTCGTCCCTCCCTTACTATCCCTTACTATCCCTCAGCTTGCTGTAATGATAGCTAGTCGACTGACCTTGGTTTTTGTTCCAGGAGCCTGCGTCGTTCCTCCCTTACTATCCCTCAGCTTGCTGTAATGATAGCTAGTCGACTGACCTTGGTTTTTGTTCCAGGAGCCTGCGTCGTCCCTCCCTTACTATCCCTCATCTTGCTGTAATGATAGCTAGTCGACTGACCTTGGTTTTTGTTCCAGGAGCCTGCGTCGTCCCTCCCTTACTATCCCTTACTATCCCTTAGCTTGCTGTAATGATAGCTAGTCGACTGACCTTGGTTTTTGTTCCAGGAGCCTGCGTCGTCCCTCCCTTACTATCCCTTACTATCCCTTAGCTTGATTTAATGATAGCTAGTCGACTGACCTTGGTTTTTGTTCCAGGAGCCTGCGTCGTCCCTCCCTTACTATCCCTTACTATCCCTTAGCTTGCTGTAATGATAGCTAGTCGACTGACCTTGGTTTTTGTTCCAGGAGCCTGCGTCGTCCCTCCCTTACTATAACCTACTATCCCTTAGCTTGCTGTAATGATAGCTAGTCGACTGACCTTGGTTTTTGTTCCAGGAGCCTGCGTCGTCCCTCCCTTACTATCCCTCAGCTTGCTGTAATGATAGCTAGTCGACTGACCTTGGTTTTTGTTCCAGGAGCCTGCGTCGTCCCTCCCTTACTATCCCTCAGCTTGCTGTAATGATAGCTAGTCGACTGACCTTGGTTTTTGTTCCAGGAGCCTGCGTCGTCCCTCCCTTACTATCCCTTACTATCCCTCAGCTTGCTGTAATGATAGCTAGTCCACTGACCTTGGCTTTTGTTCCAGGAGCCTGCGTCGTCCCTCCCTTACTATCCCTTACTATCCCTTAGCTTGCTGTAATGATAGCTAGTCGACTGACCTTGGTTTTTGTTCCAGGAGCCTGCGTCGTCCCTCCCTTACTATCCCTTACTATCCCTCAGCTTGCTGTAATGATAGCTAGTCGACTGACCTTGGTTTTTGTTCCAGGAGCCCGCGTCGTCCCTCCCTTACTATCCTTTACTATCCCTTAGCTTGCTGTGATGATAGCTAGTCGACTGACCTTGGTTTTTGTTCCAGGAGCCTACGTCGTCCCTCCCTTACTATCCCTTACTATCCCTTAGCTTGCTGTAATGATAGCTAGTCGACTGACCTTGGTTTTTGTCCCAGGAGCCTGCGTCGTCCCTCCCTTACTATTCCTTACTATCCCTTAGCTTGCTGTAATGATAGCTAGTCGACTGACCTTGGTTTTTGTTCCAGGAGCCTGCGTCGTCCCTCCCTTACTATCCCTCACTATCCCTTAGCTTGCTGTAATGACAGCTAGTCGACTGACCTTGGTTTTTGTCCCAAGAGCCTGCGTCGTCCCTCCATTTGCATCTGAACTTTGACGAGGTCGGCTGGTGAGGCCAGCAGCTGTCCTGTACCTCCGGCCAGGAGACCGCCCACCGCCGCCTGCCTGGCGACCAGACCATAACCCCGCTGTCACACAGCAGTGCGGTCAACACATGCCGATCAACGCATGCCGATCAACGCATGCCGATCATTACCAGCATATTCCATCACAAGGGCCCCACTATTAACCACGCATGTACGAACACCACACATTACACAACCTAATACCGGACATACACTCATAAACCTATCGGTACATGAGCGTTTTAACCAAATGCACCCTTACCGAATGTAAGCATCCTGTCCGCCACCTGCCTGACGGCATCGTAATTCGCCGTTTCACGGAAAGCGACTCAGCAAACTTCCAACAGCTGAGCCGGCTTCGAGTCAAAACTAACCGACCTTGAGTGAGTCAAGCACAACTCTGGTTTTAACAACTTACAAGTTACACATCGCTGTTTGTACTCCTCTGCAGGGCAAACACTGTGCGATGCAAACATTTCAAAGGAAGCGCACATCCTCAGTTCAACAACACACGTAACACTGAGGGACCCCTAACCCTTCCAAGATGGGACACCGGACTTCACGTCCCACAACCCATCCTGGCGGAGGAGGACATACCAAACCGGCAGGGAGGAGCCCTTGCCAGACAGACAGGGAGGAGCCCTTACCAGACTGGCAGAGAGGAGCCCTTTACCAGACATACAGGGAGGAGCCCTTACCAGACTGGCAGGGAGGAGCCCTTACCAGACAGACAGGGAGGAGCCCTTACCAGACTGGCAGGGAGGAGCCCTTACCAGACAGACAGGGAGGAGCCCTTACCAGACAGACAGGGAGGAGCCCTTACCAGACTGGCAGAGAGGAGCCCTTTACCAGACAGACAGGGAGGAGCCCTTACCAGACTGGCAGAGAGGAGCCCTTACCAGACTGGCAGAGAGGAGCCCTTAACAGACTGGCAGAGAGGAGCCCTTACCAGACTGGCAGAGAGGAGCCCTTACCAGACAGACAGGGAGGAACCCTTACCAGACAGACAGAGAGGAGCCCTTACCAGACTGGCAGAGAGGAGCCCTTACCAGACAGACAGGGAGGAGCCCTTACCAGACAGACAGAGAGGAGCCCTTACCAGACTGGCAGAGAGGCGCCCTTACCAGACTGGCAGGGAGGAGCCCTTACCAGACTGGCAGAGAGGAGCCCTTACCAGACTGGCAGAGAGGAGCCCTTACCAGACTGGCAGAGAGGAGCCCTTACCAGACTGGCAGAGAGGAGCCCTTACCAGACTGGCAGAGAGGCGCCCTCTTCACGAACGCGGTTCCTCATCCACTCGTAGCCGTTCATCCTGACGCCGGTGTAGATGACGTGGCGACAGACTGCCGGTGTGATGCCGTGCCAGAGGCAGAGGACGCCCTCCTCGCGGACTACACCAAGAGCCGTGCGAACCAGGCCTCGGTACGGCACCTGGCGGAGAGGCGCAGAACTACAGTCAACACCTGGCGGAGAGGCGCAGAACTACAGTCAACACCTGGCGGAGAGGTGCAGAACTACAGTCAACACCTGGCGGAGAGGTGCAGAACTACAGTCAAAACCTGGCGGACAGGTGCAGGCACAGACCTACAGTCTACAGTCACCGACTGACACTCACATAAATACAGTTTCCACCAGTCCGACAGACGAGGAATTAATTACCAACTTGTCACTAGACCGGACTAGACCTAGAGGACAGATATATATTTCTCCATTTTACTTTTTATCGTCTTTTACCTTTGAGTGTTTAAAATGGTCAACTTGATTTCAAGATATTCGGAGACGGAAACGTATAAGGTGATTTCACCATGCTTATGAACATGTTACATCAAAATCACTTTTGTTTGGGGCATTTGGGAACATGGTAAACACCGAACAAATAGGAAAATATGCCCTTTTAGCTGAGCGGATTTTTTTTATTCTGCTCTAGTTGCCAAATAATTGGCAAACTGTGGTGAATTGAACATAACGGGATAACGTGGTGAATTGAACATAACGGGATAACGATACTACGTGGCTCCAAACCACGTCCTGTTTCGGCAACCCCGCTTAATTTTATTGGCAACGTTCGTCCTTTACCAGGCAAACGCATGTTCAAATATTCAGACCCAAATAAAATGACCAGAGAAAATGGATAAAATAGCTGATCGATGTACATTACAGAAAATGGCTAATTGAAATGGATAAAAATGCTCGATCTATGTAATTAATAAAAACCTATACAAAACATAATGTAAAAAATGTACCACCTCCAAGTCGTTCAATCAACGTCAGTGCAACCGTAACTAAAAGTACAATAATTCGAGGTGGCATGGCAGTTTTCTGGTTGCAAAATATAGCAAAGTATACAAATACATCACATTTAATTTACACCAGTGGCTCTCAGCATCAAGGGTTTACCTCCTTTTGACGACCTGAACAATTCATTACCCCTCCTCCAGTTGCGCAGGCCTTAACCCGCGCACTGCAGGGGCTTTGCGCCGAACACGAACTGCAGGGGGGGTGATTTACGCCCCCTCCCCCCTAAGATCTCGAAAACTACGCTACGTAGCGAGAAGCGAAAAACGGCATTTGATAGCTTGATACATGTTCTATCGAAAGTATTTCAGTATTGTTTTAGGTCAGGTCAAAATTGAGGTCACCAGAGGTCAGCAAAGGTCAAATTTTCCAGTTTTTTTAACTGTTTTAGGACATCGCTCCAGATATTCCCATATATCTCAGAAACTATGCTAAGTAGAAACAAACGGAAAAGAGAAAACGCCAGCCAGTGAAATTTTAAATCGCTAAGGAGTCCTCAAATTTGATCTCAGGTCAATATTTGAGGCTCCAGAGGTCAAAGAGGACAAAAATTCCGTTTTTTTGCTAAATCGTTTTTCGCTATTAACTTTTTACCTAAAACATTTAACGAAAAACTGTTTAGGCCATTGTGTTTATATTGTCAAGGCGCTTCGAATGATATACATGGTGACCTTGTTAAGTCAACTTAAAAACTTGACCTTGGTCAAGGTGAAGTGGTGACCCAAGTAGGGCATGTTGCATATGGGAAGACGTGTCTCGACGAGACAAACACATTGATGTCTGTTTTACTTCTCTATATTTATTATGTCGGGAGTTATTGACAAAAAGGTGATGGTGACCTCGCATGACCTCAAATGATCCAATAGGGGTCACTGAACAAAAATTACACTTGGATCATAAAGAATATTCTATAATAACATGATCCGGAAGTAATTGGACTAATATCATGCATATCCTTGAAATAGGAAGCATTTGTATATTTCCCCATTGACTTATTATGGGGAGATTACGAAATTGACCTGACCTTAAGTCACCGATATCAAAATTCCGAAATATACGAATTGTAAGTAACGATGCCCTCATGACATCCCATAAGTTTCAAACTGATCGGTGAAAAACTCTGGCTTTGGCACAACTGCAAACATTTTTTTGAGGTGGGGTCACTTGACCTGATCTGGTGACCTGACCTGAGATGACCCGAGGTTATTTTTTTTCTCCAAAGTGTGCGCAATTGATGTCCTAACAGGTGTGCAAAAACCCGGCGGCGCTGCACGCCGCCGTTTTTTTACTATCTTTGACAAACCTGAGGGGGGCGGAAATCAACCCCCCTGCAGTGCGCGGGTTAATTATTGGCTTCAGGTTATGCGGTACAGCATAACTTCAGGCGTTTACTACTAGTGCCATCTAGGGACAAATATTTAAGTTGTGGGTGCTGTGCAGTGTGCAGTTGCTATTGGTCTAAGGCAAGAGTGATTCTCAGCATAAATCGCATAGTACCCGTTTTGGTGACCAGATTGACTCATTAACCCGTACCTTGAATACAATTGATTTACATTTTATATTCCGCCAAGGTGCTACACAAATTTCCCCCCAACGCGTCGACTACCGTAAAGGCGCCTAAGCATCGTTTTCCATTGATTGATCACGATTCTCTTTGCGATAATACGGTACCAGTGGTCTGCGGTACCGTATTACTGCGGTACCGTCTGCGGCAGAGAAACAGAAACTGGGATGGAGGGATGCGCAATGCATTGTGCGCCATCACGAAAAGTTTCAAAGCAAAGTAGCTATAATTTCTCCCTCAGCTGCTCAAACGTCATTACCCCTCTTGAAGGCTGCATTGGACCCAATTGGGGTAACTTCACCTTATTTGAGAACCAATTATTTACGCCCTTCGTCTCAGTTATATTAACATCATCAACATCGTCTTATTGTGTTTTGAAGTGCGAGGTTCTATTGTTGGCGTTTTATTCAACAATCGTCGGTATAAGATTACTTATTAAGGGTCACCTGTTGACCAAGCATAGAAACTGCCACCTACGCCATGCCGGGATGCCGGATCTCTGCTTGACAGCAGGGAACAACAGTTTCAAAGCATGCTATTTATACGCCATCAGATTTCACCCTAGACACGTGACAGAACAGTTCTGACGTCATCTGTGACAAACATCCGTCATTGGAGGGGCGTGGCCAAATCACCACCGGACGGCACCTAATGTCGTGAAATAAACACAACACAAATAGTCCCCCACCCACCAGTCACAACAGGGATCAAATCGACTACTTAAATCACAACACAAATAGTCCCCCACTCACCAGTCACAGCAGGGATTAAATCGACTACTTAAATCACAACACAAATAGTCCCCCACCCACCAGTCACAGCAGGGATTAAATCGACTACTTAAATCACAACACAAATAGTCCCCACCCACCAGTCACGACAGGGATTAAATCGACTACTTAAATCACAACACAAATAGTTCTCCACACACCAGTCACAACAGGGATTAAATCGACTACTTAAATCACAACACAAATAGTCCTCCGCCCACCAGTCACAACAGAGATTAAATCGACTACTTAAATCACAACACAAATAGTCCTCCGCCCACCAGTCACAGCAGGGATCAAATCGACTACTTAAATCACAACACCAATAGTCCCCCACCCACCAGTCACAACAGGGATTAAATCGAATACTTAAATCACAACACAAATAGTCCCCTCCCACCAGTCACAACAGGGATTAAATAGACTACTTAAATCACAACACAAATAGTCCCCCACCCACCAGTCACGACAGGGATCAAATAGACTACTGTATCCGCCAGCGGTGCAGCACCTATTGTCGTGAATTAAACACAACACAAATAGTCCCCCGCCCACCAGTCACAACAGGGATTAAATCGACTACTTAAATCACAACACAAATAGTCCCCCACCCACCAGTCACAACAGGGATAAAATCGACTACTTAAATCACAACACAAATAGTCCCCCACCCACCAGTCACGACAGGGATTAAATCGACTACTTAAATCACAACACAAATAATCCCCCACCCACCAGTCACAGCAGGGATTAAACCGACCACTTAAATCACAACACAAATAGTCCCCCACCCACCAGTCACAGCAGGGATCAAATTGACTACTTAAATCACAACACAAATAGTCCCCACCCACCAGTCACGACAGGGATTAAATCGACTACTTAAATCACAACACAACTAGTCCCCCGCCCATCAGTCACGACAGGGATTAAATCGACTACTTAAATCACAACACAAATAGTCCCCCACCCACCAGTCACAACAGGGATTAAATCGACTACTTAAATCACAACACAAATAGTCCCCCACCCACCAGTCACAACAGGGATTAAATCGACTACTTAAATCACAACACAAATAGTCTCCCACCCACCAGTCACAACAGGGATCAAATCGACTACTTAAATCACAACACAAATAGTCCCCCACCCACCAGTCACAACAGGGATCAAATCGACTACTTAAATCACAACACAAATAGTCCCCCACCCACCAGTCACAAGAGGGATTAAATCGACTACTTAAATCACAACACAAATAGTCTCCCACCCACCAGTCACAACAGGGATCAAATCGACTACTTAAATCACAACACAAATAGTCCCCCACCCACCAGTCACAACATGGATCAAATCAACTACTTAAATCACAACACAAATAGTCCCCCACCCACCAGTCACGACAGGGATTAAATCGACTACTTAAATCACAACACAAATAGTCCTCCGCCCACCAGTCACAGCAGGGATCAAATAGACTACTTAAATCACAACACAAATAGTCCCCCACCCACCAGTCACGACAGGGATTAAATC
Source organism: Chirona hameri (assembly GCA_036785665.1). Lineage (NCBI taxonomy): Eukaryota > Metazoa > Arthropoda > Thecostraca > Balanomorpha > Balanidae > Chirona > Chirona hameri. Next base: position 73,831 of record JAXIVJ010000176.1, read on the forward strand.
GACTACTTAAATCACAACACAAATAGTTCCCCACCCACCAGTCACAACAGGGATCAAATCGACTACTGTATCCGTCAGATACAATGACGAATTTCCGAATAAGACTTGCTGGTCATGAGGACATATTTCCCAAGATTCCTTTACTTAATTAAAAGACATAAAGACATAAAAGAAAAGTGCAACAAAGAGCCTCTTGGGCCCATCCGAGGTTGCACCCTGCACCCCCCCCCCCCCCTCCACCAGTCTCGTCCCTTCAAATCACCTTACTCTACCTGCATAAAAGAAGGCTAATCCCACGAGTATTTATGAACTAATCCCTTCTCTGTAAAGTATTTATCTAATCTAATTTTGAAGGAAGCAAGTGTCACTGCATCAGCGACATCCCCTGGTAGCATATTCCAATGTCCTACAACCCTTCTACTGAAAAATGACTGTCGTAGCCTAGTCCTACTTTGTTTCATAATGAGTTTATGCTGATGACCTCTACCTCGATTTTCCCTATTGAACTCAAACATACCCTTTAAATATCCAGAATGCTGACTATTTACAAATTTGAAGACTTCAATTAGATCTCCTCTTAGCCTTCTATATCTAAGTGAAAACATACCCAATTTCTTTAATCTATCTTCATAAGGTAAACTACCAAGACAATTAACCATTTTTGTTGCCCTTTTTGAACTCTTTCTAACAACCAGCAATCTTTCTCATATGTTGGAGACCAGGCTTGTACACAATACTCCAAATGTGGTCTAACGTATGCACAATACAGTTTTGTTATTACCTTTTCACTCTTGTAGGAAACATTTCTGTTAATGTCCCCTAGCATTCTAAGTGCCTTTTTCCTAGCTTCTACAACCTGGTCTGACGCTGATAGTCTATTGTTTACCACGACACCTAAATCTCTTTCCTTTTCAATCTGCTCCATTTTCTGCCCACCCATTTCATACCTATGTTTACTGCTAACCCGTCCAGCGTGCATAATCTTACATTTACTCAAATTGAATTTCACCTGCCATGCTTCAGACCACTCAACTAGCTTGTCCAGATCTGATTGAAAAACATCCTGATCATGTTTTCCTCTAATAATCCTGACAACTTTTAGATCGTCTGCAAATTTCAAGACTTTGCTGTCTATACTGTTCTCAATTGCATTCACAAATATTATAAAAAGCAATGGGCCCAGGACTGAGCCCTGTGGAACCCCACTGAGAACCTCCTTCCATTGTGATTGGCACCCATTCAATATAACCCTTTGCTGGCGTCCTGAAAGCCACGTTTCTATCCAATCCAGAATCTTTATTTCACCAATTATTTCCGCAACGATTTCGGTAGCCGGCGACCGCTCGGAAAGAAGTTGGGAAACCGCAGGGCAAAACGGGAACATTTAGACAGAGGAAAAATAACGAAAAGGGAACAAAACAAGAGATAGAGACAACGAAGACTTGGTTACCAGACGCCAGGAATCGGATACATTGGCACACATTACACAGCATATCGGATACATTGGCACACATTACACAGCATTTCGGATACATTGGCACACATTACACAGCATATCGGATACATTGGCACACATTACACAGCATATCGGATACATTGGCACACATTACACAGCATATCGGATACATTGGCACACATTACACAGCATATCGGATACATTGGCACACATTACACAGCATATCGGATACATTGGCACACATTACACAGCATATCGGATACATTGGCGCACATTACACAGCATATCGGATACATTGGCACACATTACACAGCATATCGGATACATTGGCACACATTACACAGCATATCGGATACATTGGCACACATTACACAGCATATCGGATACATTGGCGCACATTACACAGCATATCGGATACATTGGCACACATTACACAGCATATCGGATACATTGGCACACATTACACAGCATATCGGATACATTGGCACACATTACACAGCATATCGGATACATTGGCACACATTACACAGCATATCGGATACATTGGCACACATTACACAGCATATCGGATACATTGGCACACATTACACAGCATATCGGATACATTGGCACACATTACACAGCATATCGGATACATTGGCACACATTACACAGCATATCGGATACATTGGCACACATTACACAGCATATCGGATACATTGGCACACATTACACAGCATATCGGATACATTGGCACACATTACACAGCATATCGGATACATTGGCACACATTACACAACATGTGTACGTTAGGAACACGATTCGGCATCATTTTCACCTAGTTGGACAACATTAACACCGTCCGGACACCTTTCCCATTACGTGGGAGCCGTTCTAACACCGTCCGGACACCATTTGAACACCGTTATGACACCACTTGAACACCGTTATGACACCATTTGAACACCGTTATGACACCATTTGAACACCGTTATGACACCACTTGAACACCGTTATGACACCATTTGAACACCGTAATGACACCATTTGAACACCGTTATGACACCATTTGAACACCGTTATGACACCATTTGAACACCGTTATGACACCACTTGAACACCGTTATGACACCATTTGAACACCGTTATGACACCATTTGAACACCGTTATGACACCATTTAAACACCGTTATGACACCATTTGGACATCATTTGGACTCCGTGTGGACATCATTTGGACTCCGTGTGGACATCATGTCAGTGTCCCAAAATGTTTGGACTGGGAAGGGTGGGAAATGACATCCAAATGTGAATTGTCCACCCTCACGCCACATTTTAGGAGTGAAATTTCCACTCCCAAATTATGAATTGTGATATTGATTCTGACATCTAGGTAAATATTGACTAAAATTCATGATTTCAACAAAAAAACTACTGATTTTCATATTCAACACAGGAGAAAAAAAAAATATTGTACCATTTCCTACACAAATTTCCACTCTCATGGTCTTTTGGCTCGAATTTTCCACTCTGACACACAAGCAAAATATAATTTTGGGACACTGCATTTGAACACCATTTGGACACCATTCGAACACCATTTGGACATCATTTGGACACCGTTAGGACATCATTTGGCCATCATTTGGACACTGTTAGGACATCATTTGGCCATCATTTGGACACCGTTAGGACATCATTTGGCCATCATTTGGCCATCATTTGGCCATCATTTGGCCATCATTTGGCCATCATTTGGCCATCATTTGGCCATCATTTGGACACCGTTAGGACATCATTTGGACACCTTTCGAACATCATTCGAGCACCGTTTAGACACCGTTTAAACGCCTGATGCGCGGCCGACCGTGTATGGCAGATTGCCTGTGTGCAGATTGTGTGTGTGTGTATGACCGTGTCAGTGGTGGCGCAGGGTAGACCGCAGCCTTACCTTGCTGTCGGCCGCCTCGCCCTGAATTTGCAGCCGGGTCTTTGTCAGATCCAGCGGGTAGGTCGCTGAAAATGAACAGGTGACAGCACGCTCACCAACGCCAACACAGGCAAAAAGGCACCAGTCCCCAGCACTCGAATGGGACGTGCGCCTTTTTGCCTTACAGCGGAGACAAAATGCCAAGCACGCGGCGACAAAAGTAAGGTGAAATGAAATGAAATAGCCAGCCATAGAACAGAAGCGGACGTGCTGGTGGCACGCTGTAGAGCTGTAAGCTACTCCCTCCGCCAAGCAAATCCATTGTACAGTAACTATACATATTCTCATTTTGTAAACTGGTACTCTGAAAAATTAAAACAAACTTTCGTATGACATACTCGTACATACATTTTCGTTGCACGTTCGTTGAGGGAAAGGAAACGAAAAAAAATGGTGACCATTTAGATTATGTGGCCTGACACACCAAGATAATCGAATAAGTAGAAAACATATCAGAACTTAAAATGTGGCATTACCGCCATCTGAACAATGTGATGCTTCCTCTTAAAGGGAATAGTTCACCTTTAACATGGGGTTTTTAACTGAGCTAGCATATTTATAGAGCAGATCGAAAAACGGGTTGTGATGAAAGAATTACCTCGCTGCGCTAAGTAATATCGACACAGGACTAGTGTCGTGGTAGATCTGGGCACGAAACAGCTTCTTCTAAAAGGGGCCCTTTTAGAAGACGCTGCTCGGCTGTTTCGTGCCCCGTTCGGGGCACGAAACTTTGAAACTCTTCGACGGATATCCATCTATCGTCCAAACAAATGCCATATTCGTTTTTTCAGCTCGAAATACCCCGTATAGCCAAAGTTCAAGACACCTTTCAAGGTGACCTATTCACTTTAAAAGATGGCGCGGCTACCGACGGTCGTGATATCCCTCGGGTGAAATTGCAACAATCAAAGCAATCATCTTTTGAGGAAAACAGCACAACTTCAAGTGCACAACGAGAAACATAAGTTACCACTAAAATGGCCAGCCATGCTATGTATAGCCTCGTAGTTACCACTACGAGAACAGTTTCGGCTATCCTTGTTTGCATTTCACTATTTTATCATATAGAAAAACTCATTTTTGACTTCGTATCAGATTTATACGTATCGTATCAAACGTATCAGGTTCGAGCGTATCAGGTTCGAACGTATCAGGTTTCCAAGTGGATGGCACAGGGGGATGGCCACACTTTTACGCATTCGTAAATAGTTTATGTAGGAAATAAATAGCTAATTCGTCACACCCACACACTTTTAACCGTAAATGAGCATGGATACCACTTTAATACAAATTTAGTCACAATAGGCAGCTCACTCCTAATATTTATTATGATAAATATGCAATAGCATATTAATGCGAACGTCGATTTCAAAGATGTCCGGTGGAGATGTGATGGAGTATAGGGTAAAGATGCCTTTTCACGTGATTAAAACACCATGGAATGGCTTTCCGAAACAAAGTATAGCAACACCAAGGTGTCGAACCCGCTTAAAGGGACACTCCCACCTTAAAGGGAGTGTGCCTACTCACATCGCTTATTTGGGGTTATTGACACTGGTCTATAGAACATAATTTTCTGAATTGACCCATGGCTTCGTTTCTCCAGATTCGCACTAGTTGCTGATATATTCCAAAGACTCCAGGAACTTGCTGGGAGCAAAAAGTTATAGGGTAGACTCCAAAGGGCTTCCGCTACTAGAAGCACTGCAACTATTGATTAAACTGCTAGCATATTGTTAGCGCCGGTCAATAGCAATTCAACAAAACAGCTCGTGCACGCTGATAGCAGCAGCCGAACAGAACCTGGACGGCCATCATGCTTTTCGATGATTGCCGTTTCGATGATGGCCGATGGCCATTTTTTTAAAAGAAGATATAAATTTAGAGCTACGAAACTTGCTCATAATACAGTTCACAGTGGCAAGAACGTGCTGTGCAAAACTTGTCTTTCTATCTTGCATGATGTGATCGTAATTGAATTGTCTTATGTGCGCCGTTTTACATAACATTACCATAGTGGCGATCGTTTTATAGATATCGAAGCATAAAATAAGCAAAAAAACAATATAAGTGAAAATTAAACTAAAGGGGCTCCGATGTGAATTTCATCATATTCAACAATCAAACCAATAGCTACTTACCGTATGCAAAATATTTTTTTGACATTTAGAACAGTAGGCACACTCCCTTTAACATTAGTTTTGAGCTGAGATAGCCATGCTGTTGGATTTGCAAAGAAATATAGTAGGGTAACAATTCAAACAACAACATAGGTCTAATAAAAAAGAAATTCGAGCTTGATCCTGACAATTGTAACGAATAAACCCCACGTGTATTTGAATAGGGGTCTAAACCCGATGACGTCACCTCTCTTTACCAAATGGTGATGATAGTCAACTTATTTTAAGGTTAGACTTGGAGATATTTGCGTGTTTCAAATGGTTTGGTAATTGGTTTGTTTTGTATTCAAAGCGCCAGAATTGTCTCGAAATAATTGTGCCATACTTTGGCAGCGTAAAGGATTTATGTATAGCTCACTAGAGCTCAATATGACGTCATCAACACAAATATTAAAACTTAACTTTTTATGAAATTGAGCACTGTTTGCAAAAACAAATGTCATAATCGTGTTCGCCAGCAATTACTTCATATTTTGCACCACAAGCGGCGTACATTTGACAACTTTTGGGAAGGTGGGAGTGTCCCTTTAACCACAGCCAGTTGATCACAGCTGCCAAATCGGCTGTTCTGATCAATAGTGAGGCGAGCCAAGAACTGGTACGTTATCATCTATCCAGCATACGCGCCCGTCCACGTAGGTACCTCAGTTGGTGGAGCGTCTAGTTTATAATTCGGCCACACTGACAATGTGGGTTCGAGTCGCTTCGGCGACTGATATTCGCGCCTGACTTAAGTGACCGGCGACCGGTGGTAGCGGGGCCGCAGATCACCCCAGGCTGCAGTTGTCAGACACACGGCAGCCGTTACAATGTAACGACACCCCAGGCTGCAGTGGTAGCGGCCGCAGATCACCCCAGGCTGCAGTTAAAACTTTCGAGCACTTAAAACATTCGCTGCTAACTTCTGCCGATGAAAAGGAATTACACCTTCGGATGGTAGGGGTCAGGGTCCCCGGAAGAAGCTCTGCGTAGAATAGGGCTCTGATTCCAGAAATCCGTCCATTCAAATATTTGACTATGATTTTTAAAAAATCGGACACTGAAAATTACAACAACGTGCCACTAGCGTTTTAGGATACAGCCGTTTAATATAGACACATCCCTTCTTATTGAGACGAAAACCAAACTCAGATCATCCACGAGGAACTATGGATTATGAGGATCTCCACTTGTTTTCAATGTATTGCACTACAAGAAGTCCCAAATCACACCCTTATGCAGCTGACTTGGGTCATTACGTCCACACCCATTACGTCCACACCCATAAGCAGCCACAGTATTAAGCAATGTTGCCTATAGTAAATAACGCTCTACCGCGGTGCATATACAGGGGTCAAGCGACTGGCCTTAGCGCCGATGCTGGCGGGGCGGGGCGGGGCGGGTCAGGGGTTCCGGCTGTAACTTACCGAACTCGGCACATGCGGGGCGGGGCGGGGGCATTGGCGGGGCGGGGCGGGGGGGGGGTCAGGGGTTCCGGCTGTAACTTACCGAACTCGGCACATGAGGCGGCCACGCACGAGAGCATGTACTTGAACCAGACGGCGTCGGCCGTGCCCACGTCCACTATCTTAGTGATGGCCATTGTGCCCCTGCCAACACAGGTGGAGCGCGGTCACTGCTGGAGCAGACACTTCGCGAGATGACAAGTCCCAGAGTTTCAGCAACTCTATTGGAAACCCACACCTTCATGCAAACAAAATTATTACAATAAGCACATATAAATTACGCAAATAAAGACTGATTATTAACTTACAGCACAATAATAGGTGTCATACACTGCGAAGGCTTAATATGTTCCGAGGCTAATACAAGGGTCGGGATCCTTTGCTAGGTGGAGCTAGTAGCGCGGACGCCGGACCCAACCCCTGACATAATTATCTGGAATTATCATCGCCCAGTTGACAATTCACACGCATTCGGACCCGTTCCGCTCCACCAGCCTGGGAAACGATTGATAAACATTATCACATAACATACAGAATCATACATCATACACAACATTGATGATGATGGTGATGATGATTGGGGCTTAAGGGCGCATATACACATACGCATACATACACGCATATACGCATATACATAAAACACACCATTATACACTGCAATAAATCACTTACGGAATCATACATCATACACATCATACACTGCGAGAATTCAAACATTTCACGGAAATCAGTTGCTCGTAGCCCGTAGGAAGGAGGTGCAGTTTAAATCATCAATGCTATTATCGTGTCGTGCCGTGTCCCTCTCTTCGTGCGGTCAAAACCTCACGGGATGGCAGTGGACAGTTGTTCCCCGCCATCCGTAGAGGCGAAGGTAGGGGAGGGGAAGGGCAGGGAACAGGAGATGAGGGGAAGGATGGGGAGGGAAGGGACGGTAACCAAGCTTATCACCATAGGGGAGGGGAAGGGCAGGCAACAGGAGATGAGGGGAAGGATGGGGAGGGAAGGGACAGTAATCAAGCTTATCAACATAGGGGAGGGGAAGGGCAGGGAACAGGAGACGAAGGGAAGGATGGGGAGGGAAGGGACGGTATTCAAGCTTATTAACATAGGGTAGGGGAAGGGCAGGGAACAGGAGACGAGGGGAAGGATGGGGAGGGAAGGGACGGTAAGCAAGCTTATCAACAGGCCTCTTCATGACCGGCAGCTGTTACACCGGCAGCTGTTACATGACCGGCAGCTGTTACAATGTAACGACATCACGCGGCCGCTCACCGCTGGCAGGCATGTTATGTTTGGCGACTTTTGTTTGCAATAGCTACCCTGACCTTGTCGTTAAGTGCACCGCGGACGCTCGCGACTCACGCAAGCGGGACCGTCAGGATTGTAACCGAGGTGGGACCGGCAGGATTGTAACCGAGGCGGGACCGGTAGGATTGTAACCGAGGCGGGACCGGCAAGATTGTAACCGAGGCGGGACCGGCAGGATTGTAACCGATGCGGGGCCGGCAAGATTGTAACCGAGGTGGGACCGGCATGATTGTAACCGAGGCGGGACCGGTAGGATTGTAACCGAGGCGGGACCGGCAAGATTGTAACCGAGGCGGGACCGGCAAGATTGTAACCGAGGCGGGACCGGCAGGATTGTAACCGAGGCGGGACCGGCAGGATTGCAACCGAGGCGGGACCGGTAGGATTGTAACCGATGCGGGGCCGGCAAGATTGTAACCGAGGCGGGACCGGCAGGATTGTAACCGAGGCGGGACCGGCAGGATTGTAACCGAGACGGGACCGGCAGGATTGTAACCGATGCGGGACCGGTAGGATTGTAACCGAGGCGGGACCGGCAGGATTGAAACCGAGGCGGGACCAGCAGGATTGTAACCGATGCGGGACCGGCAGGATTGTAACCGGGTTACCGGAACAACGAGCAATACAAAACTGGGCCTCGTATGGGCAGTCTCGAATCTTGGTGCCTGGAGAGAAAGGGTGACTTCCGTAGTACATGTGCTCGTAGTTTTTTTCTCAAAACAAATACAAAATACAAAACAAATGCCTTAAACTAAATGATTTCAAGAAAAGTACAACATTGTAGACTTAGATAAATATATACCTCTCTCATAAAATTGATTTACTGTGGACAAAATACAAACTTGTTAACATTCCTTAGCAGGATTATGCTCAACTCTGAATTTATTGATTGACTCAACATCAGCTCAGACATTTTGGCTTTGGCTCGTTTCTGACACATAGGCACTAGAAACATTAAGTTGACTCAAGTAACTTTGCTTTTAATGCTGATTTGGCTCTCATTCAAGGGTTTCTTGATTTTTGCAGTTACTTATTCCAACTCAAGATAAATTTCCTAAAACACATAATAATGTTTCCATCTGAGTGCTGCACTACTGCTGCTGTACCCCTTACAATGGCTGGCCACTGAGATAGCACTGGATCATGTTGGAATGTATGTACGTCCTGTGACTTTGAGGTCAGTTCCATTATCCACTCAACACGTGGTGATACACTGCAATTTGCAGGGCTCAGATATCTAGTGCAGGCAGGAGCCTTAGTTGCTGCAAAACAAATGTTTTTTCTTTCTTTCTACAAATGCCACCTAACTATTTTCCTCCAAATTCATGCATTTGTAAATCCATCTATGTCTGGTCCATCTCAAACAGCCCAACCTAAATCACCCAGGCCAGAACTTTGAAGAGCAGCCTGGGTATAAAAACATTTATATCTTTTTTAGAATGCATGCATGTATGGACAAATGTGCCATATATGCAAGTTTGGCAGACTTAAATATCAACTGCAGAGAAAAGGTTACCAAAACACTACATGAAGTTAGAATCTGAAAACATAAATAGTACAAAAATATCAGTAAAGGTAACCACAGAGTGTATCCTTATCTTGTATGAGCAAACAGAGCAAACTTATTTGCACTGCTTATTCAAACACTGATTGAAATAATAAATTTCACGTTTCCTGCGATATATACAAACAACATATTTGAAATATAATTTTAAACAGATGACACAGAACGGATAAAAATGAGAAACCAGTGCAAACACACATAGACAAAACAACATTCACACTTTTCAGCTCTGATAAATATTGCATAGGTAACTTGGGTATACATCTCGCTCTCGAATCTCGATCATCGAATCTCGACACAGACTCACTAGAATTACCGGACGATCCTGCAAATGACAGAACCATTCCGACACTGCAACATATTAATGTTTCACAAGAACAAGTACTAAAAGCATTACATTCACTTAACATACCCAAATCGACCCGCCGCGATCAAATTTCCACCAAATTGCTTAAATTAACAGCGCTGCTGATATACGAACCACTCACGACACTATTTAATAAATCTCTCGAATTAGGCATTTTCCCCAACAGCTGGAAAGAAGCGACCGTTACACCTATCTTCAAAAACTCAGGATCACCATCAGACTTTCGCCAATACCGCCCTATCAGTCTTTTGTCCCGTCTATCAAAACTTCTAGAAAAACTCGTGTTTTCCTCTATATACTCCCACCTTACTAACAACCATCTCTTAACCCGCGCGTCGCTGGGGGGGGGGGGAGGTAAATTTTACCCCCCCCCCCTCCCGGGTTTTCGCTATAGATTCAAAACTACACTAGATATCGACGCGAAACTTTCAGTACCTTATCTGGCATCGATTTGACGTCTTCAGATAAATTTTGGAGAAAATAGGTCGAGAAGTTTTTGCGAAAATAGCATTTTAGTGACGTCATGTAACGCCATTTTCGGTCCAAAATGGACGAAACTTTGATCGATGATAGAACAGCGAGTATTGAAGCAAATTGCAAACAAAGCACGTCAAAAGGAAGGAAATGACATTCTCTACAAGATGGCTATCTCGGATTTGCACAATTTTGATTTTCTGATCCCCAAAATGCAAAAAATCGTTTTTATTTTTTTCAAAGTTTACCAAATCCAAAATTGTAAGAATTTTCAAAAAACCGGAAGATATGTCAGATAACCATCTCTAATGAGTGACTATTCCAAATTTCAAACAAATATCTATATTTTTGACCCCCAAATGACACTAATAAGTGTTCAATGTGATGGACGCATTTAAAAAAAAAAATCGCAAATTTTGACATTTCTAGACATCGTACACAAAAACAAATTGCACCATTGGATTGCTGTGGCAAAACTGAACCGTAAACATGTGTCGGTTATTGCAAATTTTGGATTTCAAAATTTGACCTTTTTTGCCTGATCTTGACCTGACCTTGGTCAAATGTCAAAATAACCATTATTTTTGGATTCTACGTCTGAAATAACCCATGAGACATGTGTCACATGGGTTTCATATTACTTTTTCACAGTGTGACCTTTTGTGACCTGACTTTGACCTTGACCTGTACTTAGTATGATATTCATACTCAAGCATTACCCTCTCCTTATATTTAGAAGTGTTTTGGCAGAGTTTCGGCGCGCTGCTGTTGATAGTCCGGTCTCTGCAGCCAATAATCTCGAAAACAGGTGGTTTTGACCTTTGACCTGACCCTGACCTGATGTGACCTTTTAAATAAAATTTTAAGAATTACTTAGAATCTTCCCATCGAGAGCTTCCGATCGCCGCCTTGCGCGTCTCGCTGCGATTATTGGTTCGGGAGATAAGAGGGGGGGGGGTAAAATTTACCCCCCCCCCCCCCCAGCGCGGCGCGTTCGGATGGAGACCCCTAGCGCCGCGCGGGTTAACAGACAGACAAAGCAGGTACAGGTCGGGACACAGCACTCAGATTCAACTGGTCTATCTGACTCACACACTTTATACACAATTAGACGAAGGACGTGACATGACAGCATCTTTCTCGACATTTCAAAATATTTTGAAAAATTTGGCATGACGGCCTTCTTTACAAATGCAAAAACGACTTTCTTATTTCTGGCCCGCTCCTTCTATGGCTGAAATCATATCTGACAGATAGAACACAACGGGTGAGGGTGGGAGACGCCTTTTCCTCGACAAAAACTATCAACACTGGATGCCCTCAGGGCTCAGTTCTGGGACCTCTCCTTGCGCTTATGTACCTAGACTGACACCGAAAAAGTCACTAACGAAATTATTTTCTACGCAGACGATACTTCTCTGTATGCCTCTCACACGACTGAAGACATTGAGACCGTACAACAGTCTCTTCAACGCGACCTTGACGCCATTGACGAATACGCAAGACAATGGGCAATTCAATTCAACACTTCCAAAACAATTCAACAGACATTCAGTCACAAAGCACATCACACATCACCAGTACTACGTTTCTCTGGAAAAATAATTTCCCCGGACACTGAAGCACATAAACACCTAGGCATCACATTCTCAAAAGACCTGAGATTCCACAAACATGTGAATAACATAATTAAAAAAGCAAATATATCACTATGCCCTCTCTATCCAGTAGCCAAACACATACATCGCACCACACTCAGTCACATATACACAACCTACGTAAGACCACACTTTGACTATTGTGACATTGCTTTTGACGGACACATTACCTTACTAGACGAATTGCGACTAGAAAAGGTACAGAGCCGTGCGGCGAGACTGGTGACAGGGACCTCACTCAGAACATCGACAGACAAGCTGAGACAAGACCTGGGATGGGACACACTCAAGACACGACGAACAATGCACAAACAGCTGTTCTTTCACAGGCTCACAAACACACCACACCAACAACCAGAATACATAAGACAGATACTCCCACAGTCACGAGTTCACAACATTGGAAGGACACTCAGAAACTCTAGAACACTAACACTCCCCGCCAACAGAACAACATCCTTCCAACGATCATTCATCCCAAACACTACCCGCAAATGGAACACACTGCCAGAAACACTTCGAACACAGCCTTCACACAAAAGGTTCAAGAAAGGCAAGAAAGGCATCAAGAAAGGCAAAAACAGACATTCTACACACACTGATGCATGGACACAACATTCACAGCGACGACGGTCGGGTGCTCGCGGGGCTCTTCCAGAGGCCTGTTCACGGGGTCTGCGGCCGCCGGGGCTCCCGCGGCCAGGAGGCGGAGCTTAATTTGAACAACTTTGAACACTTTTGCGGCCGCTGATGGCGTCCGATAAATGGTACGTGTAGCGTTCGCAACGAATAGGCAATTTCATGAAAAGCCTCAATGTTTTTCAAAACCACTCAACTACATGAATATCTACGAGTCACTACGAGTTGTCATTTTTGGTCAAACAACCGCCAGTGAGCTGCGATATCAACAAAACAGTGCGCAACCATTGTCAGGCGCGCGCCATTTATGTCGAAGTTCTTTTGCGGCTGCTCCCGAGCAACCGCAGGAGCCGCAGAACGGAGTCTCTCCTCCCAGATCTGCTCTTTCGTGATTGGCTGACGATTAAGCCCCGCCCTTTTGGCCGCGGCGGCCGCAGACCCCGTGAACAGGCCTCAGGACTAAGTAATAGAAGGAATGAGGCGGCGGCTGGCGCTGCGATCGATTAACCTATGATTTATCTTTCCGGCGGTCGTGTCACTTGTCCCAGGCTTATCTTAGGAGAGGTGCAGTGATTTAAGTCCTTTGGACTTTTGCACCGATCCTATTATTTTATTTTTTTACGTTTTTTCTCTACTTGATTACAAATAAACAACAACATATGCAAAGGTTGATCAGATATTGAAATAGCCATGTGACGCCAAGAAACGCTTGGTTAAAGGGAATGTTTCATCTTTGTATTGGTTTTGAACTGAGATAGCCATTATCTCTGGCCATTATTGAAATGTTGAAAATACTTAGGCCATTTTCCCAAAAACTTAGCCATTTTTAAGCAATTTAATTTCCCATTTGCAAAATGGGGTCTAGGCTAGTGCTGATTGGCTGACAGCCACTTTATCAGCCAATCCCACTTTGTCAGCCAATCAGCGGGCGGTCTATAGCTCAATAATGATATCATCCTAAATTTAAAACCTTAATTTGTATAAAGTTAAGTGACTTTTCAAGATAAACAGTGTCACCATCGTTTTCAACAGCACTTACTTCATATTTTCGACTACAACCAGCGTATATTTGACAACTTTCAGAAAGGTAAAACATTCCCTTAAATACAAAATGAAGAGAAAAAAAATGTAACATTGGTGAATGCTATGCATAATTGATAAAATAATTAAGAATACAGCACTACAAGTCAGAGTATTGTAGTTTCATATTAATTACTCAATTACCATACCTAGCTTAGGAAAATTGATAAACTAAAAAGCTGCTTCTCTTATGGATTGAATTCAGAGTTACATAGAATGCACCGGTTATTATATTATCTATTTACCATTGTGAATTAACTCCAGTTTTAAAACATCAAATGTGTCCTATTAATCTTATACTATCAAAATTAAGTCCATTACTTAGAACAGTCCCATTAATTGTGTACACCTGACAAAACATTGTTTGCTCTTCATGTAGCTAAGCCAGGAGGGCATTGGGCATATAATATTGCCCACCACCATATATTTGCACTTGCTATTTGTCCCTGACAGAGATGACCTGCAGCCAGTGGCAGCAGCCACATTCAAGGTCAGATGAAGTCAACTGGCAGGGCAGAATGTCCTTGGTAGTTAAAAGATGTACAATTTCACTACTAAATTCTGTTGATGACCTGGAATTGTGTGATTGGATGACCTTAACCTTGGAAATATATTAACCAAAGTATTTGGACTAGGGTAAGCAGCAAAAGCATGGACAGGTCAAACCACCAGACTTTTCAGCCTATTGACATTCTTTAGTTCATCAGTGTCATCTACACCACAAATTGTATGACAAATCTAGTATTTTGATGTATCTATCATTGCAGTTGATTTTCATCCCATGGACAGCAAGATAGGTACAGAGTACCTATCAGTACAGAGTACCTATCAGTACAGAGTACCTATCAGTACAGAGTACCTATCAGTACAGAGTACCTATCAGTACAGAGTACCTATCAGTACAGAGTACCTATCAGTACAGAGTACCTATCAGTACAGAGTACCTATCAGTACAGAGTACCTATCAGTACAGAGTACCTATCAGTACAGAGTACCTATCAGTACAGAGTACCTATCAGTACAGAGTACCTATCAGTACAGAGTACCTATCAGTACAGAGTACCTATCAGTACAGAGTACCTATCAGTACAGAGTACCTATCAGTACAGAGTACCTATCAGTACAGAGTACCTATCAGTACAGAGTACCTATCAGTACAGAGTACCTATCAGTACAGAGTACCTATCAGTACAGAGTACCTATCAGTACAGAGTACCTATCAGTACAGAGTACCTATCAGTACAGAGTACCTATCAGTACAGAGTACAGAGTACAGAGTACAGAGTACAGAGTACAGAGTACAGAGTACAGAGTACAGAGTACAGAGTACAGAGTACAGAGTACAGAGTACAGAGTACAGAGTACAGAGTACAGAGTACAGAGTACAGAGTACAGAGTACAGAGTACAGAGTACAGAGTACAGAGTACAGAGTACAGAGTACAGAGTACAGAGTACAGAGTACAGAGTACAGAGTACAGAGTACAGAGTACAGAGTACAGAGTACAGAGTACAGAGTACAGAGTACAGAGTACAGAGTACAGAGTACAGAGTACAGAGTACAGAGTACAGAGTACAGAGTACAGAGTACAGAGTACAGAGTACAGAGTACAGAGTACAGAGTACAGAGTACAGAGTACAGAGTACAGAGTACAGAGTACAGAGTACAGAGTACAGAGTACAGAGTACAGAGTACAGAGTACAGAGTACAGAGTACAGAGTAGGTACCTAGCGATGACAATCATTGATACAAATTTAAAGTTGATCACGATGATGATTGGGGCTTTAGGGCGCCTCAGCTACTCAGGCTATGTGATGCCCATAAATTTAAAGTTAATGTTAACAATGTTAACTTCAAATTTGTTTGAGTATGCATCAACATTAAGAAATAAGTGCCAAGCATATGACTTCCATGAACAGCCATGATCAAATTGCCAGTTCAAGTTTACAGATACATTTAATATCAAGCAAGCAAACTATTAACTACCTATCATACCAGAATGCAAGAAATTCAGTTAAGAAAAAGGTCAGAGCAGCTAAAAGGGCAAAGGAACTTGATTTAGCTAGACATTGTAATGCAGATAGTAAGAAGTTCTTCAGTTTTTATAAGTTCAGTACAGTTTCCAAAAATATAGGTCCATTTAAGGTCGATGATGTGTTAGTTAGCAAGGACAGTGAAATGGTTGAAGTGCTTAATGATCAGTTTCAATCTGTCTTTACTATCGAGGACCAGAGTAGTATTGCAGCACTTCAGCCTGAGCTAGAGACAGAGGAGACTATAGGAGAGCTAGGTGGCATAAGTAGTGAACTTGTTCTAGAATATCTAAAGAAAGTAAGGCCTAACAAGGCAGAAGGACCTGATGAAATCCATGCTAGACTTGTAAGAGAATCTGAAAGGGAGTTGTCGGTTCCATTAGCCATAATATTTTCTAAATCACTCGCAGATAGTAAAATTCCACTTGATTGGAAAAGAGCAAATGTTGTTCCTATTCATAAAAAGGGAGATAGAAGTAAAGAGGAAAACTATAGACCAGTTAGTCTGGCCTCATTAGTCTGCAAGGTGCTTAAATCAATCATCAAAGATAAGATTGTTGAATTCTTGGAGCAAAATGAACTCATCAAGGATACACAGCATGGCTTTAGGAAGGGCCGTTCTTGTTTAACTAATCTTCTGGAGTTTTTGGATGTTGCAACAGATAGCTTTGATCAGGGTAAACAGCTAGATGTAGCTTTTCTTGATTTCAGTAAAGCATTTGACAAAGTCCCCCATACAAGACTGGGGTTGCAACTTAAAATGCATGGGATCAGGGGCAAGATTCTGGATTGGATAGAAACGTGGCTTTCAGGACGCCAGCAAAGGGTTATATTGAATGGGTACCAATCACAATGGAAGGAGGTTCTCAGTGGGGTTCCACAGGGCTCAGTCCTGGGCCCATTGCTTTTTATAATATTTGTGAATGCAATTGAGAACAGTATAGACAGCAAAGTCTTGAAATTTGCAGACGATCTAAAAGTTGTCAGGATTATTAGAGGCAAACATGATCAGGATGTTTTTCAATCAGATCTGGACAAGCTAGTTGAGTGGTCTGAAGCATGGCAGATGAAATTCAATTTGAGTAAATGTAAGATTATGCACGCTGGACAGGTTAGCAGTAAACATAGGTATGAAATGGGTGGGCAGAAAATGGAGCAGATTGAAAAGGAAAGAGATTTAGGTGTCGTGGTAAACAATAGACTATCAGCGTCAGACCAGGTTGTAGAAGCTAGGAAAAAGGCACTTAGAATGCTAGGGGCCATTAACAGAAATGTTTCCTACAAGAGTGAAAAGGTAATAACAAAACTGTATTGTGCATACGTTAGACCACATTTGGAGTATTGTGTACAAGCCTGGTCTCCAACATATGAGAAAGATTGCTGGTTGTTAGAAAGAGTTCAAAAAAGGGCAACAAAAATGGTTAATTGTCTTGGTAGTTTACCTTATGAAGATAGATTTAAAAAATTGAGTATGTTTTCACTTAGATATAGAAGGCTAAGAGGAGATCTAATTGAAGTCTTCAAATTTGTAAATAGTCAGCATTCTGGATATTTAAAGGGTATGTTTGAGTTCAATAGGGAAAATCGAGGTAGAGGTCATCAGCATAAACTCATTATGAAACAAAGTAGGACTAGGCTACGACAGTCATTTTTCAGTAGAAGGGTTGTAGGACATTGGAATATGCTACCAGGGGATGTCGCTGATGCAGTGACACTTGCTTCCTTCAAAATTAGATTAGATAAATACTTTACAGAGAAGGGATTAGTTCATAAATACTCGTGGGATTAGCCTTCTTTTATGCAGGTAGAGTAAGGTGATTTGAAGGGGCGAGACTGGTGGAGGGGGGGGGGGGTGGGGTGGGGTGGGGTGCAACCTCGGATGGGCCCAAGAGGCTCTTTGTTGCACTTTTCTTTTATGTCTTTATGTCTTTGTCATACTTTTTGCAACAATTCATCTTGCAGTTGGTTTTCCTATTAATAACAGATATTCCCATACAAACTTGAAACTACACATACCTGAAGTAAAATTATAGGGTAGAAGATGCTTCTCTGTTGTCAAGAGACAAGGGCACTCCGGACAAGAAGGGTCACAGTCAAGGAGAAACTTGCAGCAACTTTGGAATATATGATCCTCTCTCCTATTTCCCCACTGAGGAGATAGATGAAAAACGTGAGGCAGGAAAACATAAGAACTTGTTTACCTCAACCTTCACGTACTTAACAAGTTGCAGCCAGAACCCTTGCAACCAAGAATGCGTTATGAAAATAGCCTTGATCGTGCGTCATAATCACGGTTGGTTCGCTGCCATCGTCATCCCAGTCAGGAGGTGACACCGCTTGAGCGCCGTATAGGCCGCCTCGTCGGAGCCTGAAGACTTGATATGACGTAACTGGCGGCAGAGCGCGCAACGCGCTGCCAGCGCTGGCGACGTCCGTGCGTGACACGGCTGGCGGGTGCGCATAGGCCCGGGAACAGGGGGAGAGGGCTCTTGCCCCCCCCAACTTCGGGACTGGAGGGGGGGGGGGGGGGGGCGACCAACCCCCCAACTTTGGCAAGGCTCACCTTAACGTTGCGTAAATGAAGGCTTAATCGTCGTATGGGACACCGAAAATATAAGGTTTTCTTCACAAAATTCGTCGTTTGCAAGACAGCTTTTCTCGACCTCTGCCTGCCTCGACGGGGATTGTACCATGTTCGAGCGGGGCCTGGTTTAACATGGGCTCTCGGTTCGCAGAAAACATCCCCTGTCATGAGAGGGCCCTCATTAGGACGGCCCTGGCATGCCACACTTTGTCAGGATCGGGCCTGATCAAGACCGGGCCTCTGCCATGCCAGGAATGTCCCCGTGATATAAATAATTCAAAGGAGCCGGGGTCGACGCCGGACCGGGACCCTGATACACGCCTTTTCCAGCATTAGGCCCCTGTCTCAATCGGGCCTGACCAGTGGCCAAGACCGGGACCCTTCCAGGACCGGGTTCGTATCAAGAATTTGCAAGGACCGGACCCTGTTGTGACCGGGCCCTCGTCCTGACCGGGCCCCATATCACGTCTTTGGCAGCACCGGGCACCTGCCTCGATAGGACCTGGCCAAGACCGGGCCCGTACCAGAAAGGGGACCGTATCAAGAATATGCCAGCGCAGGACCGGACCCTGTTGTGACCGGGCCCCATACCACGCCTTTGCTAGCACCAGGCCCCTGCATCGATCGGACCTGACCAAGACCGGACCCCCTACCAGGAACGGGCAAGCATTAAGGATATGCAAGGACCGGGGCCTCGTCCTGACCGGGCCTCATATCACACCTTTGCCAGCAACGGGCCCCTGCCTCGATCAGGCCTGACCAAGACCGGGCCCCTGCCAGGTATGGGCCAGAATACGAGTCCTTGTGATGCGTGCCCCTCATAAATTTAGGGGGTCAGCTGACACTTTTGACCGACCCCCAATTTGGATTTGGAACCAATCTGTCAGCCCAGAGCTATGGGCGGAGTCTATTCCCTGCTGCCAACAGCCGACAGCTGATTTGAAACAGGGCTAAAGTGTTCCGCGTGAGCGCGGCGCCGACGAAGGAGCCGTCTGCCGCCAGTGACGTCCTGCAACGGTTGGTGAGTTTAAGGTCAAATGGCTCGTGTCCTTACCTAGTTATAGGGCCTTGATGCCTGACATTACACTACGAAGAAATGTCGCAGTCACGCATTTATTGTCGCAATTTAATTTATTCGTCTAAATTAGTGCAAAAAAAGACGTAAAAATTACACATTTAACTAACAACGAAATAAAATTCGCGCCAATTCATTTAAAGGAAATAGTTCACCTTCAACATTAGTTTTAAACTTAGATAGCTGTTTTTTAGCCCATGTTGGGAAACCCCTATCTGCAAGTTTCCTTGACTGAAAAAGACTCTCCATCCGAAGATATTTGACTTTTTGGCGAAGGAATTCGGCGCATATATGATATACCGTACCGTCTGAAAGTGCCAGCACTGCCATGGAGCATGCGCAGACCAATAACGCACACCATAACATTAATGATTTACGACCTTCTGTCCTGAATTGGCGCGATGTAGGACCATTTTTGAAAATAAAAAAAAGAAACTGTATTACAAAATATAATAAAATCGTGTTATGAGAAAAAAAATCCGAAGGTTAACTATTTCCTTTAAAGGAAATAGTTCACCTTCAACATGGGTTTTGAACTGAAATAGCAGTTTTGTAGCCCGTGTTGAGAAATTCTTATCTGTAACTTGTATTGGCTGAAAAGAATCCCCAGCCGAAGATATTTGACTTCTTGGCGAAGGAATACGGCGCATATATGATGTACCGTACCGTCTGAAAGTGCCAGCACTGCCATGGAGCATGCGCAGACCAATAACGCACACCATAAAATCAATAATTTACAACCTTCTGTCCTGAATTGGCGCGATGTAGGACCATTTTTAAACAGAAAAATAGAAACTGTATTAAAAAATATAATAAAATCGTGTTCTGAAAAAATGTCCGAAGGTGAACTATTTCCTTTAAGCTGGTTAACTCAACTCAGCTGGTTGTGCCAGTTTCAGACTTGTAACCGACTCAGAGTTGAGTCATGAATCGACCCATTAGTCGGACATTTTTGGATGAGTAATGAGTCGAAACGATTCAATCGAAGAAAAAAACAGCACTTGAGTCAAGAGTCGAGTCAGTTATTCGGCTGTTGAGTTAGACTTGAGTTCGACTCCAAACAAATTTGAGTCTGGTACAACAGGGACATAGCCAGGGGGCACTGGGACCATGTCCCCCCCCCCCCCCCCCCTGCCCCTGAGCAAACCAGTTTACACTAGATTAAATGACCCCCCCCCCACCCTGTCAACATAATTAAACTTGTGATGATGAGTCAAATTGAGTCGACTCAAATATATTTTTGAGTCGAGTCGATTCAATTTTTAAACACCAGTTGAGTCAAGAGTCGAGTCGATTCAATATAAAAAACAGCACTTGAGTCAAGAGACGAGTCGATTCATTTGTTTTTGGAACAACACTTGAGTCCACCAGAGTCGAGTCAGTTCTTCGGCTGTTGAGTCAGAATTGAGTTGACTAAAATAAAATTGAGTCGTTACAAGTCTGCAGTTCCCTATATAAACTGTATGATGATAAGCATATCCATCTGCTTCTCTCTTTTGTCTTTTAACATTTTCGTGCCCATGGTCTAACGGCCCTGGCAGACTATACATATGACACAAAGTTGGATGTGGGCCAAATCCTTAAAAGTCTGATACAATTTTGACAACTCACCGGATTTTGCTTGTTAGTTTTAAATATTTTGTTTTGCATTATTAAATGCAATTGTTAAATTGCAAAATTGTTAAATTGCAAAATCGTTAAATTGCAAAATTGTTAAATTGCAAAATTGTTCAATTGCAAAATTGTTGAATTGCAAAATTGTTTTAGAAATCCTTAGATTCTATTCCGTTCTAGTCTTCTTTTGGGTGGGTGGGGCATGGCTCGATGGTCGATCTTGGCAGCAGCGTCGCCACATAATTTTGAGTGTGTGTGGGGGGGGGAGGGGTGATCAGCTACAGGTGTTTGGGGGGGGCGGCAACGCCGGCAGGTGCTTTGCCCTTCCCCTCCCCACCAACACTTCCATAGGGATAATGTTAAAATCCTGCTAATCAGCTGGGTTGGAGCGGTCCTGGGTGTGGGGGGGGGGGGGGGCAGGTGACGTGGTGGCGACGCCCCTGTGCCTTGGACTTGTCTATAACACATGGAATTGACTTACTATCTGAAGAGCTTCTGTCTGTCTCTCTGTCTGTATATGTCTATCGTTCACACCCCGATATATAACGTGCTGATATGTTATACCTAGTGCCCTGGTACTGATCGAGCCAAGCTGTAGTGCCGTGAAAAAGTTCGGCCAGCATGTGGCTCGAACCCATTACCTTTGCGTTACCAGGACGACGCCCTAACCAATAACCAATGGAGATACACAGTCGGATGGCCGCGAGTTCCTCAGTAAGTCTGTCTCTTCCCTACCAATCGCGGCTCGGCTCAGCATGGCCTGCGGAGCCTGTTCGCTGGTTGGGGTTATTAGTAAAGAAATCTTGGGTTGTGGCGGAGCCTGTGGGATCCGACCCCTGCCCAGGCCACGACTGGCGGCCTGGACTCGGGTCGCAGTGTCGAGCGCATCGAGTGACCGCTGCTGGGAGCAGGGCATTCCGTGACCGCTGACCGCTGCCGGGAGCAGGGCATTCCGTGACCGCTGACCGCTGCTGGGAGCAGGGCATTCCGTGACCGCTGACCGCTGACCGCTGCTGGGAGCAGGGCATTCCGTGACCGCTGACCGCTGCCGGGAGCAGGGCATTCCGTGACCGCTGACCGCTGCTGGGAGCAGGGCATTCCGTGACCGCTGACCGCTGCCGGGAGCAGGGCATTCCGTGACCGCTGACCGCTGCTGGGAGCAGGGCATTCCGTGACCGCTGACCGCTGCCGGGAGCAGGGCATTCCGTGACCGCTGACCGCTGCCGGGAGCAGGGCATTCCGTGACCGCTGACCGCTGCTGGGAGCAGGGCATTCCGTGACCGCTGACCGCTGCCGGGAGCAGGGCATTCCGTGACCGCTGACCGCTGCTGGGAGCAGGGCATTCCGTGACCGCTGACCGCTGCCGGGAGCAGGGCATTCCGTGACCGCTGACCGCTGCCGGGAGCAGGGCATTCCGTGACCGCTGACCGCTGCCGGGAGCAGGGCATTCCGTGACCGCTGACCGCTGCTGGGAGCAGGGCATTCTGTGACCGGTAGGAGCTGGGAGCAGGACATTCCGTGACCGCTGACCAGACTTGTCAATGATTCAATGTGAATCGACTACTTTTGATTGAATCATTCTTATTTCAAATGAATGACTCATGAATCGATTCACCTCATGCGCAAACCTGTTGTGAGTCACTGATTGAATCATTCATACATAAAAAATAGGCTGATTGAATCATTCATTGCTCAAAGAATCATTCTTTTTTGGTCGAACAGCATAAACTGTCCACAAAATATGCCAGCGGCCCAGCATTCATCTGTGCCCTGTGGACAAACCAGACACTTAATGGCCACTTATATGAGCTCTGTGTCCTGAGCTGTAGCCTGTAATTCATCTATGCGTAATGAAAGCGAGGTTTTGTGTCCAACTCCAGTGGGCACAAAGCCACTGTTCAATCAGCCCTAACTAGGTGAATACCTTGGAACTGGTAGGGTTAGGGGTAGGTACCTAAATACTTAGAAAAGGTAGCTAACTCATACTTCGGTTCATAAACCACACAGTACACGCACACCTTTTTCACACGAAAAATTATCAAAAGGTACCCACCTTTTCCTAATTTCTAGGCTATACCATATCAAAAACTAAATCATAAACAAACATTTGCATGACCTCCGCATGTCCCAAATATCACTGTCGCATCGGCGCCGCTTTATTCCACATCATGCTTTATAAAAAATAATACCTAATGCAAAATAAAAATGAATGTTCTATTCGCTTAAAAAAAGTTAAACGTAAAGTCATTAATGCTTTTGGAACTTGGAATTTGCAATTATAATCAATATTATAAATATAATTTTATAATCAAAATAAACAACACGCGTGTCCAATTGGCTCACATTCACATTCACATTCGGAAATACATTCGCGGACTATTTGGATTGGCTTCAAAATTGGTACACAGATAGATCACGACCTAATGACCATTCTGGTAAAATCTTAGAGTCGCACATTTAAAATCAAAGGAGTTAGGGCAGGTCATATGTTTAAGGTCAAACAGCAGACTATTCTGATGTGCATGAAAATTGGAACACAGGTAGAGCATGACCTTGTGGTGCTTCGGCTTATCTTTATTTTGCAGCGTTTTACCTATCTCATCAGTTCTAGTATTCCCGCGTCACTTCTCGTCAGCTCTAGTATTCCCGCGTCATATTTGTCGCCGGAACGTTCCAGAACGTAAAGAAAATAATTCGTATACTTTCATATTATTAATATGTTATTGGTTAACCAGATTAATCTGCAATTTGTTTTCCGTCTTCATATTTCTCTTGTAACTCATCGTACCTGATTTTCCTATAATCAGTTTCTGTATTCGTAACTTCAATTTATATTTAGAACATACTCGATTACAGACTCGGTAACGTGGCATTCTGCCCACTCTCGTTCTGCTCTCGCGCCAACCGGTTGGTTCATTCGTCGCTCGTCTCAAATATTATTACTTTGCTCTTCAAACTTAACGTAACATATTTATCACCATATACTTACATTCACACATTATGTAGCTGTCCACTTTTCTGATCTTCGGCATACTGCCTGGGTATTTAGTTGTCGATTCGATTGTTGTATCATGTACCCGCTGCTCTCGCTCGGGCATGATTCATTTGTTCTGTTCTTGGGTTTTGATACCTGAACTTAATACAACTGTGGGCGTGCATCAATTCGTTTTTTTTCCTCCAATTTCCCCCCCCCCTCCACAACCTCCCTATCACGCTCATAAAATCTTAGAGTCGCACATTCAAAATCAAAGGAGTTACACAAAGGAGTCGACACTTCCCTTTAATGTTGAGTGATTGAATCAAGATTGAATCATTCATTATGGTAATGTTGAGTGATTGAATCATGATTGAATCATTCATTATGGTAATGTCGAGTGATTGAATCATGATTCAATCATTCATTATGGTCCGTGAATCACTGTGCATCGACTCATGACAAATATGAATCATTGACAAGTCTGCCGCTGACCGCTGCTGGGAGCAGGGCATTCCGTGACCGGTAGTAGTAGGGTGTGGTGAGGACTGAGGAGTAATGGCGCTTACTGTAAACCCGCCTCTGAGTGTCTCCCGTAAAAGTCAAACGGTATTGGGTGTTACGGGTCACTGTGTTACGGGTCACTGTGTTACGGGGACTGTGTTACCGGGGCACTGTGTTACCGGGTCACTGTGTCACCGGGTCACTGTGTTACCGGGTCACTGTGTTACCGGGTCACTGTGTTACCGGGTCACTGTGTTACGGGTCACTGGGGTGCGGGTCACTGTGTTACGGGTCACTGTGTCACCGGGTCACTGTGTTACCGGGTCACTGTGTTACCGGGTCACTGTGTTACCGGGTCACTGTGTTACCGGGTCACTGTGTTACGGGTCACTGGGGTGCGGGTCACTGTGTTACGGGTCACTGTGTTACGGGTCAGTGTTACCGGGTCACTGTGTTACCGGGTCACTGTTACCGGGTCACTGTGTTACCGGGTCACTGGGGTACGGGTCACTGGGGTACGGGTCACTGTGTTACGGGCCACTGTGTTACCGGGTCACTGTGTTACGGGTCACTGTGTTACCGGGTCACTGTGTTACCGGGTCACTGTGTTACGGGTCACTGCGTTACCGGTCACTGTGTTACCGGGTCACTGTGTTACCGGTCACTGTGGTATCGGGTCAACGCGGGATAACGGGCCAAGTTACCTCCCACAAATGGCAATGGGTTATCGGGTTAACGGGTGAGCAGGTCAACCATCCTCTGATGATGATGATGATGATGATTGGGGTTTTTGGGTGCACCGACTCTTATGGGCATACGGTGCCCATCAATCAATCAATCAAAATATGTTATCAAACAAACAAATATAATAAACAATACAAGTGCGATTGGCGCAAATGCACACTGCATATAACATGGCACCTCTCGCGAACTGAAACGTAAACTCAACAAAACCGACCGCCGTCACGGAGGGATCGCCCCACCGACCCTCCAAAGCAGCACGTTGCTGACCCATGCTGACCGCCACCCCCTTGGTTCACAACTTAAGAGTTGAATCTTTTTGGATATAAAAGGAATTGTTGAAATGATCGAGCCACCCTGCACCGCTCACCAGTGCCCATACAATGGTACCTCTGGTACAATGGTGCCTCTGGTACAATGGTACCTCTGGTACAATGGTACCTCTGGTACAATGGTACCTCTGGTACAATGGTACCTCTGGTACAATGGTACCCCTGGTACAATGGTACCTCTGGTACAATGGTACCTCTGGTACAATGGTACCTCTGGTACAATGGTACCTCTGGTACAATGGTACCTCAAATATCCTCTGCGTCCCTGTGTACTGGCCACTGGGCTTGCGGCAGCCATGACACCCACAACGGGTCTTTCTTTTCGAACTGACTTCATAAAAGGCGCTTCCGCTTTAGCAGTACATATAATGACATAATATAAGTACACCTACTTAAGTATATAAGTACAAATAGCCACTGAAATAATTAACAGATGCACATCATCTTTGTGCCGGTGACTGGCTGAGCTCGCTCGGTCGGTCCTTAACTCCTTAACTCCTTAACTCCTTAATTCCTTAACTCCTTAACTCCTTAACTCCTTAACTCCTTAACTCCTTAACTCCTTAACTCCTTAACTTCTTAATTCCTTAACTCCTTAACTCCTTAACTCCTTAACTTCTTAATTCCTTAACTCCTTAACTCCTTAACTCCTTAACTCCTTAACTCCTTAACTCCTTAACTCCTTAACTCCTTAACTCCTTAACTTCTTAATTCCTTAACTCCTTAACTCCTTAACTCCTTAACTCCTTAACTCCTTAACTCCTTAACTCCTTAACTCCTTAACTCCTTAACTCCTTAACTCCCTAATTCCTTAACTCCTTAACTCCTTAACTCCTTACCAATGATTTTGCCCGAGGGCGTCGCCAGCTTCTGAAAGTTGGGGGGGGGCATTTTGAAGTCGATTCGTTTCATGCAACACCCATAGGCGTAATGTTCAAATCCGAAAATGTTAGTGGGACGTGCCCCCCCCCCCCCCCCCCCCCCCCCGCTTCCGACGCTCATGATTTTACCAATAGTGAATACCAGACAGACATGTGCCTGGATCCCGGGATCCAGCTGAGATCCGGGTATCTGTGTCCTGTGTCCCGGGATCCACATGGGACACCAGATCCAGGTACACAATAAGCCGAGGGATCCACAAAGATTCCAGATCCTGATATATTTTATACCGTGGGATATATAATTTACGCCGAGGGATCCAGGAGGATCCCAGATCTTCATGCATGTTATGCCGAGGGATCAACTGGGACCCCATATCCAGCTTCGGGATTCAGGCACAAGTCTGGACTACATACCAAGATTCCTTTACTAATAACTAATAAGGTTTACCCACGAGGGAGAAAGGACTACCTGGGTGACGGCAGCATTTGGCATCAATATTTTGCAATATGGTAGGCCCAGACATATGTCTGGATTGGGATCCAGCTGCGATCCGGATATCTGTGTCCCGGGATTCGCATGGAACACCAGATTCAGGTACACAATAAGCCGAGATATGTTTTATGCCGTGGGAATCAGGGCTGCGGAGTCGACATTATTTTAGCAACTCAGACTTCGACTCTGGCCTGAAAAAAATCGACTCCGACTCTCACTCCAACTCCGACTCCGGCCTATATCTGTTCTCCAACCGCATGCTAGCAAGAAATATCTCCAATGCCATATATTTTCTCCGTTTGTCTTTATTCTTAACAGTATGGAGAACAATGCTGCGCCGCCCGAGTAAGGGCCGCGCGCCGGCCCGCGTGCCGCCCGCGCGTCCAGCCCAGTCGCTCTCGCCTGCAGGCGGCGTAACCCGCGAAACGGGCACCGAGCGGCGAGCGCAGCCAGCCGCCGCCGGCCCAGCTCGCAGCAGCTGGGCTTCAACCCCAGCACGTTCCAGCAAGTCTTCGCTGGAGCCGCTGCTGCTCCCGCTGTCTTACAGCTGGCCAGTCAGTGCGCCGCTCTCCGCCGCCTCGCCTCCGGCAACCAAGTCTATACCAGGCAGGGGTGTATATTTCCAAAAATCATTGAGAGTGCTCAAGGGCGGATGTATCGTGCCATACCTCTAAACGACTGAAATTGACCGCAAATTGTCATCTTTTCTGATTTTTAAGGAAACCTAAACAGCGTTTACAAAGTCAATGTTGTTTTAAACATAGTTACATACACAATCGAGCTAGATCCTTTGTGGTCGTCCCACAGCCACTAGCCAGTGTTTGGCTGAGCACTTGAAACTCACAGGACGTAATCAAGCCATAGATACCTACGACCCTGCTATCTCGGATTTGTTTTATCATTCCCATTATAGGTCAACGAGAAAATATACAAATGTTTTTTATCAGAGGATACGCATTAGATCAGAATAATTATTTTAAGATTATGTTGTTACATCACATTTTTGATGACCAAAGTACAATTATTGTTCAGTGACCCCTACAAGATCGAGTGAGGTCATCCGAGGTGACCAGCACTTCTTTGCCAATAACTATTGATAGCATAGAATTAAGATAAGAACGTGAGACCGGCACTACTGTGTATGTCTCGTCGAGACGCGTCCGACATTGTGCAGCACGACATACCTGGTTCACCACATGACCTATAAATTACCTTGACCTGAGGTCAAATTTTGAATTTGACTTAGGTAACCTGGTCACCATGGAATGATTCGAATCCCCTTGACGAAACGAGCACGATGACGTTAAAATGGTCGCCGTGTGACCATAAGTGTCGGTGCGTCCAAAACCCCAATCTTCATCAGATTACAGATAACGTTAAAAGTATTGCCCTATCTTCATCAGGCGGAGATCTACCGCTAAGTGAGTAAATTGTAAGTTTCATTTTTCGCTCGTTTTCTTTCGAAAAGGGGTGTAAACTGTAAAGTTAATATGCCTAGGTCGACGACCATTCTACCGACCAAAGTAATCGCCAATTGGCACGGGCCAGAGTCGGAGTCGGTCAAATTTTAGCGACTCCGACTCCGACTCCGACTCCGACTCCGCAGCCCTGCGTGGGATCTACAATTTACGCCGAGGGATCCAGGAGGGTCCCAGATCTTCATGCATTTTAAGCAGAAGAATCCCCTGGGATCCAAGATCGTCATGCATTTTGTACTTGTCAGATACCGCGAACTATGTCAATTATCTGTATTCTCGAACACAACCTTTCCCGCCCGCGGCCGCCACACCACTCCCCCAGCCGAACCCCGCCCCGCCGGCTCGAGAACAGGAATCCAGCCGGCAGTGCACGTGCGCCGCACGTCGGATGCACCTCCCGCCCGCTGAACTGCAGACGCAACCCAGGCACGGTAAGTCCAGAGGCCATCAGTAACTACATTAGTAACTACACATTTTATGCCGAGGGATCCACAGGGATCTCAGATCCAACTTCGGGATCAAGGCACAAGTCTGGTAAATACCAATGGTCAATATAATGGTGACACTTTTTTCGACTATTTTCCAAATTTTGAGACTCAAGTCATTTGTATTGTTATTTCTTAATGGTGAATACCTATCGTGCCTGCGCCAATCTCACCCCGATTGGAGAGGCTAGCGGCACGTAACGCTATTCGGGAGGCTAGCGGCACGTAAGGCTATTGGGGAGGCTAGCGGCGCGTAACGCTTTCGACTCATAATTCTGCCGAGGAACAGGAATTAATAGCTCGATTGGTGGTGGTGGTGGTGGTGGTGGTGGTGGTGGTGGTGGTGGTGGTGGTGGTGGTGGTGGTGGTGATGATGATGGTGATGATGATGGTGATGATGATGATGATGATGATGATGATGATGATGATGATGATGATGATGATGATGATGATGATGATGATGATGCTGATGATGATGCTGATGATGATGATGATGCTGCTGCTGCTGCTGCTGCTGCTGCTGCTGCTGCTGCTGCTGCTGCTGCTGCTGCTGCTGCTGCTGCTGCTGCTGCTGCTGCTGCTGCTGCTGCTGCTGCTGCTGCTGCTGCTGCTGCTGCTGCTGCTGCTGCTGCTGCTGCTGCTGCTGCTGCTGCTGCTGCTGCTGCTGCTGCTGCTGCTGCTGCTGCTGCTGCTGCTGCTGCTGCTGCTGCTGCTGCTGCTGCTGCTGCTGCTGCTGCTGCTGCTGCTGCTGATGATGATGATGATGATAATGATGATGATGATAATGATAATGATAATGATAATGATAATGATAATGATAATGATAATGATAATGATAATGATAATGATAATGATAATGATAATGATAATGATAATGATAATGATAATGATAATGATAATGATAATGATAATGATAATGATGATGATGATGATGGTGGTGATGGTGATATATACCGTGTACCTACACTTAAGTTATCAAATAGGTTGGTAGGTACCTACCTAATCGCTAATTGTTTCATTTATACCTAAAATTTATTTTTGAACACTTGCTTGAAAAAATGAATATTAGGTACTCGTTTGCAGTGGCGTAGCCACAACATTTTGAGTGGGGGCCAGCCAGGGGTTGGGGGGGGGGGGGGGCAGCCAGGTGTAGACCCCCCCCCCCCAGTCCTACATAAAGAGCTAATGTTAAAATCCTGCGAATTTGGGTGCTGCGGCGGCGGACTCAGACTGGATCGATCCTGGGGGACGGGGGGGGGGCAGCCCCCAGGCCCCGGTGGGGACGCTCTGATCGTTTGCCTAACCTAATTAATCGTTTCAGTGTTTCGGCATTAGCTAACAAACGATATTCAGCTTTATTAATTAAATTTTAAATTGCTTGTTAGGAGTAAACTCATAAGTTTTGAGTTGGCACCATTTGTATGTCAAAATCGTGAATATTATCGTATGACATTTAAAAGAATGCGGGAACCACGATGGAGTGCATTTGCAGTTTGTCGGTGCGACGCCTGAAAATGGATAAATGACCGTTATCTACGGGAATATTATTGAGCATTGATCAGCGCTCGTGGCATGCAATTTCCAGTTATCGCTCGAAACTGTCAGCTTATCGGCGTTAGATTATTTGTGTCGCATGAAATAAGATCATTGGAAACGCTATATCGATGACTGTTCATCTTGTTAATTGTGCTGAATAGCAAGCAATAGTGAGATATGTGTGTGGTAAGACCATGTTGGATGCAGTGTATCGGCTTACATACGTTTAACATCGCCCAGACTACGAGACTTCGCAGTCACACGACAGAGCCCAGAGAGGTAGGAGCTTGCGGACCATGGCTAACCACTTGGTGAGGATTGCTCAGACCCTCCTGAAGACGATCTTTGTGACCCTTAAGTGGACCTGCGCCGCCGGACTTATCGGTCTGGTAAGCATGGGAATCGTCAAGTTTTTGGCAGGCGAAATTATCACCACAACCCAGTACCTGGACGGCTTTCCCAATCCGAAGATCAGCTTCTGTAACTCATTTTACTTACCGCACTCGGTATGGAATGGCAGTGCATCTCCGAAAGATCTGTTCAGCGCTCATCGCCCAGACACCAGCGAGACCATTCTCTATTTCGACCGTCTTGAAGAGAACGAGGAAACACCGACTCCAATGAAAGTCAGCGACCAAGTTCAGTACATCATCCCGAACAAACACGACATAGACGACAGCGGAATGCACATTATCTATTGTCACACGTTGAACAACGCCCAGAAGACGCGTTTCGCCGTCTCCCACCAACTGAACGTCGCTCTCGATCATCTCTCCAACACGGCCACCATCATGTTCCACTCGGGCGCCCTGCCGAGGTCGACTCGGAACCTCGACTCCCCGGAGGCTATCGTGCAGTACGTCTTGCGCCCGAGCGTCGCCAATGCCGCCGTGCGCGTCAGCTGGGGTGAGTACCGCCGGCTGAGTCGACCGGGTGCCCCCTGTTCCGAGGACAGTGACACCTGGAGCTGCCACGAGCGATGTCGGCTGGAACAGGCCGCGCGAGAGGTCAGCTGCGTACCATTCTTCCTCTCGGACCTCCTCCCAGACCTTCACGCGACCTCTCTACGCCTCTGCCGCACCCTCCGCGAGTTCACCGACTTCCACCGTCGCCTCCACGAGGTTCACCCCGACTGCGGCTGTGCGCGGATGGTCTGTGTCTCCACCCCCGTGACCCTGGAGGTCACAATACGGCGCGACTCGAACCGGGACGACTTTGAGCTGCGCACTCTGCTGCTGTTCCGTCGCCGCGGGGTGGTGCGTATGAGGGAGAGACTAGCGGTGACCTGGGCCACTTTCCTGGCAGAGCTCGGAGGCAACCTCGGCCTGCTGCTCGGCGTGTCGGCACTCACAGTGGTGGACACGCTGCAGCTGCTGCTGGAGAGGATGCTGACCAGAGACGGCCGCGGCAGGACCCAGGACTGGGGCGGAGACAGTGAGGCCCAGGACGGGCCCGAGTCTCGTAATGACCGTGGCCTAGCCGGAACCGGAGGTCCCAGCTGTGAAGGAACCAGAAACAGCCAGAGGCGGAACGAGTTGTTTGGCCATCAGCAGCACCGGGTTGAGTCGGGTTGGATGGCCGCACCAGACCGACGATCCGTGGTTCTTCATTCCCGGGTGACCAGAACCACAGGAGTCCCGACGAACCAGGGCGGGGGCAATGACCCGTGGTCTGGGGTTTTCACTCTAACGGCGGTCGAGCTGGGATGAGCGTGAAGCAGCCTCAAATGCCGAACAGACCAGCGGCAGCAATAACAGTAACCGAACAGCTGGGATGAGCGTGAAGCAGCCTCAAATGCCGAACAGATCAGCGGCAGCGACAACAATAACCGAACAGCTGGGATGAGCGTGAAGCAGCCTCAAATGCCGAACAGATCAGCGGCAGCGACAACAATAACCGAACAGCTGGGATGAGCGTGAAGCAGCCTCAAATGCCGAACAGATCAGCGGCAGCGACAACAATAACCGAACAGCTGGGATGAGCTCAAATGCCGAACAGAACAGCACAACAGTGGTAACTATCAAGATGGAGATGGAGTGAACATTATGTAACATTGTATGAAGTGAACATTGTGAGTGAACATTGTATGAAGGATGGAGTGAACATTGTGAGTGAACATTGTATGAAGGATGGAGTGAACATTGTGAGTGAACATTTTATGAAGGATGGAGTGAACATTGTGAGTGAACATTGTATGAAGGATGGAGTGAACATTGTGAGTGAACATTGTATGAAGGATGGAGTGAACATTGTGAGTGAACATTGTATGAAGGATGGAGTGAACATTGTGAGTGAACATTGTATGAAGGATGGAGTGAACATTGTGAGTGAACATTGTATGAAGGATGGAGTGAACATTGTGAGTGAACATTGTATGAAGGATGGAGTGAACATTGTGAGTGAACATTGTATGAAGGATGGAGTGAACATTGTGAGTGAACATTGTATGAAGGATGGAGTGAACATTGTGAGTGAACATTGTATGAAGGATGGAGTGAACATTGTGAGTGAACATTGTATGAAGGATGGAGTGAACATTGTGAGTGAACATTGTATGAAGGATGGAGTGAACATTGTGAGTGAACATTGTATGAAGGATGGAGTGAACATTGTGAGTGAACATTGTATGAAGGATGGAGTGAACATTGTGAGTGAACATTGTATGAAGGATGGAGTGAACATTGTGTAACGCCAAGCAATGGACGAAACGGCAACGACGCAACAGTCTCCATCCTGTTGCGTGAATCGAGGAAAAGTAATAATCGGTTTCGTGTGTGGCTCACAGGGAACAGTTCGTTCTTACACACAACTTGAAAGCACCGATGCTATTTTGACGCCGATTTCGGGGAGAATGCGCGCCAGTGTCGCTTGCCGTCATTTCACGCTTTTCCTGACACTTCACTTGTAAGAACTGCACACTTTCTGGAACTAAATGTTGTCCGCTCCTGTAGCTCAGTTGGGAGAGCGCTGGGCTTCTGACCTCACCCGGTAGTGGCAGCCCGGGTTCGAGTCGCTTCGGCGCTCGCTATTTGCCCCTGACTGGGATGGCCTGTGACCGATGGCAGCGGTCGCACTCAAGGTCAGGTGACGTCAGAGGGCGGGGCGGACCGTGTCCAGGTATGTCGGGCATGTAAAACTTTCGCTTCTAAATTCTGCCGGACGCCAGGAATTGCATGATCGGGTGGTGGGGGCAGGGCCTGCGCAACAAGCTATGCTTAGCGCGGGGCCTGACCTCGGAAATCCATCCATTCAAAAACATTCGGACTAAAACAAAAAACAAAACAAACAAAAAATGTGCAAGAACATCGTGGTGTGCTGAATATGTTACCTGTTAGTGTGACATTGTCTATTGATTGGCACAACGAATCGTTCCCAATGCCTTCTGTTTTGAGATGCACCGAAGAAGGGAAGGAATGACAGCGAAGTCAAATATTAAAAGTCATAGCCACAGAGTGCCATGCGCGGGCCGAGCGGCTCCTCGGTGTATGCATCGCCTGCGTGGGCCGAGCGGTTCCTCGGTGTATGTATCGCCTGCGCGGGCCGAGCGGTTCCTCGGTGTATGTATCGCCTGCGCGGGCCGAGCGGTTCCTCGGTGTATGTATCGCCTGCGCGGGCCGAGC
This sequence comes from Chirona hameri, assembly GCA_036785665.1. Lineage (NCBI taxonomy): Eukaryota > Metazoa > Arthropoda > Thecostraca > Balanomorpha > Balanidae > Chirona > Chirona hameri. The sequence continues at coordinate 108,320 of JAXIVJ010000176.1, forward strand.
GGTTCCTCGGTGTATGTATCGCCTGCGCGGGCCGAGCGGTTCCTCGGTGTATGTATCGCCTGCGCGGGCCGAGCGGTTCCTCGGTGTACGTATCGTCTGCGCGGGCCGAGCGGTTCCTCGGTGTATGTATCGCCTGCGCGGGCCGAGCGGTTCCTCGGTGTATGTATCGCCTGCGCGGGCCGAGCGGTTCCTCGGTGTATGTATCGCCTCGAGCTTGTCGTGCTGTGCACAAAGCGAACATGCAGTTTGATAGCTCACGCTGGACTGAGAAACCGCTAAAATGCCAGCATTTCGGCAGTTGCAATGCGTTTTAAATGTTGATAATAAATAGCAGGGCCTCCTCTAACATGTTAACTGGTGGGCCACTTGGCCCACCAGAGTTTCAAAATGGCCCACCAGCCATGCGAATTTGGCCATACGGTTACATATCACAGAAACTGGATGTCTATCCACTTGATCTCAACTTATCGTCCGCACTGATCTAGCCTACCTAAGGTGGATGTGTAAATAGGTCTTAATCGAGCTTAGCCTGATCATGTCACGACCGTTTGTTGTTGTTGTTTTGTTGTCTTATACGAATGTGACATCAGCGCCCAGGGGCATCAATCTGTTCATAGACAGCGAAGTTACAATCCAAAACGTCATTTCCAACAAACAATAGTGTTGCATCACGATGGTTCCACCTGGTGGGAGCATTTCCTCGTTTGTGGTGAATATTTGGCAAAACTATACAAGATTTGGGATAGGATAGATACAATCGGAAAACAGTATATCAATGGCTTGTTCAATCAAAAGCATTTTGGGGAAGACGGGGAAGCCGCAGCACCTTCTCAGAAGGCCAGCAGCACGCATGTTAAAAGCCCACAGCCGAAGCGCATGGAAAGTTTTGCAGATGCAAATAAATGCCTGACAGATGAATGCTTGCGAACACAATAAAATGTGACACGGAGCAGACCGAACCGAAGATTTTACGTACGGAGAAATGCACGGCGAAAAATGCGAGAACGAAACCTGTCATGGAATCTTCCAACGATTACCGAAAAGCAAACCGTGCCGTTCGTTCAGCGTTCTGCAGTGCGGAAGGACACTCATGAGGGCGTTTGACGAAAGGACACTCATGAGGGCGTCTGACGAAAGGACACTCATGAGGGCGTCTGACGAAAGGACACTCATGAGGGCGTCTGACGAAAGGACACTCATGAGGGCGTCTGACGAAAGGACACTCATGAGGGCGTCTGACGAAAGGACACTCATGAGGGCGTCTGACGAAAGGACACTCATGAGGGCGTCTGACGAAAGGACACTCATGAGGGCGTCTGACGAAAGGACACTCATGAGGGCGTCTGACGAAAGGACACTTATGAGGACGTCTGAGGGAGCGGTATGTCGGGGCCAAGGCTGCAGAGTCGATCGATTTGCAGGTGATAACGACTCTGACACCGGCCCAAACCCTTCTGAGTCGACTCCGGCTCCGACTCCGAAGGCGACTTATACTTTTAATCGACTGAAGTCACTGTCGGCAGGTACAAGAAGAAGCGATTCGGAGTATTTTCCCATTTCTAAGTTTCATTTATTTTTATTGAAAAAATATATAAAGTGTAATGAAATTGCTTAACAGGTCATACACTTCGGTTTTAAAATTCTGGAAGTTCAATAAATTCGAAATCCCCTGAGTCTGCATTTTGACAATGCAACTGACGAACTGAGTCCTGACTCCTACTGAGTAGGAGTTTCATTTTCGACCACGGTAGTGCACCTCTTATTATTGCATATCATCGTGTAGGAAGGAAGCCGTAGTAAAACAGATAAAAAGTAAACCCTGTTTTCAGTCATCGCCATTGGCGTTCAACAAAAATGCACCTGGAAACTGTGTTGCCCATGCGTTGCCCATAGCAGTCAGCCGGAGTTGGAGTTGTCACAATTTCACTGACTCCGGCTCCGACTCCGGCCGAAATTACCGACCCCGACTCTGACTCCGCAGCGCTGGTAGAGGCTGTGTGTCGGGGCTGTGTGTCGTGTGTCGGGGCTGTGTGTCGGGCTGTGTGTCGGGGGTGTGTCGGGGCTGTGTGTCGAGGTTGTGTGTCGGGGCTGTGTGTCGGGGTTGTGTGTCGGGGCTGTGTGTCGGGGCTGTGTGTCGGGGTTATGTGTCGGGGTTGTGTGTTGTGTGTCGAGGCTGTGTGTCGGGGCTGTGTGTCGGGGTTGTGTGTCGGGGCTGTGTGTCGGGGCTGTGTGTCGGGGCTATGTGTCGGGGCTGTGTGTTGTGTGTCGAGGCTGTGTGTCGGGGTTGTGTGTCGGGGCTGTGTGTAGGGGCTGTGTGTCGGGACAGTGTGTCGGGGCTGTGTGTCGGGGCTATGTGTCGGGGCTGTGTGTTGTGTGTCGAGGTTGTGTGTCGGGGCTGTGTGTCGGGGTTGTGTGTCGGGGCTGTGTGTCGGGGCTATGTGTCGGGGCTGTGTGTTGTGTGTCGAGGCTGTGTGTCGGGGCTGTGTGTCGGGTTGTGTGTCGGGGCTGTGTGTCGGGGCTGTGTGTCGGGGCTGTGTGTCGGGGCTATGTGTCGGGGCTGTGTGTTGTGTGTCGAGGCTGTGTGTCAGGGTTGTGTGTTGGGGCTGTGTGTCGCGGCTGTGTGTCGGGGCTGTGTGTCGGGGTTGTGTGTCGGGGCTGTGTGTCGGGGCTGTGTGTCGGAGTTGTGTGTCGGGACTGGGTGTCGGGGCTGTGTGTCTGGCTGTGTGTCGGGGCTGTGTGTCGGGGATGTGTGTCGGGGCTGTGTGTCGGGGCTGTGTGTCGGGACCGTGTGTCGGGGCTGTGTGTCGGGGCTGTGTGTCGGGGCTGTGTGTCGGGGCTGTGTGTCGGGACTGTGTGTCGGGGCTGTGTGTTGTGTGTCGGTGCTGTGTGTCGGGGCTGTGTGTCGGGGTTGTGTGTCGGGGTTGTGTGTCGGGGTTGTGTGTCGGGGTTGTGTGTCGGGGCTGTGTGTCGGGGCTGTGTGTCGGGGCTGTGTGTCAGGGTTGTGTGTCGGGACTGTGTGTCGAGGCTGTGTGTCGGGGCTGTGTGTTGTGTGTCGGGGCTGTGTGTCGGGGTTGTGTGTCGGGGCTGTGTGTCGGGGCTGTGTGTCGGGGCTGTGTGTCGGGGCTGTGTGTCGGGGCTGTGTGTCGGGGCTGTGTGTCGGGGCTGTGTGTCGGGGTTGTGTGTCGGGGCTGTGTGTCGGGGCTGTGTGTCGGGGTTGTGTGTCGGGGTTGTGTGTCGGGGCTGTGTGTCGGGGCTGTGTGTCGGGGTTGTGTGTCGTGTGTCGAGGCTGTGTGTCGGGGTTGTGTGTCGGGACTGTGTGTTGTGTGTCGGGGCTGTGTGTCGAGGATATGTGTCGGGGCTGTGTGTCGGGGCTGTGTGTCGGGGTTGTGTGTCGGGGTTGTGTGTCGGGGCTGTGTGTCGGGGCTGTGTGTCGGGTTGTGTGTCGGGGTTGTGTGTCGGGGCTGTGTGTCGGGGTTGTGTGTCGGGGTTGTGTGTCGGGGTTGTGTGTCGGGGCTGTGTGTCGGGGCTGTGTGTTGTGTCTCGAGGCTGTGTGTCGGGGCTGTGTGTTGTGTGTCGGGGCTGTGTGTCGGGGCTGTGTGTCGGGGCTGTGTGTTGTGTCTCGAGGCTGTGTGTCGGGGCTGTGTGTTGTGTGTCGGGGCTGTGTGTCGGGGCTGTGTGTTGTGTCTCGAGGCTGTGTGTCGGGGCTGTGTGTCGGGGCTGTGTGTCGGGGCTGTGTGTCGGGGTTGTGTGTCAGGACTGTGTGTCGGGGCTGTGTGTCGGGGTTGTGTGTCGTGTGTCGAGGTTGTGTGTCGGGGCTGTGTGTCGGGGTTGTGTGTCGGGGCTGTGTGTCGGGGCTGTGTGTCGGGGCTGTGTGTCGGGGCTTTGTGTCGGGGCTGTGTGTCGGGGCTGTGTGTCGGGACCGTGTGTCGGGGCTGTGTGTCGGGGCTGTGTGTTGTGTGTCGAGGCTGTGTGTCGGGGTTGTGTGTCGGGGCTGTGTGTCGGGACCGTGTGTCGGGACTGTGTGTCGGGGCTGTGTGTCGTGTATAGGGGCTGTGTATCGGGGCTGTGTGTCGGGGTTGTGTGTCGGGGCTGTGTGTCGAGGCTGTGTGTCGGGGCTGTGTGTCGAGGCTGTGTGTCGGGGTTGTGTGTCGGGGTTGTGTGTCGGGGCTGTGTGTTGTGTGTCGGGGCTGTGTGTCGGGGCTGTGTGTCGGGGCTGTGTGTTGTGTGTCGAGGCTGTGTGTCGGGGTTGTGTGTCGGGGTTGTGTGTCGGGGCTGTGTGTCGGGACCGTGTGTCGGGGCTGTGTGTCGAGGCTGTGTGTCGGGGCTGCGTGTCGGGGCTGTGTGTCGGGGCTGTGTGTTGTGTGTCGGGGCTATGTGTCGGGGCTGTGTGTTGTGTGTCGAGGCTGTGTGTCGGGGTTGTGTATCGGGCTGTGTGTCGGGGCTGTGTGTTGTGTGTCGAGGCTGTGTGTCAGGGTTGTGTGTCAGGGCTGTGTGTCGGGGCTGTGTGTCGGGGCTGTGTGTCGGGGCTGTGTGTCGGGGCTGTGTGTCGGGGTTGTGTGTCGGGATTGTGTGTCGGGGCTATGTGTCGGGACTGTGTGTCGGGGATGTGTGTCTGGGCTGTGTGTCGGGGCTGTGTGTCGGGCTGTGTGTCGGGGCTGTGTGTCGGGGTTGTGTGTCGGGGCTGTGTGTCGGGGTTGTGTGTCGGGGCTGTGTGTCGGGGCTGTGTGTCGGGGCTGTGTGTCGGGGCTGTGTGTCGGGGTTGTGTGTCGGGGGTGTGTGTCGGGGCTGTGTGTTGTGTGCCGGGGCTGTGTGTTGTGTGTCGGGGCTGTGTGTTGTGTGTCGGGGCTATGTGTCGGGGCTGTGTGTCGGGGCTGTGTGTCGGGGCTGTGTGTTGTGTGTCGGGGCTGTGTGACGGGGCTGTGTGTTGTGTGTCGGGGCTGTGTGTTGTGTGTCGGGGCTATGTGTCGGGGCTGTGTGTTGTGTGTCGGGGCTGTGTGACGGGGCTGTGTGTCAAGGCTGTGTGTTGTGTGTCGGGGCTGTGTGTCGGGGCTGTGTGTCGGGGTTGTGTGTCGGGGCTGTGTGTCGGGGTTGTGTGTCGGGGCTGTGTGTCGGGGCTGTGTGTTGTGTGTCGGTGCTGTGTGTCGGGGCTGTGTGTCGGGGCTGTGTGTCGGGGTTGTGTGTCGGGGCTGTGTGTCGGGGTTGTGTGACGGGGCTGTGTGTCGGGACTGTGTGTTGTGTGTCGGGGCTGTGTGACGGGGCTGTGTGTCAAGGCTGTGTGTTGTGTGTCGGGGCTGTGTGTCGGGGTTGTGTGTCGGGGCTGTGTGTCGGGGCTGTGTGTCGGGGTTGTGTGTCGGGGCTGTGTGTCGGGGTTGTGTGTCGGGGCTGTGTGTCGGGGCTGTGTGTTGTGTGTCGGTGCTGTGTGTCGGGGCTGTGTGTCGGTGCTGTGTGTCGGTGCTGTGTGTCGGGGCTGTGTGTCGGTGCTGTGTGTCGGGGCTGTGTGTCGGGGCTGTGTGTCGGGGTTGTGTGTCGGGGCTGTGTGTCGGGGCTGTGTGTTGTGTGTCGGTGCTGTGTGTCGGGGCTGTGTGTCGGGGTTGTGTGTCGGGGCTGTGTGTCGGGGTTGTGTGTCGGGGCTGTGTGTTGTGTGTCGAGGCTGTGTGTCGGGTTGTGTGTCGTGTGTCGGGGCTGTGTGTCGGGGCTGTGTGCTGTGTGTCGGGGTTGTGTGTCGGGGCTGTGTGTTGTGTGTCGGGGCTGTGTGTCGGGGCTGTGTGTTGTGTGTCGGGGCTATGTGTCGGGGTTGTGTGTCGGGGCTATGTGTCGGGGCTTAGTGTTGGAGCTGTGTGTAAAAAAACAGCCGTTCTGGATCCGCCAATCCATGTGGTATTTTTATCCTATGACCTCTACGAGGTAAAATCTATTCACCCTGAGGTCATTCGTCATTTTCTTCCATAACTTGTTTACCGAACCAGTAAGGCGCCGTAGTTGGCGATGAACGAGCGAACGCGAAGGAAATGTATGTTGAATTTCAACTCGATCAGGGAAGTAGTTTCTAAGATACAAATGAAAAAAAAGATGCACACGTGCGCACGTGCAGAAGCACCCCACCCCTGACTTGTGGGAAAGTGGCGGCTAGAGCCATCCATGGGACACCTTTTCAGCCCCATCCCGTTCCAGCCCATTCAGCCAGACCCAAACCCGTTCCAATCCGAATTCGTAATTGATGGGCTCCCATTCCCACCCATTTCAGCATATTTCACTTTTTGTGGCGCTCAAAAATTATATAGTCTGTCCCAAACCCGTTCTAGCCCGTTACATTTCCAAAAATGGCCCCATTCCCACCCATTTCCATCCCGTTCAATGGGTTCCATGGGGATTCCCATTCCATGAATGGCTCTAGTGGCGGCTGAGAGATCCCTAACCACCAGACTGGTTATTGATTCGACACTGATTGAATCGATTGGAATTGTTCGATCAAAATTCCTTGAATAAAACGGAATTGATTCACCACCATATCACGCGCAGTGGAGGGGGGGGGCACTTTTGTGCCCCCCCCCCCCACATGTTTTCGTGGATATTTCAAAAAACGGAGCGGAGCAGAGCGGTGTGTGTTGCGTGACATTAACGCCAACTCAATAGCGGATCGTTTGCCGCAAAAATCCAAATCGGTCGATAAACCTTTGAGTTATATGGATTTTTAGTCCAAGATGGCGGCCAGAATCGCGGTCGACAAGTCGATATCTTCGGAACCAACCGTCGGATTGGGATGATTCAAACGCCATTCGGTAGACAATGTCAATGTTCATCCTGGAAACAATTTTGGACACGTAACTGGTGACCTGTGACGTCACAGAGGTCAAAGTCCAAAAATTGTGACATTTGGCCAGATTTGACCTTCGTGACCTCGTTTGACCTTGAAGATATAAACAGGTCAATTTTTTTACATAATGTAGGTAATCATAGCACCTACCTACCCTGCAGGTTGTATCATTCTAGCTCTCATACTTTCGGAGATCTTAGGGGGGCACTAAAGTGCCCCCCTCTCCACTGCGTGTTAGTGGCGTACCCCTCTCCACTGCGCGTGATATCTTTTCATTCATGAATCGTGATTGAATCAAAACCTGCATCAAATCAAGGCTGATTGAATCAAAAGATTTAACGATTCTTAACGTATCAAGCACACTGGTAAATTGTGCAAATTTATGCAGTGCAGTGGCTGCATTCATTTATACTGAAATAGTATTGTTGTAACAATGTTTTAGTAATCATATATATATATGTATGTTTCCATTTTTATTTATTTTTCAAGCATTCATCACATATATTTAAATGTTGAATCAAACGTGAGTCGATTAAAATATTTGTTTTGATTCTTTGAATCGGAAAGAATCAATTTTCAAAATTTTATCCGTGAATCGAACGGTGTTGAATTAATAACCAGTCTGCTAACCACACACCAAATTTGAACACAATCGGCTCAGCAGTTGTCGGCTCGGCGCCACACTCCAAACTGTGTGGCGACGTTCCTGATCCAACAACCCCCGATCTCCCCCACTATGCCGCTAATGAGCAATTGTTCAAAGGATATTGAAATTCAAGATATTCCGGAAATAATTTAAAGATACATATTTTGGCTGGGAAATACTAAAACTTAAATTTATATAAGGAATATCATGACATTTGCATTGGATGTTGTATACATGTATCACCAGGTAAGCATATTTTATTTTAATTGAATACCTATCAAGCGAAAAGTGAAATGGAAATATTTGAATCAGGGTGGGCAACATTTCTTGACTGGGGGGGGGTAAAACGGCTCACTAGGGAAGGGGGAGGGGCATTTGCCCCCCCCCCCCAGTTAACATGTTAAAATAGGGCCTGATTTGTCCTTTCGTCGTAAGACAACATGAACATCATAGACGTGCACTAAACAAGACGTCAATGTCTCACTTCTCTTATCACTGATACAGAGACGACGCAACGCCCATTAACAACGGTCTCTCTCGTCGCTTTTCTCTTCGATATAATTAACTGATTTGATCTTCACGTCGTCGCTCAGACTTTTCGGACCACATCTCCAATCTCCATCCGCGAAAACAGGTGCACATTCTTAAACATTTATTTGCATGACTCACGAAAGACTGAACGAACGACCGTTTCCTACTTTCTATGTAACAGGACAAATACAGGGCAATTTCTTCGCCCTGCTTTTTGTGAGATCTTCTACAAATATAATAACAGAACGCGGCGACACCTCACCAAACGCGTGCCGGTGGGATGACGCACAAAGCAACACGATGATGATATATACACTGACCTTTGTACACTTGTCACGTCTCAACGTACCAATTCACGCCTTCTTCACTGCCTTCTTGGGGGCCTTCTTAGCGGGCGACTTTTTCGCAGCCGGCTTCTTGGGTGTCTTCTTTGCCTTTTTGGGAGACTTTGCCTTCTTCGCCGCAGCAGCCACCGGCTTCTTCTTAGGAGTTTTCGCCTTGGGCTTCTTCACAGCGACCGCCTTCTTCGCGGGCGACTTGGGCGCCTTCTTCGGCTTGGGGGCGGCGGCCGTCTTGGCCTCCTTGCCGGCCAGCCTGTACCTTCCGGACAGCAGGTGGGAGTCGCTCTGGCCCTTGGGGCGGGTCAGCTTACCGGCCGCCAGTCCAGCGTCGAAGGCACGTCGCAGCATGTGGCGCAGCATCACTGGCTGCACCTTGTACTGCGCCAGGATGTACTTCTTGATGGCCATCACCGACACACCTTTGGGGTCTTTCTCGTGCGTGATCGCCTTGGTGATCATCTCCAGCGTCGGCGGGTGGGTCGGCTTGGACGCCTTCTTCTTGGCGCCTCCCTCCTTCGGCTTGCGGCCCTTCTTGACTGGCGCAGCCACGGGTGCAGCGGCGTCGTCAGACATGACTGGTGCGGAGCGGACGGAGCGGACGGAGCGCGCGGTGCTCTCACTACGGCGGCTGGCGTACGTTTACGTCGGCTGCGGCCGCGGAGGCTTATATAACCTCGCCAACGACGGCGCCGAGCGCGCATCGATTGCGGAGAGCGGGCAGCCACCAGCGGCGGCCGCGCGCCGGCAATCGTGTTTGTGATTACGGGAATACGCTTAATTAGCGTTAATCGTCAGATGTAGAGGGAATTTTGGGTCCTGTGTCGATGGGCAGAATATTAGGGTATATGTGAGCGAAATTTGCACGCTGGCGACTCGCGAACTAGGCAATAACAAAAGCATAAACATGACTAGTTAGCAGCTGAAAAATCATAACATTAAAGACCCAGCCTTAATTTGTGGCTTAGACTAAAATATTTCAAAAATGCGATTTACCACGTGAAACAACAAATATTCATCTATATGATCATCGAGTATCGTCATGTTACTCCTCCTCAATCTTTTCGTATACGCGTTTGTGCTGGCGCTCTCACAAGCACATTCTGACCGATTTTGCCACTCTGTTGGAGTTCATCCAAAGTGGTAAATGTAAATAAAACAAATATGACATAACTCACGAACTATTATGGGGTATTGATAGAAAGGTATTGGCAAGCTCTATCGAATGACACAGTGTCACCCGGTTAAACGGCACAGCAAGGTTGAATTGCCCCAAATAGTCGCCGTTACCTCACAGCCTGCGTCCGCCGCCGCGAGTCCATGTCGTGACGTAGGTCCCCGCTGAAGCCCGAAATTCATTTAAAAATGACCGAGGAAATATGACATTTCATGAAAGAAAAACGGCGCATTTCGGTGTTATTCGACCGGGGCTTTCGTTTAAGCCTACTCTTCGGGCATTTAGTACGGGAATATGGCTTTCTGAGTCGATTTTCCATCCCATTGAAAATACACAGCGGTCGGAAGGGCGTTTCGGACCGCACCGCTTGCAACGGCAGAAGCGATGCGTAGAAGGGCAGATCACCACAGTCATCAGCTCAAACGGATTTTACTTTGAATTTCACCTTTTCTGAAGTGCGTGATTTGAAACCAGATGTTGTTTTTTGTTAACCAATGTCCCCGATTCCGGTCTCTATAGCCACAACACAACTGCCCGGAGTCCACAACACAGCAGACCGCTGGTCACCAGCTGCGGCGGTCTCACGGCGCCTGCGTACCAGACCGGGCACACCTGCTGGCGGGGACCGGGCATTCCTGCTGGCGGGGACCGGGTATTCCTGCTGGCGGGGACCGGGCACACCTGCTGGCGGGGACCGGGCACACCTGCTGGCGGGGACCGGGCACACCTGCTGGCGGGGACCGGTCACACCTGCTGGCGAGGACCGGGCACACCTGCTGGCGGGGACCGGGCACACCTGCTGGCGAGGACCGGGCACACCTGCTGGCGAGGACCGGGCACACCTGCTGGCGGGGACCGGGCACACCTGCTGGCGGGGACCGGTCACACCTGCTGGCGGTGCGCCACCGCACTGATCAAACTTTTTACTCCCCAAGGGAGTATGTTGGGATTTGTCTATTTGTCCACCCCCCCCCCCCCTTACTTCATAGCTACTCCGATTATACACTAGAATTGCTCCCCAATTAATCCCAAGTAACTCCCCCATTTCCTCAATAACTCCGAGGTTACTCCTAGATATTCTTATCTTACTTCATGAGTGCTCTATACTTACTCCCCTAGTTACCACAATGTTACTCCGTTAACTCTTGGGTTATTCCCCCTAGATACTCCGCACATACTCCGAAGTTACTCTTGGGTTACTCCCCATACTGAGATAATTGTTTACTCCCTCGGGGAGTATGTTGGGATTTGTCTATTTGTCCGCCCCCTTACTCCATAGCTACTCCCGTTATACACAAGAATTACTCCCCCATTAATCCCATGTTACTCCCTCAATTCCACCGTAACTCCGAGGTTACTCCCCCTAGATACTCCGTACATACTCCGTCGGTACACCCATGTGATGCCCCCTCGTTACGCCGAATGTACTCCGTCCGACACGATTAGTGTTAAAATCCAGTGACAGGCTAATCACGTATATTGCAAGTTAACTCGCACAGACAAACATAGTTAACATGAACAATAAATGTCGAGCGACCTGTATCGCTGGCGGCGGTGTCTCGCCTACAAAAGGTGAAAAACAACGTGAACAAGAAGGTCTATCGCAAGTTATCTTGCACAAGAACGAACACAACGTGTCTGACAAGTGACCAGCCTAACTCGCCGACGGCGGCTCCTCCAAACGGTGAAAACGTATGAACAGCACAACACCAATGAACATCGCATCACGCATCACGCATGAACCGACACATCTTACGGGCTTCCGCCGGTGAGTTCCTGTATTACATATTTTGGCTGTGGGTTTGGCCGCGTTTCTGGGAATATTTTGTACACATATCAACACAATACCCACATCTGGTTCTTCACCGTCGACGTCTTTTGATGGAAGACAATCATAGATACTCATAGAAGCAGGATCGCCTCGACGCGAGCTCTGTTGACCGGGCGACCTCGTGGCCTTCGATGTAACCGCGTATCCGGCCTCCGGCTCCATCGTCTGGATGTTTGGTTCGTTGAAGCCGATTCTGTCTCATGCAGTTGAGTGTCTTCGCCCAACAGACTCAGGCACGAGTCTGCACCTCCTCTGAGGAGCAAAAGCAAGCACCAAAATATACATTTAAGCAATATGAATTAATAAAAAATACTCTAAGTGGACCAAATTGGACCCAAACTTTTAGTACAAATTTGCAGACGCCAGCCCATGCTCCGAAACTATGTGATCGATCTAGGTGATTTCTTCACCATTCGATCCGGCGTGCTCTGAAACGGTGCCGATTTGGCTTTTATACAGATTGGACCAAAAACCGTTGCAGACGAGTCCATGCTCAGAAACTATGGGACTGATCTGGGTGATTTATTCATAATTCGATCCGGCGTGTTCTGAAACGGGGCCGTTTTGGCTTTTATACGGATTGGTCCACTGTAAGTGTACCAAAATGGACCAAAACCACCAAAAAACATTGCGGACGAGCCCATGCTCCGAAACAATGGGACCGATCTGGGCAATTTCTTCACCATTTCATCCGGCGTGGTCCAAAACGGTGCCATTTTGGCTTGTATACAGATTGGTCGACTTTAAATGGACCTAATTGGACCACAACTCCAAATACCGTTGCAGACGAACCGTTTTTTTTTCTATGCCGCCACCCATGAACAGGTGACCAGGAGTGCCCCCTCCCTCTATCCCAACGACGCACATCACCTTACGTGAACACCAGAAAACAAAAGAGAAAATGTCGCGGCACTCCCAGCTATGAAATGGAATAATAAAATAAAAAAGCCAATGAAGAGAGGAGGGCGGTGGTGTGTTAGCTGTGGTAAAAAGGAAGGCAGAAAGTAGTCGCTGCTGAAATCAGCAAGCGACTGCCCCCCAACTACGCCCCCTGGGAATAGTACATTCTCACATTTGCACATACATAACCAAGTTAGTAAGGATCACAAGGGTTTGTCTCACTGTCTGCTGCCCCGATCTCGTTGGTATCAAGAAAGGTTTGCCAGACAGTGAGACAGGATACACTTTCATTCATACAAAGGATGGGCAAGGCAGGTCCTGGTCTAGGCAAGCAGAAGGTCTTTGCTGGAACCCGGTGAGTCCTCCCAGCTAAGCAAAGCTTGTTGCTGCTCGGTCTCACCCAGATTCCAGCGCCAGTTAGTCGGGGTGGCTTACGCGAATGATATCAAATGAATTATACTTCAAGAATGTATACAAGAAATACAGGTATTTATATTGGTCAAAACCAATATATATTTCCATCTCTGATTTATTGTGTAACTATATTTAACTATAACTTACTTGTGCTATACCTTACAATAGCTATATAATATAAGGCTAATTATTTAATTATATAACTAATAATTATAACCTGTGAAGCTTGTGTAACTAAACTTTATTTGTTTTTAAGTTACAATGCTTCGAGGTATTTGATGACAATGCTTGATGTGTTATTACAAGTATTTGTTCAATGTGAGTATACGATAGTATGAATGATGCACGCAGTGTTATTATGATACACACACACACACACACACACACACAAACACACACACACACACACCTACACACACACACACACACACACACACGCACACGCACACGCACACGCACACGCACACGCACACGCACACGCACACGCACACGCACACGCACACGCACACGCACACGCACACGCACACGCACACGCACACGCACACGCACACGCACACGCACACGCACACGCACACGCACACGCACACGCACACGCACACGCACACGCACACGCACACGCACACGCACACGCACACGCACACGCACACGCACACGCACACGCACACGCACACGCACACACACACACACACACACACACACACACACACACACACACACACACACACACACACACACACACACACACACACACACACACACACACACACACACACACACACACACACACACACACACACACACACACACACACACACACACACACACACACACATACACACACACACACACACACACACACACACACACTCACACACACACACACATATACACATATACACATATACATATATATGTATATATGTATACACACACATATGCATACATATACATACATACATACATATACATACATACATACATATACATACATACATACATATACATACATACATACATATACATACATACATACATACATGACTAAGCACATACATATGTGCTTAGTCATGAATTATACATGTTATGCTACAGAATGCAATCATTGCTAAATGTAAGATTGCAGGAAGTGTTTTTTGGTGACTTGCTTAATGATATGTTTCGAGGAAGGAACATCACATATTAAAGGAAACAGGGGGGTTATGATATAATTCCATAGGCGGGGTCCCTGCCATCCTATAGTTTGTGTTCTATAAAGTTTATATGAGAAAGGTTCAATTACATGTTGAATAGTTCTGGTATCGGTTTCTCGTTGCTCCTTTATATTGAAAAGTAGATCTAATCTTGTTGGCAATGTTCCTTGAATCTTTTTGTGGATTACAACAAGTATTTGTAGCTTGGCTATATCTTGTACTTTCAGTAATTTGAGGTCTTTGAATAGTGGACCAGCATGAGCAAGTCTATTGCTACTAGTTATAATTCGCACAGTTTTTTTTTGAAAAAATTATATTCTGTTTATATATGTGGGAAAAGTATTACCCCAGACAATGCAACAGTAATTTATATATGGCAATATAAGAGAGTTGTAGAGCAAAAGTAATGGTTTCCGCCCAAGTACGAACTTAGAGCGGTAGATAATCCCTATGTTTCGGCCAATGATGCTTGCAAGGTGATTTATATGATAGCGCCAAGAGAGCTTGTTGTCTATGTATACACCAAGATATTTAACTACATCAACAAATTTGATATTCTTACCATTTATAACAACATCCACATTTGTGATTTTACTTGAGTTGCTATAGAGTTGGCAAAAAGTTTTATCAGTATTCAAGGAGAGCTTATTCATGTTTACCCACTTACTTATTTGTGGTAGCTCTTCATTAATTATTGATTGTAAGTGTGTTGCATTGTTGCTTTCAAAGAAAAGAGCGGTGTCGTCCGCATAGAGTAAGAAAGTGGCATTATTGAAAGTGTTTGGAAGGTCATTAATATATATGATGAATAGTAATGGTCCTAGGATGGAACCTTGTGGTACTCCAATATTAATATGGCGTAGTTCGGAAGTATTTTCATTAACTATTACACATTGTTTGCGTTCTGTTAAGTATGATGTAATCAACCTCAGGGCTGTACTTGTTACACCATATTTTTTTAAGTTTTGCTATAAGTATGTTCGAATTAACTGTATCAAAGGCCTTTCGAAGGTCCAAATAGATGCCACATGTTGCATTTCCTGTTTCAAAGGCCTTTGTAATCTTTTCTTGCAACAACACGAGTGGCATGTATGTAGATAGGCCTTTCTGAAAACCAAATTGAGAATTGCTTATGAGATTATTCATAGTTAGAAAGCTAGTAAGCCTGATAAATATTACCTTCTCAAGAATTTTGGAAATATATGGAAGTATGCTAATTGGTCTGTAGTTGTTAAACATCTGTTTTGCATTTGCTTTATATATTGGTTTGATCATGGCAATCTTTAGTTGTTTAGGAAAAACACCGTTACTTAAACATATATTTACTAGATGGGTTAACTGATTGATGATGCTGATATATGTTCCTTTGAATATTTTGGCATTTATTCCGTCGATCCCTGCCCCAACATTTTTCAAGTTAGTTATAATGGATTTTAGTTCATCTACACTAATGGTCTCAAAATCAACGAGTGGTGAGTCTGCAACTTTTGTAATATTACTGACAGGGTCTTCCTCTGTAGGAGGAATTTTCTCTTATAGTTTTTCACCAATAGATGTAAAAAAGTTGTTGAATTCGTTTGCAATTTTTTTGGGGTCTTTTATCTCCTCGCCTAGCATTCCTTGGAAGCATGATGGGAACTGAAACTCTTGGGTTTTGCCCTTACTTACGCTTTTGATTATGTCCCATATTTTACGAGGATTTTCTTTATGCTTCTCAAGTTCCGTTTCAATGAACTTACGTTTGGCTGCTCTTATGATATTGTTTAATACGTTTCTATAGTTTCTATATTTGCTTTCGTTTTGTTCAGTTGGATATATGGATTTGACGGCAAAAAGCTCATGGCGTCTGTTAATGGATGAGAGAATCGCTGGGGTGATCCAGGGATTTACTGGGGTCGACTTTCGATTTTGTTTGATTTTAAAGCTAAATTTTTTAATCCCGTCTGTGTATGCCTGCAGTAATTGACTACAGGCCAGTTCAGGGTCTGATATGTTTGTGAATTCCGCCAAGGATTCTACTAAGTGATTTTTTAAGTCATTTATTTTCCTAAAGTTAAATATTGTACAACGTTCTATTGACTTAGTGGCAGGTTTTGAGACTGGAGTGTTACATGTAATTTATACTGGAAAATGATCTGAACAGTCATCAAAAATTATGTTGGATCTATCAATCAAGTCAATATTATTGGAGAATAAGTTATCAATAAGTGACCATCTATTTTCTGCTAGTCTGGTGGTCTTACAGATTGTAGGTAGGAAGCCATATACAAGGAAAATACTGAGAAAATCTTGCACAATATTGTCCTCGTCCGCTTTGAAAAGATCGAAGTTGAAATCACCACAGATAATTACTGTGGCGTTCCTTGATGTAATGTTTTTTAAACAGATCTCCATTTCAGTCAGGAAAATGGCGGGATTCAGTTTGGGTGGTCGATAGACCTGGCCCACTATGAATTTAAGTTTGGGGTTTACTCTGCATTCAACTAAAATCGATTCTGTGCAAGTCAGATTATTGCCAGTTATAAGTTCTGTTTCAATATTATTCTTTATAAATATAGCCACACCCCCACCTTGGGAACCATCCCTACTCTGAAAGAAAGATTTGTAACCCTCAAGGCATCTTGTCGATTCAATGTCATGAGTTAGCCAAGTTTCGGACACACATATGATGGACCAGTCTATATTTGATCTTTGTATAAATAGTTGAAATTCCTCAAATTTTTCAGCAGAATACATCGACCTACAGTTTACATGGAGAATATGAATTCCAGGATTACTTTCAGTGTGTGTTGTGTTATCTCCCAATGAATTATAGCTGCAGTTATTCAATAGGTTTTCATATTTTTCGTCTTTCACTTCTACATTGGTTCCTATATTTACGATAGGTTTGAAAACTTTGCTTTCAAGCTCTATAGGATGTTTATAGCCAGCAACTAGGGGCATTGCAGTATTGCCGCCTAGTTCTGAACGATAAATTATCTACGCTTCCTTGCGTAGGTGCCTTTTCTCCTACTATCTAACGGGAAGCTCAAGAGCAATCAACATTCAATTTTGGATAGGTATTGAATGTTTGACGATTCTCTGAAGGGCTATATTTATGAACAAAGGATATTATTAAGCATGTTTAGATTAGGTGTGTTGTAAGTGAACGTCCAATAATGGACACTGCGATCGGACACGTCGGACCCGTGCTAACAAGCTCCCCCCCCCCCCCCCGTTGGTGGGGTTGGTCCAATTTGGTCCACTTAGAGTGGACCAATCTGTATAAAAGCCAACACAGCACCGTTTCAGACCATGCAGGATCGAATGGTGAAGACATCACTTAGATCGGTCCCGTGGCTTCGGAGCATGGGCTCGTCTGCAAATGTGTACTACAAGCTCTGGTCCAATTTGGTCCACTTAGAGTGCACCAATCTGTATAAAAGCCAAACCGGCACCGTTTCAGACCACGCCGGATCAAATGGTAAAACAATCACCCAGATTGGTCCCATAGTTTCGGAGCATGGGTTCGTCTGCAACGGTTTTTTGGTGGTTTTGGTTCAATTTGGTCCACTTAGTGTGGACCAATTTGTATAAAAGCCAAAACGGCACCGTTTTGGACTACGTCAGATCGAATGGTGAACAAATAATCCAGATCGGTCCCATAGTTTCGGAGCATGGGCTCGTCTGCAACGGTTTTTGGTGGTTTCGGTCAAATTTGGTCCACTTATTGGACCAATCTGTATAAAAACCAAAACGACACCGTTTCAGACCACGCCAGATGGAATGGTGAAGAAATCACCTAGATCGGTCCCATAGTTTCGGAGCATGGGGTCGTCTGCAAATTTATACTAAAAGTTTTGGTCCAATTTGGTCCACAGAGTGGACCAATCTGTATAAAAGCCAAAACGGCACCGTTTTGGACCACGCCGGATCGAATGGTTAATAAATCACCCATAGTTTCGGAGCATGGGCTCGTTTGCAAATTTGTACAAAAAGTGTTGGTCCAATTTGGTCTACCTAAAGTGGACTAATCTGTATAAAAGCCAAAATGGCAACAGTGAACCAATCTGTATAAAACGCAAAACGGCACCGTTTTGGACCACGCCGATCGAATGGTGAAGAAATCATGCAGATCGGTTCCATAGCCTCGGATTATGGGCTTGCCTGCAACGGGTTTCGGTGGTTTGGGTCCAATTTGGTCCACTTAGAATGAACCAATCAGTATAAAACGCAAAACGGTGCCGTTTTGGACCACGCCGGATCGAATGGAGCAAAAATCATGCAGATCGGTTCCATAGCCTCGGAACGTGGGCTTGCCTGCAACGGTTTTGGGTGGTTTTGGTCCGATTTGGTCCACTTACAGTGAACCAATCTGTAAAAAAACGCAAAACGGCACCGTTTTGCACCACGCCGCATCGAATGGTGAAGAAATCACGCAGATCAGTCCTAAAGCCTCGGAGCATAGGCTTGCCTGCAAATTTGAACTAAAGGTTTTGATCCAATTTGGTCCATTTAGATTGGACTAAAGTGGATAACACGCAAAACGGCACCCATTCCGACTAGTTGAAATTGAATAGTGAAAAAAATCGCTCAGATCGGTCCAGTAGTTTTGGAGCATAGGCTTGCCTGCGAATCTGGACAGTTTTGTAGACCCTCCCTATGCAATACAAACAAAACATGGCTGCAGCCTGCATTTATCATGTGACCAAGCCCTACCTCAGCTAATGCAATAAGAAATTGTTAACATGCATATTGACATATATAAAGTCAACTCCTCATATCAATTTATTACTGACCAATATTGATATATTGGTCAGTAATAAATTAATATAAGGAGTTGACTGTTTAGCAATAGGTAAGAGATGTATCACGTGATCAAAACAATACCTACACCCCTACACCGGCAAAACAATAGCCGAAGTGCGCCAAAAAAAATCAACCTTTGGACCTACCATATATGGTCATACTGCGCTCCGCTATGGTCACGTGACACTTGAAGGGGGGCTGAGGATGAACTATTGTAGGGTCAAACTACCTGAAACCAAGAAAACATCTCGATGACGTGTAAATAGTGCTCTAGGCATATCCCTACATTACCCGCGGCTGGACGGGGACGCCGCTCGTGGCGTGACCGCGACTATCCGGCACAGCCTACCTGCCCACCTGTCCCGGCTGATCCGCCACCGGCGAGGTAGGCGGACCGACGCTCACACCCGCCGGCAGACTCGGGTTGGGTGCAGTGTCGACTTCTCGCCTCGCTCTGCGCGCACAACGGAAGCAGTACATCGGCCTCAGACGCTGGTTTGTTTGTTTGTTTGTTTGTTTGTGAAATTGTATTCATAATGCACATAATAATGCAGAAATTACAATCAAGCAATTGGTGCAAAAGTTCCAAAGCACTTAAGACATGGCACCGCTCTGGTGCAGCCCTCTGGTGCAGCCCTCTGGTGCAGCCTCTGGTGCAGCCTCTGGTGCAGCCCGCCAGACTGACCGCGCGGCAGACTCGCCGGGAGTACGCAGCCGTGGCCGGCACTGCTGAGCCGGCGAGACGCGACTACAATATCGGTCGCATCAATGCCCGGTCGCTGACATCCAGACTGGACGAAGTCAACCAGCTCCTGCAAAAACAAAACACATGGACATTCTGTGCGTGTCTGAAACTTGGCTCATACCCGACTTGCTCGACCAGGGTAATAGAACAACGGGTAGAACAGTAAGGAATGTAACGCCCAAATGAATTAGACAAGATATAATTTTATCGTAATTGTTTTGTCTATTATAAATTAAAGGTATGTTTGCTATCAATAACTTGTATTTCCATAGATTATATCTTTATTTATTGAATTAAAGGGACAGGGGCCCGGGAACAGGGGGGGGGGGGCAGCGGGGTTGCTTGCCCCCCCCCCCCCCCCCCCCCCAACATCTGGGCCGGGGGGGGGGGGGGGCGGCGCCCCCCCCCAACTTTGGCGAGCGGACGTTTCCCTAAAAATGAGCTCTTTCAATTTTCTTCACACAAAGTTATATAAAATATGAAAGCCTCCTTATGTCACTTTCATTTTTTGTCGTTTTCTTTTCTAGCATGTCATAAGTATTTTTGTTATAGCTTTGCCTTTATAGCAGTATCGTATACCTTTCTTTTTCTTCCTTTTCCTTTTCCATTAAATGTTCTACGAGATATAATGGAAAGCTTTGGTAGCAGTACATTTGCTGGGAGTTGTCTGTTTGGCGCGTCGTCGTTAAAATGACGCACTGTCGCAGTGGCGGATCTACGGTTTGGCAAAATGGGCAGCCCCCCCCCCTCCCAAGAAAAAAACGCCTAAAATCGGCGCAAAATTGACACATTTCCTGATATAGAAGGCAATCTAAGCAAATTTACTAAGGGAAGTTTGCTTTAATTCAGCTATCAATGCACAAGCAAGCGAAATCTGATGAGTTTTAGAATCATGTGAGACTTTTTGGAATTTTGTCCCCACCATGTTGTTTATAAGTTTATCCCACGTCAACGTTACGGATGTGGTCAAACTGGTGTGCGGCCCTCTAGCTGTCCTCGCTGTCTGCCGACGGGGCGGCAATTGCAAGCAAGATTTATCGTAAACGTCACAGGTTACCGTCATACGGTGATGACACGGTCGGTGCAGCCCAAACTGGTGGGCTTCTTCAAGAAGAAGAAAAAACGTCAGGCGTCAGGTACAAGTATTTTATCAGACGATTGGCGGGTTTATAAAGGCATACGGTTCATAGTAGGAATAGGAAACGGGAGTGGCATGACCCCCACTTTTTCATCTTTGTATTATTGTATGTATGTATGTACTGACAGTAAAAACACTCTCCGATGCATACAACGGCTATTCTGAGTGTCGCGTCATGGTTAAAAGGTAGAGACATGTTAAAAACGACACTCAGCAACATGCATACTAGAAACTAAAATACACTCCATGATCATACACACTCACACAGCGACCGACATAAACATACACGACACCCATCATACACCATGTAAAAGAGCACCGAGCTGACGTTTAAAAGAAGCTAAATACGCCTCGCGCAGGTCCGGCGGCAACGCGTTGTAGCGCTGCGCTACACTGTATAAAAAGCGTCTCTTGCCGGCTTCGGTTTTCACGCGCGGGAGGGCCAAATCAGCGCCCTGGCGTGTTCTTCTAGCTCGAAACTCAGAAATTGTCGAAAGCCGGGAAGCGAGAGCCTGTGGTTCCCCGGTGGTGCGAATTTTGTGAAGAAGATTGAGGGATTGAAGTTCGTACAGCTGCCGGGCGGTGTGCCAGCCCAGTTCATCTCGCACGTCCGATATGTGATCAAATTTACGCCGGCCAGAGACAGCGCGCAAGCAAAAATTGAGGATTTGTTGGAGGCACTGCATGTTTTTCTCTGAGCCGTTGCCGAACACCGTCAAACGGTATCGGACGTGCGAGATGTCAAGGGCGTCGACTATGACAGGAAGAAGTGACGAAGGGATCTGATGACGCACGTGGGTCAGACCGATGAGGATACCGTTACATGTTTTGACGAGGGCAGATACGTGTGAGTCCCACGAGAGGTGCTTGTCGAACAGTACGCCAAGATTCCTCACCGTGGGGCTCTCACGCACTATGTCCTCACGGAACCGAATAGTGGTCGTGGTCATGCCACGACAATTTTGACGGGAGCCACAGACAATGAGCTCTGTTTTCCCGGTATTTACTTTCAAACCATGGGAATGGAACCAGGTGTCGAGAGATGATAAAGCCTGTTCCATGGTAGCAATGAGCTGAGGGAGGGATTCTTTTTTGCCTGAGACCAGAATTTGGGTATCGTCAGCGTACTGCACCACGTGCGCCTCAGGGGCAAAGAGGGATAAGTCATTGGCAAAAATCTGGAATAGGAGTGGGCCGAGTGAGGATCCTTGGAAAACACCGATAGGAGTTGGTAGGGATCGGGAAAGGTGGCGGTTCCCACGCCCGTCAGCTGTACAAACAGATTGAGTATGGCCAGTGAGATAAGAGGAAAACCAGGTAGGATCGATAGAATAGGTTTGAAGTATGGAAAGGAGCTTTGCGTGGTCGATCACGTCAAAGCATTTTGACAGGTCAAGTAGACAGAGGAGAGTGATGTCCTGGCGGTCGGTGGCGGAAAGGATATGATCGGATACGGTAAGAAGCGCGGTTTCTGTGGAGTGATTTGAACGAAACCCGTGCTGGGATGAGGAAAAAAGGTGATTGTTGGCCATGTAAGAGTACAGTTGTCGCTGAACAACTTTCTCTATAAGTTTTGGAAAGGCTGGGACGATGGAGATGGGACGGAAGTTTGATGTTTCGGAAAGGCTGCCGGATTTGTGAATAGGATGCACGATAGAATGTTTCCAGGACGCGGGATATTCACAGGTTGTGAGACAGGTGTTGATGATATGAAGGAAGACATGGCCGATGACGTCGAAATAAAGTTTCAAAATCCGGGTGCAGATGCCGTCACAACCACAGGCTCCTGAATTTTTCATAGAAAAGAGGACAGAACGGAGAAAGTCAAAAGAGACAGGCTTCAGAGTGAAAGCGCAGGCGCCAACCCTCGGAAGTCTACAAGGAAGATGAAGGGGCTCCCCCCTGTCTCGAACCTCACCCGCGACACGAGGCCCCACCCCGACGAAGTACCCGTTTAGCTCGTCGGGTGTGGCCTCAGGCGCAGCTCTCTGCGCGGACTTCTTGCCCTCAATAATTTGGCGAATGTTCCGAAAGATGGTGGTAGGACCCTGCTCAGTCACTCGCCGGGCAATATCATTTCTCACATCATTTCTAATGGCAGATTTGGCCATCTTGTCGAGAGCGAGAAAGGCTGGTGTCCTACCACTTCGGTCAAGAAGTCCGCGGCGCTGAGCCATCAGCCGCAAGGTGGCGTCCGAGACAGGGGGTGCCGAAGGGTTGTACAGCTTGATGCGCTGTGAAGGAGCATGAAAGTCAAGTAAAGGCAGAAACAGATCGGTGAAGGCAGTCCACTGATCGGCAACTCCCGCGCGCGAGAACACTGAGCTCCAGTCAGTGCGACATAGATCAAAATGAAAATCTAAGACATTCATCCTATGAAGACGTCTGGAATAAATGAACTTCGGCTTCACACGTACTTTAGGGATGTTAACACGGGCAATAATAAAGGAGTGATCGCTGTAGGCGCATTGGTGAACTTGAACATCAGTTGTAAAATCAGCTACGCTCGTGATAAAAACATCTAACAGAGACCCAGACCTAAAAGTGGGGGTACGAACATGTTGAAACAGGGATAAGTTTTCTAAAAATTCCAACAGCCTAACTCTACATGGATCGGCATCAGCTCCTAGGATATTACAATTTATGTCGCCAGTGATGATAACGGGATCGGTGAGCTGAGCAAAACACGCTGCACTTGGATTTCGAGACAGTCTAAATCGACAGAAATATGAGCAGAGCTGTGACGTGGGGGCCTGTACAATGCACACACGTTGAAACGACGCCCATGTAAATTGGTCATCGAAAGCCACAGAGTTTCTAACTTACATTGATCAGATGCACACACTGACTGGAGCCTCCTAACTTTAAAATCTGATCTACAAAGAACGGTAACTCCTCCATAACCTCTACCATCAGGTCGGTCCGCGCGTGTTAGAGTATAGCCAGGAAAGTTGACGTATCGTGAGGGGATTTCCGGTTTAACCAAGTTTCACTGAGCACGCAAACATCACAATCAAAAAAGTTAAGGTCGTGCCGCAGCGACAGTATTTTTGGTTTCAGCGACCTGATGTTTAAAGCGGCAAAACACATACTCCCACGTCCCCCCGGTGCCCCCTGTTGACGCTCTCCACGCCGGTGTCGCCGTCCCGCTCTCCGTCCGCGCGCCCGTCCGCGTCCGCCGCGCCGAGTCCTGCCGCGCGCCGGACCGCCGCCAGATGTCAGCAGCAGTTCGGTGTGCCGCGTCTGCGCGGACGCACCACCCAACCGCGGCAGCGGCGAGGGCCGTCCGATGACGTCACGGCTAGAGCTGCGGGATGTCCGTCCCTTAGCTTCGTGTCGGGGTTGGATGGTGGCCGGAACTGTCGCCGAAGCGAGGAGGCGGACGAAGATCAGGAGCAGCAGCAGGCGCAGAAGGTCCCGATCCATTCCGCAGAAGTCCAGAGAACGCTGGGTCGCGTAGCTCCGCTGGTACTGTCGGGCTCAGCGGAGTTCCACGGGCGATCGAGCGAGAAAACGGCCACTCTTGTCTGGTCAGCTGAGCACCGACCCCGTTCAGAGGTCAGGGCCAGGGCCGGGTCCCGCTCATGGTTAGCCCGTCAGCTGACTCAGCTGGCTGACCCAAACAAAGCGGTGGGCGGGAACGGCCGAAGCCGACCGGACTCTCACAAGATCAGCCAACACGGTCCCAGCGGACTCACGGTCGTCTGCGGTGGTTCAGGACCCGGTTCGTGAGTACCGCACTGCACACTCACTCTCACACTCACTCCACTCTCAAACGGAGAAAGGACGTCAGGCTGGTGCCACGCTCGCAGGTAAGGTAGCGAGCGGCCAGCGCGCGTCGCACGATCAATCACGGCGCCGCGCGCTGACCAACTGTTAACTGACCAACTGTATTATTATGTTAACCCGCGCCGTGCCGGGGGCGGGGCGTTTAGACGCCCCCCCCCCTAAGGTTTTTCGAGGATAGCGAAAAAACGGCGGCGCGCCGTTTTTGCCGTTTCAAAAACGGCGCACGGCGCACAGCGCCACCGTTTCAAAAACGGCACACGGCGCACAGCGCCGCCGTTTAAAATACGGCGCACGGCGCACAGCGCCGCCGTTTCAGCCGTCGTTTTTGGCACACCTGTTCGGGCATCAATTACCCACATTGTGTGCAATTCTTGACAACGGGTCATCTCAGGTCAGGTCACGTGACCACACTTCCAAATCAGTTTGCGGTCGTACCACAGCCACAATTTTTGGCGGATCGGTTTCAAACTTACAGGATTTCATAAGGCCATAGGTACCTACAATTTGAATATCTAAGATTTTGAATATCGGTGACCTAAAGTTGCCAGTTGGGTCAATTTCGTGACCTCTCATTATAAGTCAATGGGGAAATATAAAAATGTTTCTTATTCCGAGGATACGCATGATATCAGTCAAATTCCTTCTGGATCATGTTATCATAGGCTGTTATTGATGATCCAGGTCCAATTTCTGTCCAGTGACCCCTACAGGGTCAGCCCAGGTCAGCTGAGGTCACCAACACTTTTTGTGTCAATAACTCTCGATAGAATGAAGATAAAGAAGTGAAACCGGCATAAATGTGTTTGTCTCGTCGAGACACGTCTCTCAATATGCAACATGACCTACTTGGGTCGTCACTTGACCTTGACCTGAGGTCAAAGTCCTAAGTTGACCTAAACTGGGCCAACTAAATGTGATTCGAAGAGCTTTGACGAGACGAACATAATGTCGTAAAAATCATGGCCGTATCTTTATTAGGTAAAAAGTTATTTGCGAACGTTTTGCCAAAAAATAGCCCTTTTGACATTTGATGACCTTTGGAGCCCAAACTATTAAACTGATATAAAATTTGATGACACGCTTTGATTGAATATTTCAAGAGCTTTCGATCGTTTTTTTCTCGTTTGTTCCTAGCTATCATTCCCGAGATATTTGGGGGTTTCTGGAGCGATGTCCTAAAACTGGAAAATCTCATATCATCATCATATCATATATTTCGGAACACATCCATAAAATGGGTTTTCAGTTTTCCACGTCAAATAACATAGATGTAAAAACATATCGCCCACGCATTACATGATGCACATCAACCCTCAAGATACACACAATGCAAGTTTAAAGAACATCATTAAGACATTTTTTTAAAATAGCCAAAGTGGGTGAAGCCCTAACATTCAGCGGCAAATCATTCCACGCTCTGATGGCTCTGATGAAAAACGAGCGCCTGGTGAACTCAGTGCGTGCGCG
Source organism: Chirona hameri (assembly GCA_036785665.1). NCBI lineage: Eukaryota > Metazoa > Arthropoda > Thecostraca > Balanomorpha > Balanidae > Chirona > Chirona hameri. The sequence goes on from JAXIVJ010000176.1 coordinate 134,088, forward strand.
CGGCACCTCCAGCTGCCCGTCACTGGTAGCCCTGGTTGTGCGCGTGGATACATCGGAGCGACTGGTGATCCGTGAACAGAGCAGTTCGGGGCGTTCTTGGCATGAGTGAGTTTATACATGGCGTACAAGTCTCATTCGATAACCATATCATTTATCGCACGCCAGCCAAGTTCAAGCAGTGTGCCAGATACTCGCTCGCGGTACCCCAGGCCAGTGACAACGCGAGCGCCAAAGTTAATGCACTTCTGCAGCCTACGTTTTTGGGTTTGAGTACAGCCTCCCCATACACACATGCAGTACTGCAAATGAGGAAATACAAGCGCCTCCACCAGCAGTCGCTTCGTTTCACGCGGCACGCGACGCTGCATTCTGGCGAGCCCGATCAAAAAACAGTAACAGCGTCGGGTGATGGCGGCTATGTGCTGTTCCCACGTCAGGCATGAGTCGAGGTTGACACCCAGAATCTTCACCGACTGCACTGGAATGATTTAAGAATTTCCCAATTGTATCGTAAAGTTAAAGTCCATGTTTTGGCGCGGGGATTTTAGAACAAGTAGGTCAGTTTTCGTAGGGTTTACCTTCAGTCTGTTTTTGGTGAACCAAAGCAATGCAATTGACAAATTTTCCTCAACGCGCCGTTTCAATTCTGGGAGGTTTCCTGGCGAGTCGGAATCCAGAAACTGGGCTTCATCGGCGTACAGTACCATCTTTCCGTGCGGCATATGTTGTGACAAGTCATTAGTAAATACGAGGTATAGCACTGGGCCCAAGATCGATCCCTGCACCACTCTATGGGTTACCGGCAGCTCGACACCTGTTCCGCCTCTAACAGATTGAGTGCGACCGGAAAGCCTCGTCTCTGGCAAAAAATCCGCCCTTCCGGCTCTGATCGGTGACATGGAAGCAGCCCTATCCTCCCTAGACGCGTACTTTCGGTCAAGCGGTCTTAAAGTAAACGAAGCAAAATTTGAGCTTCTCCCTACCGGCACTCGGCAAAACTTACGCAACATGCCCTCGTTCGCAGTTAAATTTCGCAACACGGACCTCGTCCCAGGTAACGACCTCGTCCCAGGTAACCTCGACCTCGACCTCGACCTCGTCCCAGGTAACGAAGCCAAAAATCTCGGTATCACTTTCGACTGTTATCTTTCTTGGGATTCACACGTTGATCAGCTGTCTCGGAGGTGTGTTGGCATCCTGACCGCCATCTCTCACCTACGTCACTACTTACCACCCGGCTGCCTACCCACCCTCGTCTCGGCCCTGGTTCTCTCGCACATCCGCTACGGACTCGCAGTGTACGGTAACGGTTCTGGAAAAAATCTGGCTACCATCCAAAAAATATTCAACTTTGCAGCTCGCATCATTTCTGGAAAGCGCAAATTCGATCACATCTCTGGCGTGCGAGAGGACCTGGGCTGGCTGGATTCCCCGGACTTGGTCGTCCATCACACACTGACACTGCTCCACAAGATCCGTCGCACTGGCCAGCCTGAGTCTCTGGCCGTCCAATTCCGTACAAACCGCAGGCGACCCAACACGTGCGTAGCACCCGTAGAGACGACAAGCTGAGTCTCCCCGACATACGCGGCTCAGCAGCGGGTAAAAGGCAGTTCATGATCGTGCCGCTGACCAGTACAACTCGCTACCACCTGAGTTTACCGTCATGCCTAGCACAGTGTTTAAGCGCGCATTGAAGAGGCGACTGGTGTCTGGTGACGATGACGATCGCCGCTGATGGGCTGATCTGATGTGACGCAGACTGATATGTTCATTTCGACTTTTAACTGTACTGTATGTTTGTCTTTTACCCACTTCAACGCCTTTATTGTGTGACCTGTGCCAGGAATAGCCCCTTTGGCTTCGGCCATGTATAGGGGACGGCTACTACGAGGCCAATAAATAAATAAATAAATAAAGCCACGCACGGAACCACCTGTATGACCTCTGACCTTTGATGAACTCTGGTGACCTCAATATTGACCTGAACCAAAAAATGTAGAAATAGTTTAAAAGTTATTTTTGATGAGCTTTCGAATCGTGTTTTCGGTTTTCCAATGAGGAAAATTTGACAACGAAAAGGTGCACCAAGATTAGAAGTGAGAAGATTGCCAAAACAAAATGTAAGGAAATGAAACCGACAACAGAGCTGCCGACTTTCTGTATTTAAATTCCACGTTCCCGGCACCTCGCCCCACACCTCTCCCCTGCCTCTCCCGTCTCCCAATGCCGCCGCGCCGGCCGGTCCGGGCGGCTGTCAGCTGACTCCCGCCAGACGGGGCTGAGTAACCGACCCACACAATCGGCCGGCCGCCTCTGCGAGCGTTGTACGGCGCCGTACACACACATCACACTCCCCCCTGATCTCAGATCACAAGACATGACAAATCACACACAAGGTCATACACATCATAGAACGCGTCTCACTGGCACATGACACAATGGGCGCGCTGCCTTACAGCACGACCACTCCTCCTCGGCGGCTGCGGCTCTAGGTTTGCATCGTGACCGCCAACTGCTGGGTTCACAATGTTCCCTCCTGGCCCTGGCTCCGCCTCCGGCGCCCCGGCCTCCCTGACCTCGCGTTCTGCGCCCTGAGCCGCACGCGGAGCCGCTATTCGGAACAGGCTCGGCTCGTCTACATCAGAGCCTTCCTCCGCCCCCCTTTCCTCACACGCGTCATCACGCCCCATGCTGGCGACACGCAGGTCGCGCACGTGCCGAGGCATCCTGTCGACCTCCACGGTCTGCGCGGACAGCACTTTGGTGACGGTACCGAGCGAGCTCTGCTTATCGCACCGACGGCTCGGGTCTCGAACCCACACACGGTCGCCGACGCTAAATTTGCATACCACCACGCTCGGCTCATCCACCACTCTGTCAATGCCACGCACGCGCAGCTCGTACCGATGTACTGCGTTCGCGGGCGCCGTTTCATGTCCCATCCCGTCCTTCGGGGTCACATTGTACATGTAGACGGCTTCAGCCACCGAACACTGTGACCGAGCCACGACAGATTTCACCGTTCGGTGACATCTTTCCACCACCCCGTTTCCAGACGGCGCATGAGCGGCACGGAACCGGACCGCGAGCCCCCACCGCCGCGCGAAGTCTCCGAATGCTGCACTGCGGAAGGCCGTAGCATTGTCCGTGAGAAGCTCTAACGGAGCTCCCCGTTCACAGAACAGCTGCTCTAGCTGTTCAATTACACAAGCACTGGTCTGTCCCCGCATGCGCCGCCACACCGTGAACCGGGACGGACCGCAATCAATGATTGTCAGGTAGTGAGCGCCACCGACATGCGTCACGTCCATTGCGAGTCGTTTCCACGTTCCCGACACGCCCAGTTCCCCTCTCTCCCAGTGGACTGGTGAAGGGTCGATGGACTGACAGCGCTGGCAGTCCCGCACCACTTCTCGCACCTGACGCTTTGTCACTGTCGTTGTCGGCCGGGCGCGCCTGCAGAAATACAGAGTGCGCTTAGCTCCTGGGTGTCCAGAGAGTTCATGCACCCTGTGGATTTCTGATAGCTCCTCGGCCGCCTCGTCACTGGAGACGGCGGCGCAGGTGACACCGTTGGACGCAGCTGACAGCCACTTCTGCGGCACTCGAGTGAGAACATCGGCCTTGTTCTCACAGGAGCTCACGAAGCTGACGCTGGCTGCCAGCTCGTACTCCTCGATGGTCGACTTGAAGGTCTGCAGGCGCCGGCGAATCAGCATTTCGCTAGCCGCCTTTGTCCTCAGGCGAACTTTGCCCGAGAGCGCGTCGGAGACCCAGTGGTACACGGACCGCGAGTCTGTCATCACCTCCACAGTTTTGGCTCCCCACACGATGGCCAAATTGACGCCTTTCAGCACTGCGTCCATCTCGGCCATGTTAATGTGCACACACTCGTCGCGTCGGAGCCAGCTCCCGTCCTCCACTATCTCCCCGTTCACCTCCAGGGCCGCTCCCAGTGCCAACGAACTGGCGTCCACCCACAGTCTCGCCACGGTACCGTCCACGTCCCACCGTCCTCCCGCGGGGTCAGCCTCTGCCGTGCGGTGCAGCATCTCATCCACCATCCCGATCACACGTGCGTCCTTCACTTCCTCATCCCACGATGATGTCACTGAGTTTGTGAGACGCTTCACGAACGAAGTCGCGGGTCGAAGCCACCCGCAGACTGGCAGATGGGCGATCAGACGGCCACACAGGGAGAATACACCCCGTTTGGTCAGCGGTCGCGGCGCGTTAGTCACTTTGTTGTCTCTCCGCCACACGAGCCGTTCCCGCTTCTCCTCGACGCGCAGTCCGAGCACACGGGCGCCATCGGACAGTCGCACGGCTGGCTTACAGTCGAGACCATACCGGCGGAGGTGGGCTTCCACATACTGCGCGGGGGCGACACTTTCGTTGACGAAAATATCGTCCACGTAAGGAGACGCCGCACGGTCGACTCGGGAATCCCAGCTCAGCACTGCAGCCAGGATTTTCTTCAGCACCAGCGGCGCTATGTTGAACCCGAATCCCAGACGGGTCAGGCAAAACCGGGTGCCACGGAATACGACCGTCTGGTAGGACCAGAGAGATTCGTGAACATGAATCTGTAGGTAGGCCTTACGGAGGTCGATCAGTGCGGCGTCTCGCCCCAGCTTACGCCACTCCCGCAGCTTCTCGGCACACACGTCTGCGTCGGCGGTGTGAGCAATGACGTGGTCATTGAGTTCCCTGAAGTCCATTACTGGTCGTACTTGGTCCTTGTTTGGGTTGACGACAGCCATCAGAGGGATGGTCCCTCGGACCGGGCCGTGCAGCCGCTCGTCATACGGCTGCAGCCATCCGTTGGCCACCCATGCAGACAGCTCTTCCTCATACGCACTCCGCACCGCAGGCGTTATACGGTACTCGGTAGCCTGATTGAACAGTCTCTCTGGTTTGACACCCTCGGCCCATTTCCACACCACAGTCCATTTCCTCTTTTCTCTGTCATACGTAGCCCGGAAGTCCGTCTCTTCCACATTTGTCGCTGCCGCCGGTCCCTCACCGCCATCGGCTGCCGCCGCCGCCGCTGCCCCCTCACTGCCCCCGGTCGCCGCCGCCTGTTCACTGCCCCCGGCCTCTGCCGCCGCTACCCGCTCACTGCTCGCGGTCTCTGCCGCCGCTACCCGCTCGCTGCTCGCGGCCGCCGCCACCGCCACCGCTCGCTCACTGCTCGCGGCCGCCGCCGCCGCGCTCCCGGCCTCTGCCGCCGCCGCCACCGGCTCACTGCTGGCGCCTCCGGCCTCTGCCCCGGCCGCCGCCGCCGGCTCACTGCTCCCGGCCTCTGCCCCCGCCCGCACACTGCTCGCGGCCGCCGCCGCCGCCGCCACGTGGGCGCCACTGACTTCCATTCCAAAACGCACGTCTCCGGGCGACGTCACAGTCACTCCACCCAAAGCCTCCACTGCATCCATGCCAAGGATCGCCGAGAAGCCGAGCGGTCTTCTCTTCACGACGATGGCGTCCACGATCACCGCTGCACGCAGTCCTGGCAGCTGAACACGGACGTCAGCCGTGCCGGCACAGTCCAGACGCTGACCGCTGACGGTCACCATGCTGACATCTCTATTTTGCCAATGGGCACACAGAGACGAGTGCACTATGCTGCGCGTGCAGCCCGTATCGACGAGTGCCTCGCACTCGGCTCCCCCCAGGACCAGTACTCTGACTGGCAGTGCGCCGCAACACCTCAGTCCCGAGAGGAGGCCGGCGCACGAGGAGCCTCCTCTCGATCCCCGTTTCCCGGACAGTGGGCTGCCACATGTCCCCGACCATCACAGCGGTAGCACTGCACGACTCCTGCATTGCCGCCTGCACGTGCAGAGCACTGCCGCGCGATGTGGCCCGGTCGACCACACGCGAAGCACACTACACGCCTGTTCAGTCCGCCGTACACACCCGGCCGCCGTGCGACCGGTCCTCGTCGTGACAGCGCGGCTGCCACCTCCGGTCCGTCGCCCTCCTCTCGGAGGACGGCTCTGGCGCGGTCCACTATCTCGGTGAGAGAGAGGGACTCCATCCTCGCGCCAGCACGTAGCAGCTGTTTGGTCGATTCGGGCAGGCCGGCCACAAAGGCGCAGCTCACACCCTCTTCTGACAGCCCGCCGAACAGCGTCGCCAGCTGCTGCAGCTCCGCCAGATAGACGTCCACGGAATCACCGGCGCGCAGCCGTCGTGCCGCAAACAGCTCGTACGCTGCAAACTTGTCCACTGCGAAGGCACGACGTAGAGCTTTCTTGACTTGCTCGGCGTCTCTCCTGTGCTCTGCTGATAGCTGTCGGTAAACGGCTGAGGCGCCGCCTTTCAGCCGCAACGGGATGACGACCGTGACATCCGCCTCTGGCTGCTGCAGGCTGCACACCATCTGCACCTTCTCGAGCCAGTCCACGATATCACCGGTGCCATCAAACTCAGGAATAAGTTTAACGTCAAAACTTGCCATGGTTAACGGCCGAAATAGCTTGTAAGGAAATGAAACCGACAACAGAGCTGCCGACTTTCTGTATTTAAATTCCACGTTCCCGGCACCTCGCCCCACACCTCTCCCCTGCCTCTCCCGTCTCCCAATGCCGCCGCGCCGGCCGGTCCGGGCGGCTGTCAGCTGACTCCCGCCAGACGGGGCTGAGTAACCGACCCACACAATCGGCCGGCCGCCTCTGCGAGCGTTGTACGGCGCCGTACACACACATCACACAAAATATTTGGTTTCGCCCTCCCCCCAACTTTAAAATCGTTCCCGGGCCCCTGTAAAGGGATTATACGGGTTTCCGTCCCGCAAGGAAATGCACTCTTTTGCAGTTATATGAGCTTTAAACACGTTTAAGACATATACCAAGGACATGAATGCTCATTTAGTCCATTATTTCAGCAATTATCAGCGTTATAACTTTGACGTTTTTCGAGACTTGTATCAGATAACAAGTACTTGATCGGCATTACTGTCCACCACTTTTTCATCTTAGAATCTGCATCAAATTCGATGGTGCAGTAATGTGCGCGGCTGAGACAAAATAGTGGTTACGAACTCAGAAGCAAGATGCCGCTATCAGTATATAGTATATTATCCGCTATATCAAGACCACCTTGACATACGTGACAATTCTTACGCTCTTTGCCATCTGGATGACGACTGTAGAAGGAGTTACTAAATTCAAGACGCTCTAGGCCAGGCAAGAAATGCCATGCGTTTAATAGTTTTTCATCAATTTTAGAGCTTTGAATTATCTGCAATTCCTACACTGGATCAGGCACGTAGCCAAGGGGAGGGCGGCGGGCCCCCCCCCCCCCCCCCCCCCCCCCTAGAGGCCAGGAGGGCCCTTTTGGCGCGCGAGGGCCTTTTTCAGCGCGCGCAGCGCGCCGAAAAGGGCCGACGAGACCGCGCGAAGCGCGGTATCATAGGCTCTTTACTACACAAAGCGTGGTCTTTAGAGAGTTTAGCGAACTTCAGAGGCCCTTTAGGGCCACCAGGGTCCTCTCTGAAAGACTCGAGGGCCCCTTGGACGTTCAAAAGAGCCCTGTGCATGTCAGAGGGGCCCCTGGCAAGACCGAAGGGGCCCCTGAGCGGGTCAGAGGGCCCCCTGAGCACGTCGAATGGGCCCCCTGAACACGTCGAATGGGCCCCTAGCCGGCACAGAGGGGCCCCTGGGCAGGTTGAGAGGCCACTGAGCATGTCGACAGGGCGACAAAGCGGCCAGCGCAGTCCTTTGCCAGGTCATAAGGGCCCCTGAGCAGGTTGGATAGACCAGAGGGCCCCTGGGAAGTTAAGAGGGCCCCTGTGCAGGTCAGAGGGGCCCTGACCAGACCAAAAGGGCCCCTAGGTGGGTCAGAAGGGCCCCTGAACATGCCGAATGAGCCCCTAGCCAACACGGAGGGGCCCATGGCAGGTCGGAGGGCCCTCGGAGAATGTCGCAAGGCGACAAAGCAGCCAGCGCAGTCCCTTGCTTGGTCGGAAGGGCCCCTTAGAAGGTTAAAGGGCCCCTGGAGAGACCAGAGGGCCCCTGGAAAGTTGAAAGGGCCCCTGCGCAGATCGGAGGGACCCCTGATCAGACCGAAAGGCCTCCGGGGCGGGTACGAATGGCCCCTGAACATGCCGAAGTGGCCCCTGGCCAGCACGGAGGGGCTCCAGGGCAGGTCGGAGGGCCCCTTGAACATGCCGGATGAGATCCTAGCCAGACTGGAGGGGCCCCTGGGCAGGTCGGAGGGGCCCCTGAGCAGGGGCGGCGGATTGCGGTGGCAGGGTACCCAAAATTCCCCCCAGTCGAAAATCCTGGGGGCAAAGGGTAGTTTCCCCCCCCCCCCCCCAGATTTTAGCCTGCTCAATCTGGGACAACATGACCCTTCCCCTCCCCAGGATTTTAATTTGAGGGGGGGATTTTTGGTACCCTGCGCCCCGCAATCCGCCGCCCCTGCCCCTGAGCATGTCGGCAGGGCGACAAAGCAGCCAGTGCAGTCCCTGGCCAGGTCGGAAGGACCTCTGAACAGGCCGAATGGATCCCTTGACACACAAGAGGGGCTTCTTGGAAGGTCAGAGGAGTCTCTGGTGAGACCGGAGGGGTCAAAGCACGTAGAGATCGCAGATGAAGATTAAATACAAAGAGGACTTACTCCACAATACAAATATTAAAAGCGGAGCTTTCGCGTATATTGTAACACCCTTCGTCAGGGTGCTACAATATACCCGAAAGATCCGATTTTGTTTTTTTCCTGTAGAGTAAGCCCTCTTTGTATTATATATATATATATATATATATATATATATATATATATATATATATATATATATATATATATATATATATATATATATATATATATATATATATATATATATATATATATATATATATATATATATATATATATATATATATATATATATATATATATATATATATATATATATATATATATATATATATATATATATATATATATATATATATATATATATATATATATATATCACCCACTCCACATCATGTCTTTTCGCTTCGTGGATCCCAGATGAGTCCCTGAACAGGTCGGAAGGGCGTAGAAAAGTTCAGAGGGGCCCCTAGACGATCTGAAGGGACCTTGGGCCTTTAAACAGTAAGAATACAGTTGTACAGGGAATCAAACTCAAAATTTTCGCGCCGCTCCGCGGCGCAATTTAACTACAAATTCAATTATATGCGGGTTAGGAAAAAATCGGTCAGTTTCTCGGCGTATTTATGTGTTATGTTGCTACTTTCCTATATTATTGGGCAAAATAGTTCATTTTAGCACCTTTTCCCCGCACTTTTAAACGCACAATATAGCAATTTTAGAGGTCCGCACCATACGCAATGCGACGCATTGATGAGAAACCAACCCAGGGCATAATACTCAAAATTTTCGCGTCGCTCCGCGGCGCAATTTGTTTCAGAGTTCCAGGTCTTGAGCTTAAAACAATATTCCAAGTTGGTATAGCTGATTCCAAATTCGTGTCGCTGGTTCCAAAGTTGATGTGGCAGTTTGCTAACTCCAGCTCCTAAACGTTGGTATGGCCCATGCCATACCTGCCATACTGCATTTCCCAGCCTTGTAACGTGCTTTTCATCCGTTTTTATTTGGGGGGGGGCCTTTCAACGTTCGTGAAGGGGCCCTTTCGAGGCACCGCCTCCCCCCCCCCCCTGGACGAAATCCTGGCTACGTGCCTGCACTGGATCACAAAAAGATGATTAAATTCAATTCTTACGGGACCCTGTATTACTACATACTTTTCGTTCGGGTTTTGTGGTTTTTGTGTTTTTTTTCCTTGCGGCCTTTAGCGTTAAGAATTTGGTGGTGGCGTATTAATTTTTAGGCATGAAAATTCATGAAAAATATCGAGTTTTATGGGAAAAACTAGGTAACTGCTGCTGTCGTTGGAAAAATAAAGTTTATTTTATCCTATATTGCTTATTGTGACAGGAAATATGCCATAAGTGAGGTGTTTTCATTAACATAAAAGAGATGACTGGCCCTCCCTCAGCCAGTACTGCAGAAAGTACGCGGTGGCATCACCGCGCACTTTGAAATGTCCTTACGTGCAGAAGAGGTAATTTCCATAAAAATGTGACTACCGTGTGACTTATACCACCTTTATAAGTAAGTTTTACTATGTAACTCAATTATTCTGGGAAAACCCCGTATAATCCCTTTAAACGCCATCAAATATACGAAGTAGTAGTCAAAGTAGTGTATTTGCAGTACATGTAGTAGCATTTGGAAGCGGTCATATTCAATTCTACTACGAAGTAGTAGTCGAAGTAGTGTATATTTCAGTACTGTAGTAGCATTTGGAAGCGGTCAGCGGTCGTTCTGACATTTTTAAACCCCCAAGCCCATTTATCCCCTTTACGCCCGGAATATCGAAAAATGATAAATAGAAACGTTGTAGCTAAGGCTTGTAGCTATCTGTTCTAGAAGTCGGATTTAAAATATGTACCACAGGTTACGAGCCAGCCTCGTCTAAAAATCATCGATTTAACATGGGAACCATATGGTGTAAGGTTTTTAACGCCCGAGTGCTGCCAACTGTTACTGGTGGGGGCTGTGCTCGACAGGGTGCTGGTATTTCCGGGAATTTCAACGGGCTCGCCATATTGGTTCGCTGGCAATGTACGGGCGTGTGTGCGTGTGCATTTTTAACATTTACTTATTTTTATGAAGCGTAAAACAATATTTAAAGGTGTATATGAAAGTCGACATAATTATTGTAATCATAGCAGTATTTTCCCAGAATACCTCATAAGCTAAAATTTACACCCAAATCTGTGCGTTCTTTAGCTGAGGACATCTGCGAAAATTGTCGACATAAGAGGCTGTAGGAGTAGGTTAGCTATATTATTTTTTTTGTCTTTTTTCAAGGACGTAAACCCATAGATTGTATCACCTTATATAAACAGACTAGAAAATCCATACCAACGTGACTGATATCGGTATTACTTAGGTTTTGAAATACCATTATGAGTAGTACTAGTGGCGGCGGATCATATTTTCGGATAGGGGGCAAAGAAACCCAGAGTGTCTCCTCGGCAAAGGGGCCCCTCCCACGGCTAAAGGCCATCTCCCCCCCCCCAAAAAAAAACGCGAAATGGTATCTCCTCGGATTTAGGCCACTATATTTTGCAGGGCTTCTAAATGATCGCAAAAAAAAAGTCGGACAGGCCAATGTTGAAGTCTCAGGCCTTCTGAGGGCCCCTCAGGCCGACTGAGGGCCTTCTATCGGTCTTAGAAGGCCCATCAGGCTGGCTGGGAGCACATCGGGGCCCTGGGTCATTGCTTCGGTCAAAAGGAAAAATCGAACCAACTTCTTGGAGTATGGATTTTCTAGTCTCTAACAAATTTGTGGGGGGGGGGGAGGCAAAAGCATATGTTTCCCTCTTCCCCCCCCCCCCAACTTCTTGAGTGGGCGGGCAGCTGCCTCCTCTACCCCCCCCCCCCCCCCCCCCTCCCTTATCCGCCGCCACTGAGTAGTACCTAATGCTACCATGGTCTTGTCCTGTGGGTGGCTTGCACTAATGAGCACAAATTGCCAAGTGTCTAGTAATTACTAAAAATCAATGATAATAATGTGACTTATGAGTTACAGGACATAGACTATGCCTTTTTGCGCCGTCGGGGGTGCAGCAACGAGTAACGACATGCCAACAAAATGATCAAGATAACGATTCAGATCCTATACCATTTCATAAATTTACCGAATAATCACCTATAAGAAAAGTATAGGGGCGCATGGGAGCCCCAAGCCCCCCCCCCCTCCCCCTCCTAAGCCCGGGTCGCGCCCATGTCGCGCCCTCCAAGCGTGCGTAGACCGCAACTTTTTATATGTGCCCCCCCCCCCTGACCGAAATCTTGGATCCGCGCCTGTATGTACTATGCCACGAGAAGGAATAGCAATGCCAAACAAATACAATATATTTGATGAGGTTCATGTCTCCCTAGGCAATTCATTGCGCGTATCATCATTTCGAGCGGCGGTCGGCCGGGGCAACCGTACCTAATCGTTGAACTTTGCGCAGATGCAGCAACAAATATTTGTCTGATTGCATTTTTTCAGCGGCATCCGGCAGAGCGGTTGATTTGTGACATATTACATATTACAAGTTTTGAAATCGACCAGTAAACAAAGAAACTATGCGCGATCTAAGCTTCAGGCACGCGCGCACTAATGTTGTGTACGGCGGCCGCCCGGCCGCGTCCCCCGCCTTCTACGTCACAGCGACTCCGGGGTCGCGGCCACTAAATTAGTGTTTGTCACCACTTTTACGGCCGGAGTGTTCTACCTGGTTTATACCAGGGTGATAGAGGACGGGTGGAACGGATTTTAGTATGATTTATTTAGGATAATACTAGAAAAGTACTAGATTCACTACTATATACTAGTTTTTTTTTAGTTGCATCTAAATATGTGGTAGCTTTACCGAGGAGCGAAAGCCACGCAGGTATTACGAAAGCTCTTAGAGTAAACGAAACAATCGAAATGCATTGTAGATTATTCATATTTATCGCTAGCTTCTGTAGACTGTAGGTACGTAAGGCGCTGTAAAGTTTTTAACTGTTAAGATGTCGGGTAGAGCTTGATCTCTTCCATTTTCAATTCACGTTTTTTTACCCGGCTATGCCCTACTGTGTTGTGCTTGGCTGTAAGGAGAAGGGTAATTACAATCATTTGGGGACTGGCTAGTGGCTACCACTGTCTTCCTCGTGATCCCAAAGTGGCCGATCTTTGGTGGAAATTAATTCGACGAGATGCAGCAAGGGAAGAGGTTAAAGACCCTAGGAATTGCTCTGCACATTTCTTGGAATCCTGCTTCAAGGGGATAACTGAAAGTGGGGATGGGACGAAAGGTATGACGTCACACGGCTGCGGTGAGCTGCGGTTCCGGCGGTCGGTACGAAGCGACCGCAGGTCAAAATGTCATGTTAGGTGGCGCATCGCGTCATTCAGTGTTCATAAGACGCCTGCCAGTGATGACGCATGATCAAAGAGACGGGACTTACTTAGAGCCTGCGGTTAACCGCCGAACAGCAGGGACCATGAACAGCACTCCGGTGTGGAAGTCTGCTCGGTATTCTGGCCGTCTCAGAGTGCTGTAGAAAACTTCTACGATTGCGAATAGTTTTAAATGTCACTTGCAAAATACGTGTATCTGTCTGATGTCCATTTTGTGTTCAGTTTATATCTGAGCTGAGTATTGTGTCACTAGAGTCCCTGCGTTTTTTTGCGATTAACTATACTTCCCATGACATTTGCTCGACAGAAGAAATGCCAGGACAGATTCTGTGTCGTTTGTTATTCGATATGTTTGTGCAACGAATTGTGTCACGTTTATGTACTCGGCTGTGATAGCGTGTCATATGTTTTTAGCTTTGTGTGCCTGACTGCCGGTTGTACGAGATTGTAATATGAAATTTGCAGTTGATGTGTCACAGTTTGCATGGCGTTTGGGACCTGCTATTTGTTGAGGCTGCGGGTAATAACTCGTCATTTAGGTTTCTCAGTGATTGTGCGAGGAACATGTAGACAGATTAGTATGCAAATTGAATGACCTTTTCTCGAAATTAAAATGAAAAAGTTCAAAATTAGCCTATTGATATTTCGATACACAGATCTTCATCAGAATGAATTAGCCAAAAACAAGCTAATTTAGCTAATTCATTCTGATGAAGTATCGCAATATCGCAATATCAATAGTCGAATTTGGAACTTTTTTCATTTTAATTTCGATGAAAGGTTATTAAATTTGCATATGAAATATCTCGTATCATATCTCGTCATATCACGGTGAACAGATAATCCACGATCCAATTGCGGCACAATGTGATATTTGCTTGTCACCCCGTCACCATCGTGATTTGACTCTGAGTATGATGCGTGAAAGTTATCAGCCTTCGCAATGTTCCTTAGAACAAAAATACATATATGGCTCTGATGCATTCCTAACGGCTGTATCATCGCAGCAACTGAAACATTCCTAATGGCGCTGACTCAAGTGTTCATCTATGATTGGGTATTGTGGGTCTGGTCAGGAAGCACTGACGTCCGAAAGAGTCGGCGATAGCCGGTGACACCGTGCACAACTTTGCATGGAGGGTATCGCTGACGTGAATATCACGGTTTACGTGTTCAGGGGCGAGTCTAGGATTTTGCGAGGAGGGGCGGTTGATCTGGGGGCGTTATTTGTGATCAACGGGGCGGTATGGGTCAATGGAACGCCGATGCCGAGAGAAAAGGGGTGCAATTTTCGTGTAAAGAAGCAAATTCTGTTTTATGCGTTTGTCAATTTCCACTTTGCTTGTACCATTGAACTGGACGAGCATACAACACAAACAAAATTGTGACCATATCACGAACTAAGCCATGTCGGTCGGTTATCAGTGGCGCCGGCAGAGTCCCATAAGCCAGAGGCGCTTATGCACCGACCGATAGCAACCCCGAAACGAAAGCGAACATGTGGCACTCGTTCAACCAGAAACACTACTGATTAAAGGTCGCCATAGACGTGAGAAACGCTCCAACGCGCGGGCGCCTCTTACTCAAGGGAAGCCAGGGTGCATGGGCGCCTCTGGCTCAGGATGCCATCAACGTAAGTGGCGTATACGGCTGAGTGAAATATTGGCCAAGAGACGCATACTCAGAAGCGGCCGGCCTGTGCCATGGTTGCTTCCGCCGGCGGGGGCGGCCATGTACTATGGGCGCCCCTCCTACATCCGCCCCTGTCAATGGCATTATATTCATCGTGATATGGTGCAGACCATCGATGAAATGTCATTTTAATTTTGAAGGCCGGACAATTATAATGCCGAGGCAATGATGAATAATTCAGACACCGGGAATTTCCGTTGTGGGCCACAGGTACCGTCTCCTCGGCACGGACCGACCCGCCGGGACATCCCTTTCCTCAAGTTGTGTCTTCAACGTTAGGAATGGTGAATAGTCGTCCCTCGGTTTTCGCACGTTTATTGTTATTCGAGACTGAAATGGAGACCCCCGCTGCGACGCTCCTGGGCGGGCAGCACGAGTGAAAAGGTATAATAGCTGATCGCCGACCGGTCCGGACGGGCACATTCCGGCGACTCCGGTACGGCCTCAACCAGGGAGCCGTTTCACCCTCGCGTTGGCGTGACCATTTTCGCTATTTTGTAAATGCTGTCCAACACCATTGAAGTTGCTGGACCTGACTCTGAGAGCCGGACACGCGTTGAGCACAATATACATGCATGTATACTGTAGTCCGTTCCTCCTATCACCGTCATCCCCAATTGAGGCCAATTCTGACTCCCCGGACTGACACACCAATAACTTAACTCAGCACCGCTGTGCATTAATTAAGAAAACAACACGGGCAAACGACAGCAAAATAATAAAACGACCAATCGCCAATAGAAGTAATAAATACCAATGGCACGTCCGCCCAGCCTCGTGCTCCGGTCAGGTCTGGCGCAATTGGCTGCGTTCTGAGGGCGGCACAATGCGCTCTGAGGGCGGCACAATGCGCTCTGAGAGCGGCAATAAGTTCCGAGGGCGGCATGGTACCTTTCAAGGGCGGCATAATGCACTCTGATGGCGGCAGCAGAATGCCTTCCGAGAGCGGCAAGACGTCTTCTGAGTGCGGGATAATGCGCTCTGCGGGCGGAAAAATGTTTTCCGAGGGCGGCAAGATGTCTTCCGAGGGCGGCATGATGCCTTCCGAGGTCAGCAAGATGTCTTCCGAGGCCTTCCGAGGGCGGCAAGACGTCTTCTGAGGGCGGCATAATGCGCTCTGGGGGCGACAAGATGCCTTTCAACTTCCAAGGACGGCATGGTGCCTTTCGAGGGCGGCATGATGCCTTCCTAGGGCGACGAGATACCTTCCGGGGGCGGCATAATGCGTTGTGACTGTGCAGTCGGCGCCCCTGCATGCCTCGCGAGGGGGGGGGGGGGGGCTGCGCGTGCAGGTGTCGCCCCTCAGGTCGTGCACCCCTTTGTATCGGAAATGAGGCCCCTTTTGGCCTGGGGATGACAATCCCAACAGCTGTATCCCCCTCCCGAAATGTGCTTTCTGGTTGTGCGCCTGGGCCGATCCCTTTGATTATTCACCACTGTACCTGTCATGATGCACCGAAGCGATCGGTACCATTCTTATGTCTGTGCGATTTACCGTTTGCAAGTTATTGGCTGATGTTCCCTTTCCTTTCTTGATAAGCTTTCCTTTAATTATTTTCTTCATTGTGAATTTTATTTACTACCCAAACCTTCAGTGTTGTGAATATGTGGAGTGAAATGCATCCAGTGGTAGTCGATATGATCCGTTAACCCGAGCCCCGCTGGGGTCGACAGCCGAACGCGCCCCGCTGGGGGAAAGGGGGGGGGTACATTTGACCTCCCCCTCGTACCTTCTGAACTAATGACCGCAGCGGGACGCACAAGGCGGCGATCGAAAGCTCTCAAGGAGACGAATATATTGCATACCCGAAATTCTTAAAACAAGGTCACATGTCAGGTCAGATCAGGTCAAAGGTCAAAATTGAGGAATTTGAGTTTTTGGGCCATACTTTCCATCCAAAGCCTTAGATTGCGACTATTATCGCACAAGGTGCTCTCAAAGGTATAATGTAATGCATCTCCCATATAAGCGAAAGTTAACTTTTAAGTCAAGGTCAATGTCAGGTCACAAAAGGTCACAGGTCTACGAAAGTCATGCGACACATGTTGTATGGGTTATTTTACACGTAGAATTCGATAGTAGCAGTCATTTTCACAACCTGACCCCATATAATGGCCCTCAGGTCAAGATCGGGCCACAACAAGGAACACATTTTAAATTGATTAATATAAATACATAAAGCATGTTTCTAGATCAGCTTTGTCTCAGAAATACAGCGGTGGTATTTATTTGTCTGTATCTGGTCAATGCAAGCAAAACAATGTAACTTGACAAAATGACGTCATGAGTTACTTATACTTAGGCAGCCATAAGTTAGTCAAAAATAAAGATATTCTTTGAAATTTGGTGTGGGTATCGTCCATAGTTGGTTCGCTAACATATATTCCGGTTTGGTGAATATCTTTTTTTTTAAATATGGAAATGAAAAAAAAATGGTGTCAAAACCCAAAATTTCGCAAATCCGAGATAACCATTTATAAGAGAATGTCATTTCCGTTCTTTTGACGTTTTTGTTTTGCAATTTGCATCAAACCTTGATTTTCTACTCAGTTTTCAAGTTATTGAGAAATTCCGGGAGAGGTACAATTTGCCCCCCCCCCCCCTCCAGCGGAGCGCGAGTTAATTAAACTAGTCGCTCATTAGTCCGGAATATGTCCCATGTTGATGTGCAATGCGCAGTCCTTGCATGAGCTTGCCGCTGTGCGGGTGTAGGTTTGAAATTGTCAAAGCTGTATTCTTTCGATTTAAAACCAGCAAAAAAAAATAATCGCTCGCTGCGTAACGTCGACATTTATGTATTGATTCGTCGATATAATTCGTCTATATGTAATTATAACTCGTCGATGCATGTTTCACGACCACTGACTGGGCATTGCAAATGTCTTCCCATCAGCAATAACACTGTTTCGCGACGCTTTGAGAAAAAAAAATCTAACATAAAACCCATCCTCCCAATATGGAAGGATTGGTAGCAAGTTCACTTGCTCTTTTTATGCGAAAGAGGGGCCGCAAAATTAAGCAAGTGAAATCTAAGTAGTTCATGGGATTTGCGCCCCTCTAGGCCGGGGCGCCCCCTGCTCTGGGTATGGCGCCCCCTGGCAGTGGACCCCCCTCCCCCACTTTTTAGAAGGTAGCGACGCCTGTGCTTGTATAGGTACTTTATTTGTTTTTGGCATGGACAAGTGGAAACAGAAAACAGGTACAGGAGATACAGCATTTGTGAATTATAAAGTCGTACGTTCTCTAACAGGTGAATTCAAAGTTACGTTCTCGCTTTCCATGTGTGTAGGGGCATTATTTGATTTGTCAGAGAACGGTTCGTAAGTTAACGTCTATATATCCACCTTTACTTGCTTCCGCTTATCTCAATTAAAGCTGTCTTACACGACGGCAAAGTATATTTTTTACAAGTCCGAGATAGTCGACAGATTCCACATACAATACGAGTTGAAGTTTAAGCGACACGACAGATAACAGACGTTCCAAAATACGGCTCAATAGATATAAGATATAACTCTGTTACAGGCTCATAGATAATTCGGTTACCGCCATTTCTACGCCGGGGAACACATCCCCCACCCCCGACGACGTAACCGCCAATACTTACATTGTTGTAGGTACTGTCTAGCGCACTCACCCACTGACCCCGACTCCCTCTCCACGCGCCCTTATATACGCCAGCGGCACGCACTCTCATGCGTGCCGCTACAAGGTTGTGACGTCACGCTCATATCTACAGTACAACCGAGGCGCGCCGCACGCACAATAGCCGAGTCACATTTATAGAGGATTATATAGCCACATGCTACTCAACAGGATACGCGAATCATGTTACACACGAAATTCAGCGGTTCAACGCGACATCCATGCTTAACCCTATACTAAGGGATCTAATTCTTGTTGAGCGACTTATCATTCAACGCGGTATACTCCTCCTTAAAACCTACCTATTCTAGTAACTAGTCCTGCCATTATAAGTGACGATCGTTCCTATCTACCACCACCAGTGTTTTAACTACTGTGTCTCCAAGTGTCTCCAACACGTCACGCAACACGGACTACTCTTAATTAAGTCGATCTATGGTACTAACGTTCTACTACAATTGCCTATTTCTACCCCCACCACTAACTAACTACGTTCTACTAACTAACTACGGTCTACTAACTACGTGCTTACAACCCCCTCCCCCCCCCACAGTACGCGTCAAACACTTGTGACACAATAGTACAATTATTATCTACGGAAAAACGCAGATTTATACCCACGCCGTTCGAGACGCTGGGTTAAGAGTCTCGTGACCTCCCATTCCCCCGGTTGGTGTCAGCTCGTTCACCCCGTGGTGGCCTCTGCCGGCCAGCGCCTCTTGGTGTGGCAGCCGGTTGGCAGTCGGCGGACAACGGGGCGACGCTGATGTTGCAGCGGGTGGCGTCAGCTCGTTCGCCCTGCGGTGGCCTCTGCCGGCCAGCGCCTCTTGGTGTGGCAGCCGGTTGGCAGTCGGCGGACAACGGGGCGACGCTGATGTTGCAGCGGGTGGCGTCAGCTCGTTCGCCCTGCGGTGGCCTCTGCCGGTCAGCGCCTTTTGGTGTGGCAGCCGGTTGGCAGTCGGCGGACAACGGGGCGACGCTGATGTTGCAGCGGGTGGCGTCAGCTCGTTCGCCCTGCGGTGGCCTCTGCCGGCCAGCGCCTCTTGGTGTGGCAGCCGGTTGGCAGTCGGCGGACAACGGGGCGACGCTGATGTTGCAGCGGGTGGCGTCAGCTCGTTCGCCCTGCGGTGGCCTCTGCCGGCCAGCGCCTTTTGGTGTGGCAGCCGGTTGGCAGTCGGCGGACAACGGGGCGACGCTGATGTTGCAGCGGGTGGCGTCAGCTCGTTCGCCCTGCGGTGGCCTCTGCCGGCCAGCGCCTCTTGGTGTGGCAGCCGGTTGGCAGTCGGCGGACAACGGGGCGACGCTGATGTTGCAGCGGGTGGCGTCAGCTCGTTCGCCCTGCGGTGGCCTCTGCCGGCCAGCGCCTCTTGGTGTGGCAGCCGGTTGGCAGTCGGCGGACAACGGGGCGACGCTGATGTTGCAGCGGGTGGCGTCAGCTCGTTCGCCCTGCGGTGGCCTCTGCCGGCCAGCGCCTCTTGGTGTGGCAGCCGGTTGGCAGTCGGCGGACAGCGGGGCGACGCTGATGTTGCAGCGGGTGGCGTCAGCTCGTTCGCCTTGCAGTGGCCTCTGCCGGCCAGCGCCTCTTGGTGTGGCAGCCTGCAGCGTGGCCGTGGAGTAGCTGGTTGCGTGGACGGGGAGTCTATTTCGGGTGGTTCCGAATCTCTCCCGATTATGCGTCCGGCCCGTACGACCTCGGTCGTCGCCCTCTTCCCGGCTGAGGACCGGGCGTTGGTGAACTCTCCACGGTCTGTCGCGGTCCGAACCGCCCGCGACTCACATGGGCGCTGAACTGGCCGCGGTTCGGTGGTCTGTCCAGGCTGCCGATCCATGGCGCGGTCGGTCCCCTGGGTACGGCCAGCTGTCGGCCAACGGACCGAACTCGGCGTCCATCCGGTAATAGCGCAGAGGGAGTCCGGGACAGCCGCGAGACGGCAGCCCCGGACCTCAGGGTGGAGTCCCCTGGCCTGTGGAGGTCATTGTGCACCCTCGGCGGGTAATGCAGTTGGGTTTGCAGTTCCCTGCAGGCCTCATGATGCAGTCCCCCGGCGCCTGTGAAGGTCATTGGGTACTTTCGGCGAGTAATGCGGTTGGGTTTGCCGTTTCCCTGCAGGCATCAGGTTGCTGTCCCCCGGTGCCTGTGAAAGTTATTGTGGATACTTCTATGTTAAATGTGAGTGCGAGTCAGCATACCCTGGCTAACCCGGCGCGCGGGAGACCCGCGCATGACCGGCCAATTGTATCGGTCATGGCGCCTGACCGAACAACGACCTGGCGAGCGGTAGGCCAATTATCTCGGTCATGGCGCATGCCCGAACAACGACCTGGGGAGCGTTAGGACCCGCCCGAGTATGTCCGGTAATTATATCGGCCAGGGCGCAGGACCGGCCAATTATCTTCAGTCGCCTCGTCGGCCCAACCCAGGCTGGGGAACTGACGATGTGACCGGCTCCGTCTCCGACAACCGGACAATTGTAAATGGTTCCCACATTCCTCCTTCGTAAATGTGTGAAACATTGACTCTGGCCCATGGGGTTGCGTTGACCCTCCGCCTTCTAGCCCGCGCACCGTCCGCCAGATCTGTGGGTATTCCAAAGTCACGGCGTACACACATCGCACACCCACGGAGCGCTGCGACGCCTCTTGGTCTTGCCCGCGAACCGCGAGATTGGTTGGTCTCTCCTAGTTACCCTCGCTCCGTCAGCCGCGACGTGGGCATTCCATAGTTACGACATACATACATCATCTGTGGGCATTCCATAGTTACGACATACATACATCCCACAGCATACCCTCGTCGTCCATTCTCGGACGCGCGTCTAAGGAGGCGCGCAGCGGAAGATGCCCCGAGACGCACCTTGAGAGGCTTTTGACCTTGTGTAGGTTTACAGGCAGGATTTTGAGCGTTTTGGTTAGCTCTACTAAAGCGTTTCAAAAGGTGAGCACCTTCCGGAGGCACGTTTTCCCTATGGGGCCGCGTCTTCATCGGTAGAGAGGAGGCAATTTCGTTTCTGACCAGGGTGTCGGAGGCATCGGACGCTTCTATGTTTTAGTTCGGGATGCTTTAAAGGGACATTGCCACCTTTCTGAAAGTTGTCAAATATACGCCGGTTGTACCCGAAAATAGGAAGTAAGTGCTGCTGAAAACGATGGTGATATGTTTTTTTTCTCGAAAACGACACTTAACTTGATAAAAATTAAGTTGTTTAAATTTGGTATGATGACGTCATATTGAGCTCTAGAGAGCTATATAGAAATCCTTTACGCTGCCAAAGTATGGCACATTTTTTCGAGACAATTCTGGCGCTTTGAATACAAAACAAACCAACCATTGAAACGTATGCGTCTTCGTACACCACCGTCATACTAGGAGCAGATTTATTCTGAATGTAGTTTGATATTCGAGGCATCTCGATTTCGCTGAGAATTGATACACTGACCATATCCGATACGCTGATCACGAATCCAATGTTTTTGATCTGGGATTGTTTCGTACCTTACGAAATACGGACGGTCATACATACATACGAACAGGGACGTAGGAACTATGTTCAAGTTGGGAGGGGGGGGGGGGGGGTCCGGAGGCATTCTGAAGTCGATTCTTTCCATGCAACGCCCATAGGCGTAATGGTAAAATCCAAAATGTTGGGGGGGGGGGGGGGGGGCTGCCCCCCTGTTCCTACGCCTATGCATACGTAGGTCCGCCGGGTATCTCGATTTCGCTGAAAATTGGTCCACACACCATATCCGATGCGCTGATCACGAATCCAATGTTTTTGGTCTTGGATTTTCGTATCTTACGAAATACGGACGGTTATACATACGAAGGTCCGCCGTGTATCTCGATTTCGCTGAAAATTTGTGTACAGAGTACAGACCATACAGCATACTTAGGACACTGATCACGAAATCTTCCGTTTGATATTTCGATTTCTATTCTTGATGATTTTATTTCGCAGACAGTGTAATGCTTTCTACATTTATTTTCGTATCGCAGTGCAGGAAACAGTTAACAGTATCATACACGACATTGTGCCCACCCTTGACTAGCCAGATGCAACAACCTGATCAACTATTATCAAACCGAAATGTGCTTCCTTCACGAATAATGCGACAAAATGCATCCTTTGGTTACCAAAACCACACGACAGTGTCCCTATTCAGCCTTTACCGAGCAAAATAAAAAAAGGTACCGTACAACACAGTCATCCAGATTATTTAAATGAGAACGATCTGCTTCAGGCAAAAACGCAGGTGAAGGGAAGGGAAATAGGCCGGCCGGAAGCGGGCGGCCACCTTGTTGCGCTCGGTCAGCTGGCCAGCTCTGCCTGCCTCCTCCGAGGGACGCTTGGCCGCTGAGCTCGGCTCCGACTCGGACTGGGGCAGACGCTTCTTCACTGCCTGTGGGTAGATGGGCGGTCAGCTCATGGGGGGGGGGGGGGGGGGGCTCGGGTCATGGCACGACCACACCAACATACAGTACAACAACCAGCGTACAACAACCAGGGTCAGACACAGCAGCAGGTCACAGGGGTCAGACACAGCAGCAGGTCACACGGGTCAGACACAGCAACAGGTCACACGGGTCAGACACAGCAGGTCACACAGGTCAGACACAGCGGCATGTCACATGGGTCAGACACAGCAGCAGGTCGCACGACTCAGACACAGCGGCAGGTCACACTGGTCAGACACAGCAGCAGGTCACACTGGGTAAGACGCAGTGGCAGGTCACACAGGGTCAGACACAGTGGTAGGTCACACAGGGTCAGACAGTGGCAGGTCACACAGTGTCAGACAGTGGCAGGTCACACAGGGTCAGACACAGTGGCAGGTCACACAGGGTCAGACACAGTGGCAGGCCACATGGGGTAAGACGCAATGGCAAGTCACAGGGTCAGACACAGTGTCAGGCCACACAGGGTCAGACACAGTGGCAGGTCACACAGGGTCAGACACAGTGGCAGGTCACACAGGGTCAGACACAGTGGCAGGCCACACAGGGTCAGACACAGTGGCAGGTCACACAGGGTAAGATGCAATGGCAGGTCACACAGGTTCAGACACAGTGGTAGGTCACACAGGGTCAGACAGTGGCAGGTCACACAGGGTCAGACACAGACACAGTGACAGGTCACACAGGGTCAGCTGATGCAGTGGCATGTCACATGGGGTAAGACACAGGGTAACACACTTTCTGTCAGTGCACCATGTTATGTACAGTATGACGTCACAGCATCACATGGTAACATCAGAAAAACAGAGGCATTGTGCACCATGGCAGCATTTCCATGTCTTCTGATGAAGCCTTTATTATTATAAATAGGTTAGGTTAGGTTAGGTTGCATTAATACATCAGACAACTTATTATCGCTGTAGGGTTAGGTTTTGTCTACAAGATGGTCTGGGGGTCTGGGGGCAACAGATCCCAGTAGGACTGCAGCGCAGTGAGCGGATTGTTCAAATGTTGGTCCCTGCAACCGTAATTGCTGTAAAGGTTAGGCCAGGTTTGATTATGTCATTATAATTGTTTCCTGACACACCCTGGTTAGGTTTAACAGCTTCTTCAGCAGAAATATGGAAATTTTGCTGTGGTGCACAATGCAGCTGCTTTTATGATGTTACCATATGCTGCCATACTGTGAATTACACGGCGCACTGACAGGTACCTGCCTTAGTCGAAGATTACCTACCTGTATCATTTTTGGTCAAAGAACCTTACATTTCCATAATTTATAATTTTGCTCACTGAACAATGAACATCATCACTAGCAAACATATTGATAGAACACCACTGGCGGATACAGTTGCAGTGGAATACCAGTGGGCATAGCCCTGCCAAATATGAAGAAGAAAAAATGTAGAAAATTGGCATGTTTCAGCATTTTATATACAATATAAGCAACTTTTATTTGGTGAAATGTGTTTTGAAATCCTCCTCAGGGTAACAGAAAAGTACAATTTCATCCTTTTATTTTTTAATGTGTCAAACCCTTCTTTTCAATCTTAAAATAATGGCATGTGGCACATTTTCCCACTCAATGTTGTGCAAAGGTATCCGTCATAGGCGTCTGATTACCCAAATGATTTATCCTAATGCGAAAAAAATTACCTTTTGTCTGGCTTATGCTCTTGTGATATTTGTAACAATAATCACAGCATAATTAGTGAATACGTTGATAGGAAAATAGGAATCTGTTGGGCCGTTGGCTGTTGGTAAATGAAATAGCATGACGACTCACCTGCACAGATGGAGTTTCCTATTCACATGGTGTGGCCACTGCCCCACCAACTTTGTGTTATGCCCCACCAACTTTTGTCAGATTTGAAGGTTTCCTGGCATTAATATGGCAATTTTTCACCTCAATAATGTAAAACATCCGGCCAATATGGCATTTTGCCCCACCAACGTTTTCTGGGAAGCTCCACCCATGCTCACCTGTACACCGTAGTAGAAATATTTGATTCGCCACACACAACATAGGGCATTCGATGCATACCTGATTGGTCTTAAATGGAAATTATTGAATTAAAAAGATTAAAACTGGTCAAATGTTGATGACACGGCGTAACATCAATCAACAATCAAACATCGCGATTCGCGATCATAGAAAATCAAAGTTTGTTCTAAACAAGTACACCCGGCCATAACGAGAGATGACGTCATCGGTACAAAACTCCATATAAGGGTGGGCCTTACTAAGGCCCAAATTTTAAAATCACAATTGAATTTCTCTTAGACCAGATAACTGTGTTTGTTTTCAATGTTACCCCCCTAAGTTTCGCTCTATGACCACTAACTTAGCTATCTCAACTCAAAACCAGTGTTAAGGTGGGAATGTCCCTTTAATATACAACTGAAAATCCTTGTAACATCAACATCTTCACGTGACTCTTTGTTTCACCTGAATGTGTATAAGGCTCATGGACAAAAAGGTCACCCGCCTGATCAGGTTGCAAATGGTATGGCGGAGACACGTGTGGTTCGGATATGGTAGGGATCGGACAGAACTCTTCCAACCTTTAGCTACTTCTTCAGGTTACCACGGGCGGATTTACATATGACAGTTGCTTATCGAGTAAGCCCGGAAGGACCAGTACGCGAGAGATGCCATTCCATTCGTTAATTAGTTAAATGGGGGCCGCTAGGAGTTGGAGCTTTACACACCAGATAACTGGGATGACCGATTGCCTTCGCTATAGCGGTTCGCTGCCTTTGTTTTTCACAGACTCCCCTGTTTGTACTGCGTGTCGAAAAGTGACAAAGGTTCCAGGGAGGTTAGTTGCTTGAAGAACGCACAGTGGCACGGATTCCCAGCAAATCGACTATGACGAACTCCCAAGTTGGTCAGCTCGTACATCCTAGTAGGATGTCCGGCTACCTTCTCTCGTCACATCTCCGCACTTTCTGGCTACCGGCTCACATCGCAAGTGACGGTTTATAGTACACTTGGAGGTGTCCGGCCGGTTACCATCTCCCCGCCGCCAGTGACCTTTGCAGTCCACTCGGGGGTGGGTATCCGGCACTGTCCCGCCTGTCGGAATGACCTCCCTCCATCGGCTGGGCCAGGCCACCGATCTCTGACGGCTGGCTCACGAAATTGCATGGTTCACTGTGTACTGTGGCCTTTAAGCGCTCGGTTACCCCGAACTCCCAACTGATCAACTTTTCTTACTTAGTACGCACAATGAACGGAGATGTAGCATCTGGTGCTTGGCTTTGACAAAAAGGTCATGGGCCATCTGGTGTATCAGACTCAGCAGGTAGTTAAACCAATTGGTCAGCTGTCTGACGTCTCCGACGTCTGTCGTGAATGCGCTGACGACTCTCATTAGGATTAGCAGCCTCAGACTGGGCCATGGCGTTCATCCGGTGACAACTTCCAAGGGTATTCCGCCAAGATTACCGCGAATGTGATTTCATAAGCAGCAGAAAGGTAACCTGTGCTCCGGGATGGTTGCCACATGACAGGATGATATTGGGTTAGCTGGTTTATCAAAGGACCTGATATTGTCCGCAGTGTCCTAGCATTGGTAAATTTGGTTGGAAAACGACACCCTATGGATATTATTTTTCCACTCTTTTTCCCAAGTTTTATTGTGAATTTTCCACTCCTTATTTTAAAATGTATTGGATAATTGGAACCCTGATCCTGATTTATGGATGTAATAATAATGGGGACAGCTTGTGTAGGGAAAGACAGGTAAGAATTGGTAAGGTACCTAATAACTCATTCTGGTGAGCGGGTAATTGGATATTGATAAAGCCGAGTAAATATGTTTTTTGGTTGAATTTTCCACTCTTTATGCTTATTTGTAGACAGAATTTTCCACTCCGCACCCCAGCTCCAAAGCAATCCTAGGACCCTGATTGTCCTGCACTGACAATTCGATGGTGATGCTGTTTCAGAGACTCATCGTGAGGTTCAATAAAAGCCTTGAACTGTTCAAACAAGCCTCACACCCGGGCGGTAATCGGAAGCTCCCGCTCCCGTGAACTTATAGCGGCCCGTAACCATGGCCTTAATTTAACAATGCAGGACTTTTGTCAAACTGAACTTTATCGCGGCCATACCGTTCGAAAATTAGCACACACAAAAAATCGACGAATGTTCAAGCTCTCGGAGGAATAAACTGCAAAGAAAAGAAACGACCCGACTAAAACCTATTGGTTAAAAGTGCAGCCCAATTAATTAAAGCACGGGTATACTATTGTTCTTTATCCGATGTGAGACGAACATTGCGTCCATTCAAGGCGAGTACTAAAAATAAATCATATTAATCGATTCGTTAGCTGTATCTGTACTAAAACAAATACCTTGTTGGGTCCGCTGGGTTTGTGAAAGCGCTGGTGACTCCCAGCCCGGCCCACAGCCGCTCGTTACTGGTGGCCATGTCGCTCACAGCGGCAGTCACTCTCAGGCCACTGGTCTGCATCCGAGAGATGATGGCTCGAAGCACACAAGGTCATGGGCCGGTCGAAATCGTACCAGATGGGCTGTTTCCACGCAGCGGTCAGACCTCGAACCATGACGAGCTGCATCTTGGATGCTTCTAGCACTACGTCACGGCCCTGGTCGTAGCAAACCCTGCTGTCGAGACTGAGCTCGTCGAACGCGATCACACACAGCATCTCCATGTCGCTGAGATCAGTTACGGTTGCTTCAAGCACCCACATCGCGGAATCCATCATCCCTGGAACCATGTGGAAATGATGGATGGATCCACTGCGACAAGGTGCTGAAGGACGGTAAAGGGACTTTCATTGACTCCTTGACATACAAGTACGCCCGTCGCGAGAGGACGCGCAGACCCAGGGATCTTCCGACGTCCTGGTCGGACCAGCGGACACGGTTGCCCGTGGCCAGGGCCCGGCGCTGGGCGGCAGTCAGAGGGCCACAGGCGGCGAGGGCACCCGCTTGCGAGGAGGCCGCCTGGAGAGCGGCACTTCGGGTGCGCAGCGCCTTGTTCTGCTCCCGGAGCCTCTTCGCGCGCTGCTTAGCCCTGCTGCAGGTCTGCTGGAGCCGACGGCGGAGCACCTTCTCGGCAGCACTACTTCACTTCAGCTCGGCCTCGTTTCGTGCGAGCTCTTGTGCCAAGTCGTAGATCATCTCCAGAGATGTTTGGACGACGCACAGTGCTTCAGGATTCAGGTAGGATGGGATCCTGGACCTTACATGGAGAAAATACCAGAACGTGAATACAGGATAGGATAACGGTGCGTTGCAAGTAACAAGCTCCTACCAATGACACCGACGGACAGCATAGTACACGTCCGATTCGGAGCCATAAGCTGGCGCAATTAGTGCATCATGGTCTGTGTAAGGACGGGTGAAAATCAAACTGGTTATAAGAAACGGTGTTTTCAAGAGGAATATTGGAAAAGTAGCGAGGGTTAAAAAGCAAATTCGCGCAGCGAATACAATGGACAACATGCAATTACAAAACAATAAACATGCATGACGCACTACCTTTAGGCCATCGATGAGTGCACCTGCTCAGTCCCTTTTAAGTTTACATGCTATTTTCCATGCAACATGCCCATACCTCCTAACATAAAGCATGACTAGTTACGAATTTATCCAAAATACAATGTTACAATGCCGCGGCTGACGGAGGCGGGTCGACCGGCGCAGTGACCCGCCCCACCCTCCGCAGGTATTCCACGATGTGGTGGGCCGGTCCCGAAAGCACCTCCTCCAGGGTCGGCAGGTGCCCACAGAACCGGCACCGGGCTGAATCGTGGGCAGGGCACCTGACCAGCAGGTACCCCACGTCCTCTGCCTCTTCCCCGCACGCCTGGCAGGTCGGGTCCCGACCAGGCCGAGGCGGTCCAGTGTGACTCGCACCAGTGGGCAGTAGCCGGTACGCAGCTGGGAGACGGAGAATTGTCCTCACCGGTCGAGCTCGTCGTGACCATGCGTCCGTGACCGGTGAGGGTGCCGACGCGACCGCGTTTCGGCGAGGCCCTTCGTCCAGCGTCGGGTGGCTGTCCGGGCACTGGAGATATCGATGGGCGCCTCACTCTTGTCGCAGTCGTCGGCCGCCTGGTTGGCGAGGCGGTCGGCTGCCTCGTTACCGGCGAGGTCGGCGTGGCCCGGTACCCAGTGAAGCGTGATGGCCTTGCCTCCGTGAACCAGTGCGTCGAGAGGCTCCAGACGCTTTGGGCGAGGGCCATCTGTTGGGTGTCCGGGCCGCGGCTGAGGAGTTGGAGACCGGACAGGGAGTCTGGACACCACAGCACGCTCTGTATCAAGGAGCTGGAGGGGACCGGCAACTCGTGGAGGGAGCGGAGTGCCTCTGCCATGGATGGTTCTTTCCTTGGCAGATCCGTCTGACCAAATGGTGCAGTCCGGAGCGGGGACGAGGGCCAAGGCCTCCAGTACCGCCGCCTTCCTCTTGTCCGGTGGGTCCGTTTTCCTTGTGGGCCGCGGCAGTTCGAATACGAAGCGAACGTCGCCTCCACGGTTGCACCAGGGCGGGTCGCCCTGGAATAGCGCCAGGGGCTCCCTCGGGAGGCCGTCCAGCCCCGCAGTGTCGCAGGCCCACGTCCCGATTCGACGCAGGCACGGTTTGTGCGGAAGTATGGCATCCTCGTCCGCCGGCAGCAGTGGCGATGTGCCAGCCTCTTTGGACACCGATGTCGCACGTCTCCACGCTTCGTAAGCGCGGTAGCGGAATCTCGGGATCGGTGTCTTCGTCAAGAGTTCGCGGGCAGGGTTGCCCGGTGGGAGGCGGGTGAGGCGCGCATACTCGCCGGCCGCAAGTTCTTTGGACTGCACTGACAGCGGGGGCAGGTCTGCTTCCGCTGTCAGGGTCTCCCTGTCGGTGAGCTTGATGCAGCCGGTGATCAGGCGCGCACACTTCCGCTGTTCAACCTCCAAACGCTCCCGCACCGCTGGGGCCGCGTGGGTGAAAAATATCGCTGCGCCGTAGTCGGATGGAGCGGACGTAGCTCTGGTAGTCGTCGCGGAGGGTGCGGCGGTGGCTTCCATAGCTTCTCCCCGCGATCTTCTTCTTGAGCGCCTCGATATGTGCGGCGAAGGCCAGTTGGCAGTCCAACTTCAGCCCGAGGAAGGTGGGGTTTTCCTCGTACCCGAGGGGCTGACCGCAGAAGTGGAGCACGGGCTTGACCTTGCCGCCACTCTTCTTGGGGTCCAGCGTGAAGGTGGTCATCTGTGGCGAGCGTGTCGGTGCGCTCGTTAGCGCACGCGTCGAGGGTCATTGCGTTTATGGAGCCATAAACGCAATGACGTCAGAGCAGCCCTGCTCTCACGTATGGCAGTGATGGCAGTACGGCTGCCGTGCTGGGTCGGGGACCTGGGCCGAGTGGGTCACATCTGGCTGCCAGCCGCCGCCTGTCAATGCGATGACAGCGCCGTCAATGCGGACGACGGGCAGTCTGGCTGGGGCGGCGACACTGCGTGGACGTGGGCGTTTGTTCGAATACATCGGTTGTGTTTTCTGTTGAGTGTTACATTGCTACAAGCTATTTCGGCACCATTGAGGCAACGCACGGAACCGGTGTGCAGGGATCGCCGCTCCAGCCAGACTCGACGACCGCAGTGGTAACCGGAGCAGCGTGGCATGGCTCTGGAGTCGAGCTGCGAATCGGAGGGCGACATCTGGGACGGCGCGTACAGCGCGCTGTCGTCGTCGTGCACCTCGGACCTGGTGAGCCTGCAGCTGGACCCGCTGCTGTCGGATGAAG
This sequence comes from Chirona hameri, assembly GCA_036785665.1. NCBI lineage: Eukaryota > Metazoa > Arthropoda > Thecostraca > Balanomorpha > Balanidae > Chirona > Chirona hameri. Next base: position 164,616 of record JAXIVJ010000176.1, read on the forward strand.
GAGAGGAGGACGTGCTGTGTGGTGGAGAAGACGGCAGCGCGTCGGGGCGGAGGACGGGAAGAAGAGGGAGAAACTAGGACCTGCGGGGAGGAGGTGGCACCACGCTTCATCGGTGGGCGATTGGAGGTGGTCGGGAGGGAGGACCGAAGGTGATGAGACGATGGCCGGAGGCAGTGATGGCCTGCGGTGACCAAGCGGAGCTGTGGCTCCCGCCGGAGCCGAACCGAGGCTCCCGCCGGAGCCGAGGCTAGCCAGGTGTGTGCGCGTGTGGGGGAGCGGAGAGTATCGCTGTCCACCTCCATGTGCGCGGTTCGGGAGGCGCCGATGGACAGACGAAGGGCGCTGAGTGAGTGTGTGCCCGTGTACATTTGCCAGGCTACAGAGCGCCGAATGTCGGTCAGGCTGCAGGAGGAATGCATGCGTGTTGGTCTCCCGGATGTGGTGCGTTGCGGCGGAGAACAGCAGAGCTGAGAACAGCAGAGCTGAGAACAGCAGAGCTGAGAACAGCAGAGCTGAGAACAGCAGAGCTGAGAACAGCAGAGCTGAGAACAGCAGAGCTGAGAACAGCAGAGCTGAGAACAGCAGAGCTGAGAACAGCAGAGCTGAGAACAGCAGAGCTGAGAACAGCAGAGCTGAGAACAGCAGAGCTGAGAACAGCAGAGCTGAGAACAGCAGAGCTGAGAACAGCAGAGCTGAGAACAGCAGAGCTGAGAACAGCAGAGCTGAGAACAGCAGAGCTGAGAACAGCAGAGCTGAGAACAGCAGAGCTGAGAACAGCAGAGCTGAGAACAGCAGAGCTGAGAACAGCAGAGCTGAGAACAGCAGAGCTGAGAACAGCAGAGCTGAGAACAGCAGAGCTGAGAACAGCAGAGCTGAGAACAGCAGAGCTGAGAACAGCAGAGCTGAGAACAGCAGAGCTGAGAACAGCAGAGCTGAGAACAGCAGAGCTGAGAACAGCAGAGCTGAGAACAGCAGAGCTGAGAACAGCAGAGCTGAGAACAGCAGAGCTGAGAACAGCAGAGCTGAGAACAGCAGAGCTGAGAACAGCAGAGCTGAGAACAGCAGAGCTGAGAACAGCAGAGCTGAGAACAGCAGAGCTGAGAACAGCAGAGCTGAGAACAGCAGAGCTGAGAACAGCAGAGCTGAGAACAGCAGAGCTGAGAACAGCAGAGCTGAGAACAGCAGAGCTGAGAACAGCAGAGCTGAGAACAGCAGAGCTGAGAACAGCAGAGCTGAGAACAGCAGAGCTGAGAACAGCAGAGCTGAGAACAGCAGAGCTGAGAACACCGCAGAGGGGCTGTGAGCTGTCTGGGGAGGGACGGACGCTGAGCGGCCCGGGAGCACCATGCAGTCCGAACAGGGGCGCCGAGCTGCCCGGAGGGGGCGCCGAGCTGCCCGGAGGGGGCGCCGAGCAGCCCGGGGGCGCCATACAGTCCGGAGTGAATCAATCCACTATTTAAGACTCTGGGGCTGGTTCAGTTACAACATGGACACAAATTAGTTCCACAACAATCATGGGTGGGGCTTTCCTCAGCCCGAGCCTCTCCTGGATACAAATCCAAGAGTTCTGTCTCTGTTGTGTGTCGTGATATGATGCATGCATTTCCAGATATAGCCATGGCAATTTTTCGACCTCAACTATTCATTCATTAATTTTCTGTTCAGAAAACCCTTCCATTTTCTGAAAGACAACATGCATATGCATTATTATTTTAGTTTTTTTAAAGGGGCATATTAAAAAAAAATCTGACCACGGGGCCCAAAGCAGACTTGTGCTTGATTCTGTTTCTGCGGAATTGATTACGATTTCATGCCAATCCAGATGGGTTTCCAATTGATATTTCACTAGGGCAATCGATTTCGAACCCGATTCCAGGGCACTCATTCCGAATCAGGGCACTCATTCCGCATTCCTATAGTGTTTGAGAACGTCGATGAGGTGCAGCATTTAGCCGCTCCGTCAGTATCCATCCAGCTCCTCTCAGCAGTTGAAGGCAGCAGCAGCAGCGCGTCACGCAGCGCCAAAAACGACGAGCGAGCGAGTCGCCATCTGTGGAGGAGCGCATCATGGAGGAGATGGCACACAACCGCGCCTCTTCGAAGTCAGTGAACGCGACTTTTTCTAGCTTCGTGCTTGCCCAGCTGGACAGCCGTGACGCGCAGGCCGCAAAGCGTGCTCAGACGAAATTTACCGCATGTTTAGCGAGTAAGTTCCGATGGGCGCGTGTGGTGGTCCCAGAGTTGTGTTGTGCAGAGTGGTGTGCTGCGGACTAGGGTTGTAGTTCAGAGTGGTACAGTCCAGTGTTGTGCTTACACAGATGCACCAGTGGTATAAATATTTGCCCTTTTCCCAGCCACATACGTGGGGGAATGCATACGCCCCGTCAGAGAAAGGTTCTTTGACCACCGCCGCGCTGCGTTCAGGAAGGACATCAACAACCCTGTTGGGTTTCACTTTCAATCCCAGCACGGTTATAATGTCATTGTTGAAGTTCCGATAACGGGGAAAATATTATGTAAGTGCCACGGCCATGTTGAACGTAAAGTAAAATAAACCATGTTTATTCGATACCTCAAACCTGCATGAAACAAAAATGTAGCGAGCTGGCCACTTTTGAGCTAAAAAAAAAAAATGGGGCGGGGCTACCGGCGGCAGCCATGCTTCCCGCTCTCTTGACTGGTGGGGCTCGGGGCGTTTGGACGTTCGTTTTGCGCGCGCTTCTAATACAAGCTATTTCGGCATCAATATGCCTGGAGACGAAGTGTCGGCGAGCAGTGCGAGTGGAGACTCGACTGCTAGTGCTCGTGGACTCGACGTGCGTGTCATCGCCGAGTATGATGGCAGCGGCGATGTGGTGGAGTGGTGGACGCGCGCGGAGCTGCTGTGCAAGCATCGTGGCGCAGACCTCAGCGAGGTGCTTCCCCTGCGCCTCACCGGTGGAGCCTTCTCGGTGTGGGCGCAGCTGTCGACCGCGGACCGCGGCTCTCTGGAAGCGGTGCAGTCCGCTCTCTTCGCGGCGTTCGCCTTAGACAGTCTCGCCGCCTATGACGCCTTCGTCGGCCGTCGTCTTCAGGCGGGAGAGTCTGCCGACGTCTACTTGGCGGACCTGCGACGGCTGGCGGAGCTGTTTGGTGGCGTGCCTGACCGCGTTCTGTCCTGTGCGTTCGTGAATGGTCTACCGGACTCCGTGAGGCAAGTGATCCGGGCAGGTTCGCGCGCCGAGGCTCTGGACCTCCCAAGTGTCGTTGCTCGTGCGCGCGCCGTCCTGAGTGACGACCGCGTCGCGGCGGCGGCGGCGGCGACGGCAGCGCCGCCACGCGGCGGCGACGGCAGCGCCGCCACGCGCCGGAATGCTGGGCCCGGCGGGGGCGGCGGCGCGCGCCCCGAGGCGCCCGCGTCCGCGCCGGTGCTGGACGTGCGGTCAGGTGGGTCACCTGGCGGCCAGCTGCCCGGAGGGAAACGACGCGGGAAACGGTGCGTCAGCGCCAGCGCCGTTTCCCGCGCAGTGAGGGGAGCGCTGCCGGTGGTTCAACTGCTGCTGAACGGACGACCCTGTGACGTGCTCATCGACACGGGATGCACGCACAACCTCGCCTTCGTGGACGCGTGTGGACAATGGGACCGGCAGAAAGTGGTGGTGACGACCATGAGCGGTGACGCTGTTCCAGGGCTGGGCGTGGGCCGAGTGACGGTTGGCAGCGCTGGCCGTGAGAAGGTCCTGTCGGTGCTCGTGGTGGCGTCGCGGCCAATGGGCGTGGACATGATTCTCGGAATGTCTGGCGTCACAGCCCTCGGTTGGGTGAGCGTGCGAGGGCCAACGGACGTGAGGATCGAGGCGTTCGCCGGCGGAGCACTGGCGCGCCTACCGGCGGCCGGCGGAGCGGAGTCGCGACCGGGCGGCACCGAGCAGGCCGCGGCGCGCCTGGCCGCCGCCGGCACGACAGCCGGAGGAGCGGAGGCGCGGCCGGGCGGCACCGAGCAGGCCGCGGCGCGCCTGGCCGCCGCCGGCACGCCGACCGGAGGAGCGGAGGCGCGGCCGGGCGGCGCCGAGCAGGCCGCGGCGCGCCTGGACGCCGCCGGCACGGCGGCAGATCGGCGGGATGCCGCGCCAGTGGCTGGAACGGGCGAGACCTCGGAGCTGACGGTCGACGCCAAGGACTTCACGGCGAGGTTCGACGGCGGCACGCGATCTTGGACAGTGGCCTGGAAGTGGGCGGACGGCGTCGGGCCGGACTGTTTGACAAACCGCGTGGCCGAATACCGGGTGCCCTCCTCAGTGCGTCAGGAGTACGATGAGGAGCTCGAGATGTGGCTGACGAACGGCTGGCTGCGGCCATATGACGAGGAGGAGGACGGCCCTCCGCGCGATCTCGTGCCCCTGATGGCCGTTCCTCAGGCCAAAAGGGTGCGCCCGGTGCTGGACATGCGATAATTGAACGGACACGTCGCCGCGTACACTGCCGACGCGGACGTGTGCGCCGACCGTTTGCGGAAGTGGCGCCGCCACGGTCGTCGTGTGGTCGTCGTGGACCTGCGTCGGGCGTACCTCCAGCTTCGTCTCGACCCGAGGCTTGTGGCCGTATCAGACGGTTATCATTCGCGGTCAGCGGTTCTGCCTGACCCGACTTGGATTTGGTCTCAACGTGGCGCCAGCGGTGATGAAGGCCGTGGTGAAGATCGTCATGGCGCAGGACGCGGACGTGCAGCGAGCAGTCTGTCTCTACGTAGACGACCTGCTGGTGGACGAGGACGTACTCAGTGCCGAACGTGTAGTGGAGCACTTTGGTCGCCTCGGGCTCGACTGCAAACCGCCGGCGCGCGCAGGAGACGGTGCTCGGATGCTCGGGCTTCACGTTCAGCGCGTGGCGGGTGAGCTGCAGTGGTGTCGAGACAGCGCCGTCCCCGGGCCGCCGGACCGCGTGACGCGCCGTGCGGTGTTCGCCTGGTGCGGCAGGCTGGTGGCCCACCTCCCCGTCTGCGGCTGGCTGCGGCCCGCCGCCGCCTGGCTGAAGCGGCGTGCCAATGAAGTCACGCGCGGCTCGGACGACGTGACGGCTGACGCGACACTGCGGGACCAGATCTCGCACGTGCACGCCCGGCTGTCGGCCGCGGACCCAGCACGCGGCCAGTGGTGCTGGATCGGGGACCGGGCGACCGTCTGGACGGATGCCAGCTCGATCGCGGCTGGCGTCGTCATAGAGACGCCGGGCGGCGGTGTGATGGAGGACGCCTGCTGGCTTCGGCCCAGTGACGCCGCAGCAACCCACATCAACATGGCGGAGCTGGATGCCGCTGTGCGCGGGGTGAACCTGGCCGTGGCCTGGGGAGTGAGTGATATCGACTTGCGAACAGACTCGGCTGCAGTGCATCGCTGGGTCGATGACGCGCTGAGCGGCCGCGCCCGTCTGCGGACGCGAGCGGCCGGCGAGATGCTCATCAGGCGACGCGTCGATCTCGTTCGGCAGCTGGCCGAGGAACTGCAGCTCAAGATAACCATCACGCTGGTTCGCTCTGCGGAAAACCTCGCAGATGCGCTGACGCGAGTGTCGAAGGTGTGGCTGCGTGACTCGAGGGGAGCCGACGATGAAGACGCGGGGGAGCCGACGATGAAGCCGTGAGGTCGGCTGCCCGCGACGGGGCGGTGTCACAGGCGCCGGCGTGTCACAGGCCGTCACCGGTCCTGATGTGGCTCTTCAGTCGTCGGTCGAGTCTGTGCACGAGCGAGCGGGTCATCCTGGCGTCCGCCGGACACTATTCTTCGCGCGACGTGATGTGTCCCGTGACGTTGCCAGAGCGCTGGTGCGTGCGGTCGTGGAGAGGTGTGATGTGTGCCGCGCGATCGACCCGGCGCCAGTGCGGTGGCGGCACGGCTCGCTGGGTGTGGCGGCAACCTGGGAGCGCGTCGCGATGGACGTAACCCATCATCAGGGGCGAAACTATCTCTCAGTCATTGACTGCGGACCGTCACGGTTCACCGTCTGGCGCCCGCTGGGCCGTGCCGACGCGACTGAGGTCGTTGGCCAGCTGGAGCAGGTGTTCCTAGAGCGCGGCGCACCGGCCGAGATCCTAACGGACAACGATACCGTGTTCCGGGGCCGACGACTCGCCTCGTTCGCGGCGCGGTGGGGGATCACGCTGCGGTTCCGCGCCGCGCATGAACCGGGCGGCAACGGCGTAGTGGAACGCTGCCACATAACGATAAAGGTGATAGCAGCGAGGAGGCGGTGCCCGGTGACGGAAGCCGTCCACCTGTATAACATCACGCCTCGCGAGGGTCTGACGGCGGAGACTGCGCCCGCGGCGGGAATCTACCGCTACGCAGTGAGAGACTGTGTCCGGCCAGCGCAAGTGGGAGGCCACGCCCACGAGGACGGCGAACCTCAGCATCCACCGGCGCCCCCGCCCGACGGCGCGCGGTTCCGGGTCGGGGATCGGGTATGGATGCGGCGCCGCGGCACTCGCTGCACCGAGACGTCGCGACGCGGGACTGTGACAGGCGTGGTCTCGCAGCAGGTCCTAGAAGTGGACGGAGTGCCGTCGCACGTCCGCAGCTTACGACCACGGTGCGAGGCGGCGTCGGACGGCGACAGTGACGAGGCGGCATCGGACGGCGACAGTGACGAGTCGCTGCCGTTGTTCGTGGGGCGCCAGCCGGCTGTGCAGCGGAGGGAGGACGGCACGGCGGACGGGGCGGCGTCTCCGGGCGAGAGGGACGCGGCTTCGCCGATAGCGGACGGACCGGCCGAGACGGCCAGCGATTCCCGGTCCCGTCGCGGCGAACGGGCGCGACGACCGCCGCCGCCTTGTCGCTGCTGCACGGACCCAGTCGCGTGACTTCGCGTTCGGTTTGTTTTGTGGGTGATTTGCTCGATGTGAAGGGTGATTGATCGTCGCGTGATTCTTAAGGATCAGGGGGGAGTGTGTCGTGTGTCGTGCATCGTGCATCGTGCATCGTGCATGCTGTGCCGCGTTTGTTGGCCGCCCGCCCCGTGTGTACTGACCGCCCGCCGAGACTGTACCTTGTCGGAGGCTGTATAGGACAGAGGCTGTACGGGGCGGGGCTACCGGCGGCAGCCATGCTTCCCGCTCTCTTGACTGGTGGGGCTCGGGGCGTTTGGACGTTCGTTTTGCGCGCGCTTCTAATACATTTAGCTTGATTACAACCTAAACAAAACTGACCCCACCTTGATCTTGGTGTAGCCAGCAGTATGCTTGTGACTCCCTGGAACCTTTGGTGCTGCAAATTGCAAACTCCCTATACAACCTCCCCTTTGGGCTCACCTTCCATAGCAAGCCAATGTTTGTGTCTCCTTCGTGCCATACTTCCTTATTACACAACTTTGCTATTTGGGGCTTACTCATCAGTAGCCAGCCAGTTTGTTCATGTCTCCCTGGTGTCATAGTTGCCTACACAACCTGTTTTTAGCTTCAAATCTTCAGCATGCAGCCTAAAACAGAATGATTTAATCTGAAATATTTGTTTTATCCTTGCCTAAATTCTTTACTTTGTCTTCTGCCTTCAGTATAATATTTTTGTTTTCAAGTTTAAATACTGTCCCTAATGATTTCATCAAACTGGCAGCCCCACCTGTCTCACTACCTTAATCTTGATCTATGGAAGTCTGGGACACCCACTAATAGTTTGCCTTAAGCAGGAGAGGGTTTACAGACCAGATGAAAGCATGCTGAAAGTGGTTTCTTGAGATGGGCTTCAAGACTGCTATCTCAGCTCAATTCTCCATTATGAAGGCGGGGCATTTCCTTTAAGTAATGCACCTCACCAGTTAAAATAAATAAATCCTAATCTAACCTGACCTTACTATAAGTAGTTGATTTGTATTTTGGTTAAGTAAGTTGATTTCGATTTCCATAAATGCTGGGTCTGAGTTCTTGTAACTTCTGGAAAGCTGGGGTTTGAGATTTGTTTACATTTGACTGTCGTCAGGTGCTTAAAAAGACACAAATGTGTTTCAAATTAGTTGTGACCCGATAGGCACAAGTAACTAGTAAAGGCGCCCTACTTATCTTAGCAAAGTATGTATCGTTCTCCAGCTAATCTACAAGTCGCCGGTCCCGACGGCCTCCGCATGGGCCCCGTGCTGAGGCTGCGTGCCCGGACCAGCTGTTCGGTGCGCGGGGTATGTGAGACGACTGCCTGCGTCGTGGGCCGCCGGCCAATCCGGTTGTCTCTCATAGCGCAGGCGCCGCAGACATTCATCTTAAAGGAAATAGTTCACCTTCGGGAAATTTTTCAGAACACGATTTTATTATATTTTTAATACAGTTTCTTTTTTTTCTTTTCAAAAATGGTCCTACATCGCGCCAATTCAGGACAGAAGGTCGTAAATTATTAATGTTATGGTGTGCATTATTGGTCTGCGCATGCTCCATGGCAGTGCTGGCACTTTCAGACGGTACGGTACATCATATATGCGCCGTATTCCTTCGTCAAAAAGTAAAATATCTTCGGCTGGAGAGTTTTCAGCCAAGAAAAGTTCCAGATAAGGATTTCTCAACACGGGCTACAAAACTGCTATTTCAGTTCAAAACCCCATGTTGAAGGTGAACTATTTCCTTTAAACGCCTTCCAGAATATCGTGCCAAATAGTGTTTGGTATGTTGTACATATACGTGCGTATGTACTATGTACGTACTGCGCGCGGGATGCACCGGTATTGTCGAAACATTTTGTTTGATAAATTTAGTCCGCATGTTTTGATGGGATGGATTGCCGCTGCTAGCATTTAGCATTCGCAGTGCGGGACTGTGAGACTGCCGATAGGCCTGCGTGTCTGAGCTTAAGTCGCCTGTTTCCTCACCTGTTCTTGGTACATGCAATATTTGCAGAAGCCAATACAAGTGTGACATCCTCATAATAGGAATCCATTGGGTGTTAATATCGCCTACAGCGGGCGTGTGGCAATGTCCGCCATTGCGGTTGTGGACAGTACGGTTGGTCAGTCGTATACAATGCATATTTACCGTGTGTTCTGGCCGCACATTCCCGCGGGGATTCCAGGGAATCCCGGGGAAAGCTCGCCTGAGATTGGCTGGCCGTGCCGGAATCCCCGCATTCCCCAGGGAATTCGGGGATTTCGGCACGGCCAGAACACGGCCGTAGTATTTTGATAGTGGGAATGCTACGAAAATAACTGCTGCTGATGGCCCTTTCGGCGCCCTCGCGGCCCATGGAACGCCGGAGGCGGCCAATGGGCCGTCCTCGCTGGCCTCTAAACCGGCGGACATGGTCTGCTGGGCCGTTCTCGGACTCCCTTGAACACTGGACGGGGTCTCTGGAACACTCTCAGAAACCCTGAACCATTGGATGACGGTCCCTGGGCCTCCCTCGGCACTCTCGCCTCCTTTGTTAACCAACGAACCGCCAGGTCGGAGCGCAATGATCGCTGGAGGGGCCCTAGCACATCAGCTGGCCATCAGAGCTGCCTGACGGGGCTCGGGGCCGCCCTTAAGACCCCTGCACCGGCGGATGGGTGCCCTTGGGTTGTCCTCATACTCTCTAGACCTCCGGAGGGATCCCCTGGGTTGTTCCTGGACGTTCTCCCCTGGGCCTTCCACGGTTGAACCCTGGACTGCCAAAGCGGACCCCTGGGTCGTTCTGGCCCCCGGATGAAAGACACCTGACCGTCGTAGGGCCCCTGGATCGCTAGGGGGTGGGGGGGGGGGGGGGGGGCAGGGGCGTAGCTTCTCCAGACATGTTAGGGGGGGGGGGGGGGGCTGAGCAGGAAAAATAGCTTAAAGTACCATCAAAATTAAAAAAAATACATATTTCTCCCCGGATTTGACCCACTTCGTGTCGAAGTTGGAGGGGGGGGGGGGGGGGGGGAGGAGAGGCTGAAGCCCCTCAACTGAATAGGAAACTACACCCCTGCTGGGGGTCCCCTGGCCAGTTCGAGGGTCCTCTGTCTATCACCGGGCCCCTCGGATTGCCGAAGGGCCTGTGACCCGCCCGTGCGGGCCCCCTGAAGTCTGGGCGCTAGACAGGGCCATGGACCACCCTTCGTGTGGCTCAGGGGTCCTCGACTCGCTGAGGGGAAGGGGTGACACGGGCCCCTATGCCCCCCTTGTGTGCGCTCCTGTTTTTTTTTTTAAAGTTTATTTCCATTATATAGCTCAACATTGCACATATTCATCTCTCACACGCACACACCCATATCAATACCATTGCACAAACATATTCCTATATCTCACAGACACACACACACACACACACACACACACACACACACACACACACACACACACACACACACACACACACACACACACACACACACACACACACACACACACACACACACACACACACACACACACACACACACACACACACACACACACACACACACACACACACACACACACA